>JADDOH010001525.1:0-114787 GCA_016648135.1 Agrypnia vestita
AATAAATTATGTAACTTTATTCTTTTTAAAGAGTTACTGAAATTTTTTTGAATAAATACTGCTCTATGCTTCAATATGATGTTTTGCTATAAAAATAACATCAATTTAATCTAAAAATAAATATAATTATTACCTTTATGCTTTTTTATTTCTTACCTCCCGATAAAACCAAAATCAATATGTGTGCGTATTTATTTTAATCGGCTAACACCGATTGCTACTGATAAGCCTAAAATGTAGCCAGCCATGATGAGTCTGCTGCACTGCCAAATGATGAGCACTGTGCCCCGCCACAACATGTCTTCGTGGAAATGATGAAACTGTAAAAACAGCAAATTACATTGCATTCTGAATTCCGAACAAATAATACCAAAAACTGATTGCAGTGATGATTATACTTTTTATTTCTTTGAGCATTGTTTGACACATGAAAAATTAGATTATTGACATATGTTCAGTTCATTATTTTATAAAGTTCACAATATACACAATATACACTACACATGATCAGCAAATTTGATTTGACATCAAATATTTATTTTATCATCACTTTCAACACTGTATTGTAGTTATTTTAAATTACATATACAGCCGATTCCGCATAATTGGTTATTTGATCCAAATCCTAAGGAACAGAAACAAATAAAATAACTAATAGTAGTTTACTTCGGTTATCTGGGACACCATTCCATTTAATTTGTATAGTGAACGAGCTCCAATTATTAATTATCTGGAATTGTTGACAAAAGATGACAGTTTAGCATGTTACAATAAAAATGAAGACTGTGTAGATGAAATTGTTGTATTTATTAATTCAAAACATCAAACAGTAAGCGAAGACAACGACAGTTATGATGAATATCCCCCTGTTCATATGACTAATCAAGATGCAAAAATATGTTTAAGTGTTTATAAAATATGTTTATTCAAATAGGCCATGATGGGAGCCCAACATTCGCACTAAACACCTGTGTTGATTTTGTGCAATTGCAATTCAACAAACACAGTATTATAGTGATGGTATTTTAACCGTTGACACACTAACCGTTATTTGAGATTTGTATCTGATTGCATCGATGTTTGGCAACTGATTTTTATGCAATTCGATGGGCAACCATCAGTACTAGACAACATTTATATCTTAGTTATCAATCATCGATACAAATTACAAATATGTAACTGTAGCGTAAATAACCGGTTAAAATAATAGATAACTATATATACATAGATAACATCACTACAAGACAGGCTAAATTATATAGGTTATTTTCATGACTATTTTTTAAGATACTGTAATTATACCTAATTGGTTGTTAAATTTATTTCAGTATAATTGATTATTTTATTCTTTCACATTCTCATGTTATTATTTCAACATTTTAATAAAGTTAAATAATATGTTAATGTTATTTTTAAATTTCACCTTAGTATGTTTTTGTGCAAAAACGCAATAGGTTTGCATCTTAACAGTCTGGAAGCATTAGAAATTAATAAAGCAGTCAATAATAATAGCCAAACAATAAATAAACAAATAAATTTATCTAATAGTCCGATTTAAAAGTTTTTCCCTCTCTCTTCGCTTAATCCCTTCCCTTTCCTCCCCTACCTGGTTGACATTCTGTCCCTCGCTGATTTTCTTTCCCTATGTAAATGTCTATACATAGATCAGTCTATATTATATTATCCTGATGAAGGTTGAGACCAACCGAAACTATTTGACAAATATAACAATATAGTATAATAAGTGGTTAAAAACTAAGTAGGGTTGAGGGGCCAGCTTTGGCCACTTTAAAATATTTTTTGCCAACTGTGCATCACTACGAACTCAAAAATAGTCAGAATCGATTTATTTAAATTTCCCCATATAGCACATTAATTACGCTTTTGAAAATGTAGAAAAAAAGTATATAAAATTAGATATAATCTGAAATAGAAACATCAAACATGAAATGTGTCCAAATGTGCCGGTTCTGGCCACTTCAGTTTTTAGAAGGTTTCTTAATGTTTTGAATAAAAATAAAACAAGATAGGTACCTAAGTAACTGTAGGAAAATTATGAGTTTTATTATAATTATGATCTATAGCTAAAGAATGAGGTAACTTTTAATACCACACTATACCCGGACAGATCAATTTGAAAATATAAGAATTTTTTGCTTGTAAGAATGTTCTTAGGTTTTCATGGCCACTCAGAATCTTCAAGTTTGTGTTTACTGGGGTATTATGCCGTGTTGTTACGACCTTTCGGGCCGACGTTTCGGATTCTGCCGTGTGTATCTCTGGCCGACGTTACGGATTTCATTGCAGTGTCCATCATCAGGGCTGATGATGGACCCTGCGATGAGATCCGAAACGTCGGTCAGAGAGGTCAGATATACATGGCAGAATATCTCAAAAAAACTACACGCAGAAGATTCTGAATGGCCGTGAAAACCTGAGAACATTTTTAGAAAGAAATTTAGTCCCTTTTGTGGAAGCGGGTAATGGCATTATCATTTTAATACTATTCTTCGCAACATATGCCAGATTAGGTATTTGTGGCATAACAAATGTATTAGACGTGTACAATACAGTATTTATGGTGTGTGCCCTGATGGGGCTGCGACAACAATGTTTTACACTGCAAAAAATTAAAACAAAACACTAAAAATTGTCACTTTAAGGGAGGAGGTAGAGGATGGAAGAAATGGTGAGCGTAGACATAAAGGATCCTTAAGCCTACCGACGATAGGTCGTAAGGCCTATGGCTTCCATCTCTTCTCAACTACGCACGGCGGGCTGGGATTCGGGAACTCTCTGGTCCCTTTCTGGTGAGACCGTGGAGGCTAACTTTCATAAATTCTTTGAATAATATTTTTTTATCAATTTGAGAAAACTTACAATCTTTGTATAAACCTCAAGTGCAGTTTATGCAAATTCAACTCGAGAATTCTCGACTAGAAATTCCCAGGAATTCTCGGATTTTCAAGAAATTTCTATTAATTTTAAATAATTGTTTAATTAAATGCAAAATAAAATTAGGCTTATTAATAATCATCAACATGTATTATTTAATCAGTCTTGTTTTAATTAAAATATTAGGTCCTTACATATGAAATTGGCGTTTAGTATGGGAGGAACATAAAGCCGATTTTTTTTAATTATAATATATTTATTTAATCAAAGTATGTACCATTGCTATCTATGCACTTTTGCCATCTCATAGGTAGTGCATCGATCCCTTTTCTAAAAAAACCATTCGGACGGGAATCAATAAAATCACTGAAGGCGGTTTGGACTGCCCCATCGGAGTTGAATTTTTTCCTTTGCAAGAAGTTATCCAAATTTCGAAAAAAATGGTAATCTGTTGGGGCAAGGTCCGGAGAGTACGGTGGATGTCTTAGACATTCCAATTGAAGCTCCTCTAATTTGGTAGCCGTCTGTTGTGCAGTGTGTGGTCTAGCGTTATCATGAAGCAGCAGTGGCCTAGAGCGATTAACCAGCCTCGGTTGTTTAGCAGCTAGCTTTTCCATCATGGTTTACAGTTGCTGACAATAGACATCTGCCGTAATCGTCTGGCCATATTTAAGAAAGCTGTAGTGAACGACACCAGCACTAGTCCACCAAACGCTCACAAGTAACTTTTTTGGAGTCAATTTTCGTTTGGGGCATGGTTTGGCTGGTTCGGCAGGGTTCAGCCATTGCGATGAGCGCTTCCGATTATCGTACAGGATCCACTTTTCATCACAGGTAATGATTCGATTTAAAATCCCTTCATTATTGTGCCGGTTGAGTAATGCAACGCAGCAGTCAACGCGCGTTTGTTGATTTGCTTTACTCAATTCGTGAGGTACCCACCTTTCAAGCTTTTTCACCTTACCAATTTGCTTCAAGTGGATTAAAACAGTTTTATCACTAATAATGCAGCCTCCAGCTAACTCGGATGTGGTTTGCGATGGATCCGCTTCCACAATAGCCTTCAATTCTTCATTATGAACTTTGGTCTCCGGCCGTCCACGGGGCTTGTTCTGCAGGTCGAAATTTACAGAAC
The DNA here is from genome assembly GCA_016648135.1 of Agrypnia vestita. NCBI lineage: Eukaryota > Metazoa > Arthropoda > Insecta > Trichoptera > Phryganeidae > Agrypnia > Agrypnia vestita. The sequence goes on from JADDOH010001525.1 coordinate 4,031, forward strand.
GAAAACGTTGGAACCAAAAACGCACCGTGTTTTCTTTTGCGGCACCGTTGCCATACACATCATTAATCCTTCGAGCCGTTTCTGCAGCACTGGTGCCACGGTGGAACTCGTACTCGTTAATAACGCGATATTTCAAGTTTTTCATTTTATAAACTGAGTGACGCAAATAAAAAAACAATTGAGGAAAAAACAAATGAATTATAATTTTCAAAACACAAATACATGAGTAAATAGCTGTATAAATTTGTATTTGGAATTCCTAACCAATGAGAAGATATTTGAGATCAAATTTGCCAGTACGGAAAAACGTCAATTTCATATGTAAGGACCTAATATCATGCTTTACAAATTAGTCTCAGGTATTGATTATTTCTTCGTTTCGCATTCACTCTGCATAATATTTATTTATTCTATCACGCCCGTTTAGGGCACTCCGAATAGTATTTCTATTTTGATATTCGTCTTATGGTTCTTCCGATTAAAAAAAAGTGGTACTGCATTAAAAATATGTTTTATGTATAGGGTGTCTCATAGCTAGTAGCAATAACTTCGGAGGAATCTTCGTAATTTAATTTTGAATAGACGATATTATATGGTTGAAATATCGACAGATAAGCGACATTAAAGTTTCCTTTTTTTTTCAAAATTTCCGACTTATTTTCTGTAAAACATTGGACTATCACTAAAGTATCTTGTATGAAATATTAAAAATTTATTCGCCTTAATCTATACCTAAAAACTCGATGTCTGTCTGTTCTCTATACAAATCTACACCGTTTGTCCGATTCTACTCAAATTTTGCATACTTATGCTTTAGAACCTGGCGGGTAACATAGGCAACATTTCCCCCTCTCCTTTTACCCCTTCCCCTCCCCATGATATATCTCAAATGCATCTGTATCGTTCGACCGATTAGACTCAAAATTTGGAAACTTTTTCTTTTGGACCTGGCGGGTAACATGGACGACATTTCTCCCCTCTCCATTTACTTACCTCACTCTCTCCTCTAATATATTTTCTATACAAATCTACACCGTTCTACCGATCAGACTCAAAATTTTGCAAACTTATTCTTTAGGACTCAGCGGGTAACACAGGCCACATTTCCTTCCTGGACATCTCATCCATCCCGGTGTTGATTAAATGGAAACATTGTTTTAATAAGAGGCTTTGCAAAACAATGGAAACCTTGTTTTCTTCTACAAAACTATTTTAAACTTAATCCTTAAACCGTGCAACGTCGGGTATGAACAGCTAGTACAAGATAATACAAAATGATGAAAACCTTACAAAAGATTATTTTTCAAATTACTGGAAGGTTTTATTCATCTTATTTAACTTAGTATCAAAGCTGATGAATTTTTAACATTCGACTTCAATTGGTGTAGTGAGTCCATTTAACAGAAAATAAGTTAGAAATATAAAAAATACAAACTTTTAAGTCGCTTATCTATTGTCGTATCTTCGTAACTCCGTGTCTCTGTAACTGACTATTTTCTATTCAAAATTAAATGAAGAAGACTCCCCAAAGTTTTTGCTACTAACTACGAGATAATAATAAAGTAACTTTCCGTTTTCTTAGAAATTACTTACGATAATGTTCGGCATCGTAAGCATGGAAAAAGTTTATAAAAAAACGAGCGAGCCTTACAGTAGTCGCATATGATGTGTAACATTTGACATCTCTCAATTAAAAATATCAATTGACCACCAACAGAAATTAACATCAAAATTTAAAAAAGCCAATTACCTATAATATATTTATTAATTAATTAGTAAATACAAGTAAAAAAAACGTATGTGCATTTGTTTATTATTGAATTTTGCCGCACTAGGTAGGTACCGTATATCTACATACCTACGCATTTTGTTCAGAAATGTGTTTGGCCAATTATATGTTTTCATTTACTTTCATAGATGGCGGTAGTGTGCCGCCATACATATAAATCACCTACATAAAATGTGAGAATGTGAATCGTTAAGGGGAGTTATTGTTTATTTTAATGTAAAATAAACTTATGTATTTATTTGGATAGTTTCGAAGACATAAGCCAAAATATATCAAAGTTACAACATCCACACGCTTGACACCAGCCTTGCAACATATATACAAAATCAGAAGCATTGACTGGTAGTGTACGTCTTCGCTCGACATTGATTTGTTTATAAACGATGACTTTTCTTCCACCACGCGTGCTCCGCGCGCGCTCATTGGTTAAATGAAAATGCGCGCGCTTCCCTGGCGTATTTCCTGTTACGCATTTCCGTCCTTTTTCACGAAATCACTACCCCAGATTGCAGGAAAGCGAGAGGAAAGATGTTTACACATCAATAATATATAAGTTCACTACTAAATGCTAAAATTAGAGTTAAATGAATATTTTTACTCCCTTTATATTAACTCGTGGCGTCTGCTTGCTTGCCGTCAACAAAAACTTTGGATCGATTTTTGACCCTTTTCCCGTGATCCAATCGAGCTGAAACTTGGCAAGTAGACTCGTGGCGACGATCAAGAAGATCTATCAAATTTTCGTTAAAAAAATTAATAATTATAGTATAATTTCGGATTTTTATAAATTTTATTGGTTTTTTCAAATTGGAATCATTAGAAAAGTTTGATTAGCAACGCGGCGGCCCGATAACGTCGCGGAATATTTTCTAAATTTGAATTACTCCGTCGGTATGCATAATAGGTACTTCACTACGAATGTCGAAAATCTAAATTGACTGACAAATGTTTTTAGAATTTAATCTTCAAAGCATGAAGTGTCTTATCAAAGCTCAAAACATCCGACACTTTAGAAATATATTAAATTACTGTAAGTTTAGTGTTATGTTATATGTTTTAATTCGTCTTTAATTGTTGTTATATTTTACAAAGAAAGGGAGTATAACAAAAACTTGATTTTTATGGGTTACTTTTTTTGTACCATAAAAACATGTTCAATACGTCTGAGACATGCAACGCGTTTGTAAATTCAACATTAAGAACGTAACCGATTCTTTCGCAGCACAGGAAACAGTTATAAACTTCCTACGCTGTAAAAATTAATTTGGCTTATAATCTTTATAAATAATTGTCGAGCTCTCATTCGCCGATCGCGGATCTGAGTCAGCACCACGGAAAAACGGATAAAACCACGAACATACTTCACAGCTGAGTAAATGACTGCCACATGTTGTGTAACACGGAGTGATGGACTAATGTCCTGTTTACTCGACTTGCAGCAGTAGATTTCCATGTTACAACATGGACTACTCAGGGTTGATAAAAATTGTGATTTTCTTAAATAAAAAAAATCTGATTTTTTAAATTTAAATCAGGTTTTTTTTTTTTTTTTAAAATATGCCGATCTTTTTTAATTTGTGAGTCATTTATTGTTGAGAAAAAAGACAATATAATTTTTGGTTACTTTAATCTATACCTATAAATCTCAATGTCTGTCTGTCTGTTCTCTATACAAATCTACACCCTTTGTCCGATTCGATTCAAATTTTGCATACTTATGTATTAGGACCCGGCGGGTAACACAGGCGACATTTTCCCCCTATTATTTTCCCCCTACCCTCCCTCTGATATATTTTCGATGCAAATCTGCACCGTTCTACCGATCGGACTCAAAATTTGGAAACTTATTCTTTAGAACCCGGCGGGTAACATAGGTGACATTTCCTCCCTCCCCTTTTCCCTTTCCTCTCTCCCTGATGTATTTTCGATGCAAATCGAAATCGATCCTTTGATTCCCCACACAAATTTATTTTCAACTTAATCCTTAAGCCGTGCAAGGCCGGGTATGAACAGCTAGTTATTAATAAAATTAACAAAAATCAACATATTACTTCTTCTAAAAACTCAGTAATTTAAAAAAAAAACACAGTGGCATATTTATTTGCCGTATTTAACAAAAAATTAACAAGGAAAATAAAAAACAAAAATTAATAAATGAACATAAAACAATTTGGGTTTCACTGCAGTTGCAGTCACTTTGTTTTTATTGGTTTTGTAATTTTATCGAATTTAGTTTTTTCAAAAGGAAGACTAATTTGGCCGCCTTCTCGGTGCCGAATCTATTTCTTATTTTGCTGTGCACCAAACTGAGTGCCGAAAATATTATTTCGACCCCAGCGAAAGAAGCAACTGTACTTGGCAGTTGCTTGACTATATCCAATTCTTCTGCGGTTATACATTTTTTCGTATTATGTATCGCTACCCATCAATCAGTTAGGTGCAGTCTTCTGTATTTAAACCGATTTAAATCAAGTGATTAAATGATCTCAACCCTGGTGCTACTAAATTGGTTTGCTTTTTAATTTAGTGTGTATTAGATTGTTAGCGTTTAGAATTTAATTTACATAGGTGTTCGATGGATCGTATGCCAGTTATCATTAATGATAGTTTTTTTTTTAAATTTAGGTAAGGTATCAAAAATATTTCTAACAAATTCGATTTTTGAGAAGATGTGTACCTAAACACTTTTACGACCAGGTAGATATTAGGTCCTTACATATGAAATTGGCGTTTTGCCGTACTGGAAAATTTGATCTCAAATATCTTCTCTTTGGTTAGGAATTCCAAATCCAAATTTATACAGCTATTTACTCATGTATTTGTGCTTTGAAAATTATAATTCATTTGTTTTTTACTCAATTGTTTTTTTCTTTGCGTCACTCAGTTTACAAAATGAAAAACTTGAAATATCGCGTTATTTACGAGTACGAGTTCCACCGTGGCACCAGTGCTGCAGAAACGGCTCGAAGGATTAATGATGTGTATGGCGACGGTGCCGCAAAAGAAAACACAGTGCGTTTTTGGTTCCAACGTTTTCGTTCTGGAAATTTCGACCTGCAGAACAAGCCCCGTGGACGGCCGGAGACCAAAGTTGATAATGAAGAATTGAAGGCTATTGTGGAAGCGGATCCATCGCAAACCACATCCAAGTTAGCTGCAGGCTGCGGTGTTAGTGATAAAACCGTTTTAATCCACTTGAAGCAAATTGGTAAGGTGAAAAAGCTTGAAAGGTGGGTACCTCACTAATTGAGTGAAGCAAATCAACAAACGCGCGTTGACTGCTGCGTTGCATTACTCAACCGGCACAATAATGAAGGGATTTTAAATCGAATCATTACCTGTGATGAAAAGTCGATCCTGTACGATAATCGGAAGCGCTCATCGCAATGGCTGAACCCTGCCGAACCAGCCAAACCATGCCCCAAGCGAAAATTGACTCCAAAAAAGTTACTTGTGAGCGTTTGGTGGACTAGTGCTGGTGTCGTTCACTACAGCTTTCTTAAATCTGGCCAGACGATTACGGCAGATGTCTATTGTCAGCAACTGCAAACCATGATGGAAAAGCTAGCTGCTAAACAACCGAGGCTGGTTAATCGCTCTAGGCCACTGCTGCTTCAGATAACGCTAGACCACACACTGCACAACAGACGGCTACCAAATTAGAGGAGCTTCAATTGGAATGTCTAAGACATCCACCGTACTCTCCGGACCTTGCCCCAACAGATTACCATTTTTTTCGAAATTTGGATAACTTCTTGTAAAGGAAAAAATTCAACTCCGATGGGGCAGTCCAAACCGCCTTCAAAGATTTTATTGATTCCCGTCCGAATGGTTTTTTTAGTAAAGGGATCGATGAACTACCTCTGAGATGGCAAAAGTGCATAGATAGCAATGGTACATACTTTGATTAAATAAATATATTATAATAAAAAAAATTGACTTTATGTTCCTCCCATACTAAACGCCAATTTCATATGTAAGGACCTAATATAAGTTTTTAGGAGTGTGTAAAGAAAATATGGTGTTACGAAAAAATGTTTTAAGGATATTAAGAAATCCTATAGTAAATATATTGGTGAACATTACAGGTTACATAAAACTATCGAAAAAAGAAAATATACAATAGTTAACATTTTTTTATTATTTCTTAAAACTTGTTTCAATAACTGATACTGCATTACATAAACTATAGTATACCTACCTTTTTCCATTTAAGAAAGACAATCGAAGTAGTATGTGTAAGCTATAGTACGAGGCACATTGTTTCGTTGTGTTGATGTTTATGCCCGTAAACACCAACACAACGAAACAATTTGCATCGTACGCACGGCTTACGGATACTAATTAGATTATCTTTCATAAATGGAAAGAGTTCTACCATACCTAGGTAGGTACCTACATGGAATTCTTTTTTTCCTTGTGTATTTCCGAATTCAGAGTGCCCGTCACTTAGGTACCTACCTAGTAAGAGTCGATACAAAACAACCCGCTTAAAAACAAACGATGAAAAGTCCTTCTTGTAATACGCGCTATAGAAAAATATTGACGATGCAATGTTTGAATCAGCTGGCCTTGTAGATCGGCCATCGTCGATAAAATAACAAATCTTTCCCATATAGAAATATGTACGTTCAAATTGTTCGTTGCCGAACCGACATTCACACGAGGCGCTAAATTGAATCGGCGATCCAAATAACGGGCCTCAATCATAATACATTACAAAAAAACAAATAAAAAGATACAAAACAACAGCACGGACCATTTTAATCTACGACCTTAAAAAATACTCTTTCTGCTGAGTGATCCGTTACTCCGCATTTCCTCCGACTCGCTCGGGTGTAGAGTGATTGAACGGTTCTATTGCCGCTCTTTCTAATGCACAGTGGTCTATGGCCGGCAGCGTGTCGCCGTCCCTCTCGGCCGCGCTGCGACACTCGGAGTGCATTCGGAGGGAATACCTCCTCGGGCGCTCTGCGCTCCTGGTAACCGGACGAGAGATGGAAATCAGTTTTGCTCGCGACAAATTTCGTAACTCCCGCTCGGCACGGGGTGAGAAAAATGGAAAAGTAACGCAACCACCGTTTGTTTATTGGATTGCGCAAATAGCATCCATCGCTGGCGGCGGGTGCTTTGTGAAATTTGTCAGCTTGGAGTAAACGGTGCACGCGCCTCCTCTATTGATTATGTACTCCGCACCGCGACTATTTTAAAGCCTAGATGCAGTTAGTTAGTTAGTGTGGTCGCGTGCAATTTAATTAATAAATAAAAAATATGTTCACAAACAACCGAGATAGATCGTTTGGTATATATATTTTTTCATTTGTAATTAATTATTTTGTTGTATGATTTTGAATTATAAATGGTTACACAGTTTACAATGTTTTGAAAATATAGCCTTTAAGTTTCTAATCTTCATTGTATCGTGATAAGTGTATATTCATGGCAACCGAAAAACATTAGATTATTATTATTATTAAAATACTGTTTTTGAAATTTGTAGCAATTACGAGAAGAAGATTACTCCGTAACAAACTCTGCCCAAAATTTAATTGAGCAGGTAAAATTAAATGATCGGATAAATAAGGTAATTTTCCTTTCACGTTTTAAAGCCCTTTTATAAAGGGCAAGATCGCCAATAAAACGTTTAAATGGACTCAGTCTGTTCGTAAAATGTATTTAGACTGCGGAAAGTGAAGATGGAAAAAATAACAAAAGTTAAATTTTCCTTTGAATATATGAAATAAAAATAACGCAATAAATTACAAGGATAAATTTTGCAGGGATAAACTATGAATATATTTTTAATTATGCATTTTAATAAATAATTGAAGGATATAAAAACAAAGGCAGCAAAATCCAATAAACCAAAAAACTGTTTTGAATGCAGTCACCGAGGATTATCAATTTAGAATGTACTGAATTTATGGGTTTTTTAGGAAATAGCAGCTCTATCTATTCCAAAATCATGTTTCCAAATCACTATTAAAAGCAAATGCAGCAATATCCACTTCAACCAATTAACCCAAGAGAGACGATGTCGATTATAGACTAAAATATCATAGCAAAGAGAACATGTAAATAGCAAAACTACAATGTCCACAATTTGGTAGCAAACAAAACAATATTCATATTTAAAAGTTAAATATTTATTTATACTCGTATATAAAAGGAAAACTGAGGTGGCATTTGAAGTGGCCATAAGAAAAATTAACTAGGCAGTTAATTTTACGTTATACGTTAATTTTTTGTAGACATGATTCGACCGTTTGTTATAAATAAATGAGATGATAAATCCCGAATTGTAAACGCAAAAAGATTTATCGGACACGTATAATAATTGATGGTGCGTGTGTTACCAGCTAAAAATAATACAGTGATGAATAATGATATCATCGTAGCAAGCATGCAATAACCTACATTCTGCATTTTGTTTCTTGCTGTATTGTGCTTCGTTCAAGAGGCCACTCCAATCCAGGAAGTTGTCGCAATATAACTTCACAAAACAATTTAAAATGCATTCAGAATTTTAGAAAGTGTTTTAGAGGACAACCTCTTCTGACTAGGAATCCAACCGTCAGGGATGCTATTCTCGTTTTCGTACGACGTTTCGCCTACGTCAAATTGTCATTGTTTGATTACTCTCACTCTATTCTCTAGAATAACGCAGACAAACCAATTGAAGTCAACGAGAGGAGTCTTTATTTATTTATTATAAAATATGGCTAACTTGGTGGTCTCCTCGAATGAGGTTGCATTCTAAAACAATCAATTTTTTTTTAAGCTTTGTATTACACAATATTTGAGTAATTTATCAGTAATATAGTTTCGTTACTATCTAAAATAATAGTGATAAATAACTGAAATATCGTGGGTACTGTGTACAAATTTTAAATAAATATTGCATCGATAATCAACATTAATTTATATTTGGTATAGGGAATTTGATATTTACTGGTATAATGCTAAATGAAACATGATAAGATCTATTATGAATAAATACTAGTCTTACCTTATATTATCCCTCACATCCCTTATAAAAATAATTCCCACATGTTTCTTACTCGTTGATATCTTAACTTGACAAAGTTTCACAAATTTCAGCAAAAATGCAATATAGTTCGGCAATTTCAGCAAAAATGAAATGTAGTCCGGTTTCGATCAGTCGGATTCACGATAGTTCGATTTGAAAATTTGAAAACAAACTAAATTTAAGTTGAGTAAAATAAAAATAAATTCTAAAAAATTTGTTCCTAACCAAAATTATTTTTTGCATAAATATTCGGTTTTTTAAAGTCAAGCCTTTCTTGCGTGCGGTTTATTTTTATGCAGTTTTAAAGTTATGCGATAATACAAGTTTGATTCAATGAGTTAGATGCATGTAATTGAGTGCTAATGAAAATGCGAAAAATAATGAACTAGAATAATGAAACACTTATAACAAAGTGTTTATAAAGAATGAATGATTTAAACAGCGACAGTGTCTTGTATGTAAATTAACAACTGAACTATAAAAAATATTGGAATGGTTAAAACTGTGTTGGTCTCAATATTGAATTAAAATTCGCTGAACGATAAACAATGCAATTCGTTGCTGAAAAGAAATGCATGAAGCGAAAAGGACAAAGAAGAAAAATATGCTGATATTGCACATTTTTATAAGAGACAATTGAATTTATTTTTAATAGTATTGCATTTTATTTATTAAAAAGGGTTTTTTTGGAACCAATTATATTTTTTTGTATGTATCTATCTATTTAGTTCTTTATTTATAATCTAGATTAATCCGGATTCAAATGGAATTTCCATGACACATATTATGTATAATAAACAAATGCATCACAACTCCGCTTGAATTTATCGATTGCATGCATCAAACACGTCATGGACAAATTCAACATTACAAACGTAAATTTCACAAATGTATTTTTCGAGTAACGAGATTCAAGAATAAGCACCCAGGGCATGATACACCGCGGGATGAATCACCAACAGGCTTTATAGAAAACCGATGAATCACCATGGAAAAACAATGTAAATTGTATTTGTTCGTCATGCGATATAATCTTATTTGTGCGTGTTATCCCGTGGAAAAAAATCACTGTTTGCATTGTTAACGGCCAGACATTACTGAAATGAATGTATGTTTTCCTGATAACAATATATGCTGTATCTAGTAGAGCCGACGCCAATTAAAACTTTTCAGTTGTGCGGATGCATTCCGCTTTTTGGTGCATGTTTTGATTTGTTAATTTGACCACGTTTACAACCTTCACACCAAATATTATAAATTCAAATATCAAAGCGTTTTACCCAAAAAATGCTTTTTACCCAAAAAAGATGAACTCAAGAGTCCCAGCGTCCTTATCGAGATTTGGATAGATTAAATTATCAAAGCTTGGAAGTGACAGTGAGTGGCGAAGATTGACGGAGGACCGAAGATAGTGGCACTTGAGGGAAGGCATTCATTCATCCAGTTGTGCATCGACAATTACTGGTTATACGATTACATGCATATTAATAAGGAAACATAAGTCCTTTGCAATTTCCGTACTGATGACTTTGGACCGCTGCCAACTCCGTGGTAAATAAAGTACTTTGAAACTTACTAATGACAGAGAAGATTAAATCATACACATTGAGGAAATAAATAAATATACATATATTATATGTTAAAATAGAATTTAAAAAAAAGGTATTTTTTAAATTAAATATTTTTTCTTTTTTTAACGATAAAGAATCAACACGAGCGATAATGAGATATCTATCTATTTACAATATGTTTTTAGTATGAAATGAGAAAATTTGATAACTAACTAACCACCACGCCGTTTCCCAGAGATAGAACGCCACACTCTTTTGTCCTGGCACGCCACTTTTGTTTCGTCCACCTTCATAGATATTCTCACACACGCTCTTCGGTTGTTGAAGCGTCTAATAGAGCCATCCCCCAGTATATCCAGTAAATATCTCCTCGACACATTTTTCTACCGAGACAGAAATAGTCCAACCAAAAAATCTGTACAATTTTTAATATAGAAATAAATAAAAAATAAATTTGATTTATCTGGTCGTGCCAGGCTTCCCACAGACGCCCTCTGTTTCTGCTGCCTTCAACACACATCTTATAAATTTTCTTTACCATCCTTTCCTTATTCATCCGTTCCACATGGCCAAACCATCTCAGCGATTCTTTTTTATTCTGTCTATTATGCTACAGCCGGCATTACATTCACTTCTAATTCGTTCATCCTCTACTCTCTATCATACCAAGATTTTCCAAATATACGTCTAGGCGACCGCATTTCTACCGTATTCATACCGTAGTCTACTTTCCTTTTTTTTTTGCCAATTCCAGGCTTCACTTCTATACATCAGAGTTGGTACCAGACCTCCATTATGTACCGTTAGCCTCACTTCCTTTGACAGATTTTTTCTATTGGCCATAATTGCATTCACTTTATTTCCCTTTCTATATTATTCTCAGCTTTGCCGTCCCTACTAAATATACTTCCCAAATACACAAACAAGTTCACTTTCACACAAGCATTTCACACTTAGCCACTAATAATACTTCATCGTCAGTAGGCAGGCAGGTGTTATGTGAACATTTCTGCTCTCGCATGGAAATAGGTCTGCTTGGTAAAATTATATTCAAAACTGAAATGAAGATTAAATTTCATAACACAAAATTTTCTGCAGGCAGGGAAATTCCAAAACTTTGCAAATTCAACCGTAACCATGTTTTTATGCTTCTAAATAAGAAAACTTTAATTAATTATTCATTCATCTTTCATCTCAGAATCAATTTTCAAAACATTCATATTTTATCTAATATGCTACGTCCAATTTCGTGATACTTAAAAATTATAATAATTCGACAATATAATTTCCCTTAAGCAAACCAGCAATCAATAAATAGCAAAATTACAAAAAAAGTGTGAGTAAAATTAAAATAATGAATGATTGCGGAAATAATTCCAAACGCCCCCCGAGAATCGGTCTTTTGGACCAGGGTAGCAGGAGCTCGTGTAGCGCACTAAGCTCAATAAAAGGAATTCCAAAAGGTTGGTAAGAAATTTATTATGCGTTTTTATTACGTTGCTTGCTGACTGGCGGGATCAGCGGGGAACAATATCAGGCATTTTAGCTTATCCTAGAAAGCTTTTCGCTTCCCGCCGGATGAGCTCATTCAACTTATGACTTCCTGGTGGTTTCAGGTTGGAATTTAACCCTTCTTTCATTCTTAATTTTTGGGGCTTTGGAAACAAACAAACAAACCCGATGGAAAAAAAACGATTTTGAAAATTTTTTGATTCAGAAAGAGAAAGAGAAAAAAAACGCATACCGAGTGAGTGAGGAGAGTACAGCTGAAAAAATATCTAATATGCAAATTGCTTCAGCGCTACAGGAATTTGTATTAGGAAAACAGAAATGCACATGGACTACGCTGAAACCTACTCAATATTTGTAACACTCGCGGTGAGTCATCGTTCTCTCAAGCATAGGTCAGGATATCATCGGGATTTAGGGCTTCAACTAACTAACACTCACAGACATTTTTCGTCCCCCTTTATCCTGTAAGTAATCATCTCAATTACTTTGTCTTTTTTCTCTTTTTGCCTACAGATGTGTTGGAAATATTTGTGAAAACGTCCATCTCGTTCCGACGCACGGTTCTGTCACGCGAGAAGCAAGACAAAAGGATTGGATGTGCCGAGCAAAAGGTCCCCCTTGTGAAGGTTTTATATTTTGTTTTTACGTCCAAGTGCTTCGAGCGATACGAACGTAATACAATTAAAGAAAATGTAATAGCAAATTTTATTGGTCATCCGGCAATATATGTATGTATGTATATATAACGATCAGTAGTTGTAAAACTGATATAATTTGCTCTGCTTAATGTATTGCTGTGTAAAAAAAAATATGGATGAGGAAATAAATCTAATTGCAAGCAAAATGGTATCTCAATTGTAACAAAATGAATTCTCAACTTTTTTCATACCATTTTTGAAAATTATTTTTTCTGATTTTTAGTTAATTTAATTTTAATGCCACAAAAATCCAAAAATTAATATAAGTACCAAAATTATTTTAGGGTAGGTTAGGTTAGGTAAGTTTAGGATGGGTTAGGTTAGTTTGGGAAAGGTTATAATATTGAATTATTTTTTATTAATATTAGAATAAAAGAACGCATATAGGTTTCCCAGAATTTGCTGAAAACTTAATTAATTGGAACCATGCCTTTAATAGGAACTAGCCGTACACCCGTGAAAAATCACGGGAAATAATAATAGTGACCCTTGCGTGACCTCGCAACATTATTCGCGCGCTGATTGCGTGTCACACTCTAATTATCTAAAGTTGTCATCCCAGCAAGTTACGGACAGACAACGAAATTATTATATTTAGATTAGACTAGACACAGAGCTAGGTACAAGTTTTGCATTAAAATGGTAAAATCTTGTGTCTTAATAATTTAGAAGCATTGGAGATAAATAAATCGTTGAACAAAATACTAAACAAATATCCCTTTTCCCCATGTAACCCCGTGCTTCCCACCCACCCCAAACTAATAATCTGTCCCTCTCTGATATGCTCTCTCTATTTAATTTCTTAACTGTCTATGTAAATTTCTGTACTTAGGTTAGTCTATATTATACTACCTTGTCTTAAAGAAGGTTGGGTCCAACAAAAACTAGTTTTTACTCCCTTTCTTTTAACTCGTAGCGTCTGCGGTTTGTTATCTGCAAGAAACTTTTGGATCGATTTTTAATCGAAGGATTTAATCAATAAATTTTTTGGATCGATTTTTAATCAAAGGATTTTAATCAAAAAATCAAAAGGAAAAGTCCCATGATCCAATCGAGCTGAAACTTTGCAGGCAGACTCGTGGCGACGATAAAAATGATCGAATAAATTTTTTTAAATAATAAATTATAGCATAATTTTGGATTTTTCGAAATTTTAATGGTTTTTTCAAATTGGAATCACTACAAATGAGTAATGACCCCGACGCGTGCAGCAGGCACGATTCAATGAGAAAGGGAGTGTAATAAAAACTTGGTTTTAATGGGTTAGTTTTTTGTATGTAAACTAATAATGGTTTAAAACAAATAAATATATTTTTATTTAATTATAATAAACATTACTTGTTTTTTCATACTATTTACATATTTCTAATAGTTTCTCAATTATTTGTTGCAAATCGTCGTACTCATTACGGAATTTATCAATTACGGTTCAATACACTTCCAGAAGAAAGAATATTAAAAATAAAATGATCACTTGTTAAAATTCCAATACGATTAGTAATAATTGTATTAAAAAAGACTAGATTCGCATTGTCAAGTACAAACGAAAGAAATCTACTTGAATTTGTAATGTAAAATTTCATTTAAACCGACTCTATAACTGTAACTGAGTAACGTCATTTTTATTAGTCTTATGACTAGTCGTGCAACGAATACGAATACGAATATTCATATTCGCCGAATAGTAGATATTTACCGAATATTCGTATTCGCCAAATATCATCACGATTATTAAAAACAAACTATGTATAACTGAACGCAACGAAAATTACGGTCTGGCTATTATCGGGGCTTCCCCTAACATTGAATGAATGGATTCGTTGAGTTCTCAAGTTCGTTGGGTTATTAATAAGTTTAGCTGCTCATTTCATGTAGTTTTTGTTTTGTAATATGTATTGTTCGTTCTATTTTATTTCCTTTGTGTGTAAAAGTGTCTTATAAAATAATTTGAAATTAAATCTAATAACATGGCCTCTCGTAAGCGTGAAAAAAGTGATATTTATTTTCGACCGCTGGGAATGTACAAACGGATAAAAGAAATGTGCTTTTTGAACAAAAATTTGCTGGTGGTAGGTAAATTTTAATAAAAAAAGAACAATAGTGTATTATTTATTACCTTGTTAAATTATTCGTATTCGTATTCGCCGAATAGTAAGCTTAATATTCGTATTCGTGAAAGTAGTATTCGTTGCACCACTACTTATAACGTCGATATTTCAACTGCTCCTCCAGACGTCATCTTCATATTATATTCATCGTAAGAGCAAACTATATTCGATAAAATTATTTTCTCCAGCGGCGGATATTTTCGTATAAAATCCAACAATCAGAGTTGCAGAAAGATTCCTCGAAGCTTTACGTGCTGGACCATCTTTGGACAGATTTCTGCGACACATTTTTCCCGCCGGTTCGGCGGTAATTATTGAGATTCCACACACACACACACACACACACACACACACACACACACACACACACACACACACAAACATACACACACCACTACACGCCACATACCGAAATACCGGCCTTGGTGATTACGCTAGTGTGATGTACGTCCGTCACAGGCGGAATTAGTTAATTACAGAACTATGTTGCAAGACAAGAACGTTGATGTGCGCTGGGATTAATGAATCATTTTAAAATATGACAACTCCGCCAATACTAACAACCGCTTACAAAACTTTAACCTACGAGGATGGAGATTATTTGAGAAACAAGTTAAGCAAATTTGTTTATACTATTGCATTTTGATATTACTTTGTGGTTATTCATTACGAATATAATTAAACAAATTAACTTAGTTTTATCAACACTTTACTTTTGGTAAAAACCAACCGGTGTCGGTTGGTTGGTACTAGGGAATGCAAGTCGGGATTGCCCTTTCGGGATCCCTCGAGATTATAATTTCCAATCCCGCGGGATCCTAAAATACTTTTGTGTTTTTTTTTTTTTTTTTTGTTTTAGAGCTGAATAGCAATTAACGAAAATGCCTTGCATTTTTACATCGGCAATTTTAATAAAATGCTCATTATGCATTAAAGTTTTTGTAGGTGTTTTTCCAAGCGTCATTCAGTCAATGTAGTAGACAGAGTAAAAACTACTAAATAACTAGTAGTAGTTTTTATTACCATGTTAGGTTGATAAAATACAGAAAATATTATTCAAACCTATTTTCATTATTTGAACGTGACATGAACATAAGTTTTAAGTACTTACTAAAAGCTCTATAGTCATCTTATACAATTAAACATAAAAAATGCTGATCAATCCCGATAATCTCGCCCGATTTTTCGGTTCGGGATTGATCTCGTAAAATGCCTCGAGATTTAGCGGGATCGGGATTGCATTCCCTAGTTGGTACTTAATACTAAATAAACTTTACAAATTATGTTATAGTGTAGTGTAGGATTAAAGAGTCTGTGTGTAAAGCGCCCTTGAGTGGAATTTTTACAAAAATTTATCCAAACATCCAATCAGTAATGACATTTGGATGTCATCGAATAAATTGAAAACCCGATCAAAATTAAGTTCCTTTGGACAGCTACCCGAAGACGTCAATACCTCCCTCCCTGGAAAATATCCCACTTTCTATTTCAAATATCGATATAATTCCTACAACCAATTTCAAACCACTTGGAGTCTACTTGGATTCGAGTTTGTCTCTTAGTAAACATATTAACAATACAACCATCTCTGCCTTCCATCATTTACGCCATATTAAATCTATTCGTAAAAGCATCCCAACAGAGGCAACAAAATGATTAATAAACGCATCGTTGTCTCTTGTTTAGACTACTGTAATGGTATCTATGCACATCTTCCGAAACAGAAATAAACAAATTAGATTCTGTATTTAATGCCGCCGCAAGACTCGTTACCAGCATTTCAATTCTTCGCATATCTCAGACCATCTTTAAAACCTAAACTGGCTTAAAAATTGAATATAAGTTATGCCTCACAATATTCACAACATGGCCCCTCAATACATTAACGACTTCTGCATTCCATTTTTCGCAAATGACAGACAACTGACACTTCGCTAAGCATCAACATCCAATACGACTTGAAGTAAATCGCGTCCACAAAAACAATTTCGGTGACCGTGCTTTCGCGGTGGCTGGACCAAAGTTATGGAATAAATTACCTAATAAACCGAGACAAACAGACAGCTTACCACAGTTCAAAAAATAACTAACTCGTTTAGACGATCATGTAAAAACCTAGAGAATCAGAGCGTTACAACACAACCTAATGTTTTCCACTCCTAGTGTGCACTCCGCGAAAACATCTGATTCTTCCTGGCACTTTCAACTACTATAGTTATAAGCTAATTCCATTTTTTATATGTCATCTAGTGAATAAGTAATAGTAAATTAGTTTTTTAGCCAGTAAGTTCATACATTTTTTTTTTGTGTGAAGTGCCCTTGAGGTGAGTAGGTACTCACGAAAACGGCGGTATATAAATGATCAAGTTTCACATAGGTCCATGCAGGTGCTAATATTCCTTAACATAGGATAGTTACCTACTTCAAATAGGTATGCATGAAATTTTTAAGAATTTAAAATGAAATATGTATTCCCAATATAAGTAGGTAATAATCGGGGGCATGCAGTGAGAACAAGAAGCGTGACTTTTATTTGTACATATATTTGGAAAAAAAAATTAAATTAAATATTAGGTCCTTACATATGAAATTGACGTTTTGCCGTACTGGCAAATTTGATCTCAAATATCTTCTCTTTGGTTAGGAATTCCAAATCCAAATTTATACAGCTATTTACTCATGTATTTGTGTTTTGAAAATTATAATTCATTTGTTTTTTCCTCAATTGTTTTTTTCTTTGCGTCACTCAGTTTACAAAATGAAAAACTTGAAATATCGCGTTATTTACGAGTACGAGTTCCACCGTGGCACCAGTGCTGCAGAAACGGCTCGAAGGATTAATGATGTGTATGGCGACGGTGCCGCAAAAGAAAACACAGTGCGTTTTTGGTTCCAACGTTTTCGTTCTGGAAATTTCGACCTGCAGAACAAGCCCCGTGGACGGCCGGAGACCAAAGTTGATAATGAAGAATTGAAGGCTATTGTGGAAGCGGATCCATCGCAAACCACATCCGAGTTAGCTGCGGGCTGCGGGTTGGTAGTGATTGTAAATGTTTTGAATCCACTTGAAGCAAATTGGTAAGGTGAAAAAGCTGAAAGGTGGGTACCCACGCCCCCAGCCAAACCATGCCCCAAGCGAAAATTGACTCCAAAAAAGTTACTTGTGAGCGTTTGGTGGACTAGTGCTGGTGTCGTTCACTACAGCTTTCTTAAATCTGGCCAGACGATTACGGCAGATGTCTATTGTCAGCAACTGCAAAACCATGATGGAAAAGCTAGCTGCTAAACAACCGAGGCTGGTTAATCGCTCTAGGCCACTGCTGCTTCATGATAACGCTAGACCACACACTGCACAACAGACGGCTACCAAATTAGAGGAGCTTCAATTGGAATGTCTAAGACATCCACCGTACTCTCCGGACCTTGCCCCAACAGATTACCATTTTTTTCGAAATTTGGATAACTTCTTGCAAAGGAAAAAATTCAACTCCGATGGGGCAGTCCAAACCGCCTTCAAATATTTTATTGATTCCCGTCCGAATGGTTTTTTTAGTAAAGGGATCGATGAACTACCTATGAGATGGCAAAAGTGCATAGATAGCAATGGTACATACTTTGATTAAATAAATATATTATAATAAAAAAAATCGGCTTTATGTTCCTCCCACACTAAACGCCAATTTCATATGTAAGGACCTAATATTTATCTGGCAGAGCATTATGAAATATTAAAATCTGAATAAAATGTTAATTACAGAGAGATATCTATTATTTCGGTTTCTTTTGAAAATATATGCTTCTTGTTCTCACTGCATGCCCTTGGTAAAATAATAATAAAGTACGACCGATGAAAACCGAAAAAATCCATTCGCAGAGAAACTTTTCCCGAACGTTATTTCGCTGCTATCAACACTTGATTTACCCAGCTGTGGCGTTTCATTATTTATATCCTCCGACAGAGGTCATCCCAGATACGGCTGGGGTGGTCGGACAGAGGGTGAATACATCCCCCATCCCTAACCCTGCGCCGGAAACCGCTCAAGTAGAGGGTGGATACTAGCCCGTACCACTTGCCGAAAACGTGTATTTATTTATACTCTAACATAATTATGATATTTACGAGAACAACGGTATGGTTAAAAATCATTATTAGAAAGGATAATAAGTGTTAAATACATATTTTTTAACGAAGTTCGCTAGATGGCGTCTTATTTATAGCTACTAAATGAAAGTAAACAAAGGCTATTACATATATTAATCACGAGTCATCTTACTGATTTTGTATCCATATAAATATTGTTTTTTTGAAAGAACATTGTGATTTCGAATAATTTATGAATTGAATGAACGCACTAAGGGCTGGTTGAATTATAGTAATATTTGGATACTAGTAAAATTTACTTTAAACCGTCGATTATTGCATTTTTCCCCAATCACACAACCCACTTTCATAAAAATCTATGTTTTTACGAAACATTACGTATAATCCAACTTGATAAAACCGGTCCTAAGTAAGAACAATCTATTTATGCACTAATGAAATACACGTTTCTACGTTACTCAGAAAACTCAACATTAAAAAAACATTTGCATTGGGTATCTCAATTGATTTTATTTATTGATTACTTAATTTATTAATATAATGAATCCTCAAGTATAAGAAGAATTCAATATTGTTAAATTATTCTAATTTGGAAATAATTTAGCTTGCCCAGGTAGAGCGCCACATGACACATACCTACACATTACTCGGATATTTATTATTATGCAATTATTTAAAATCACAATAATAAATAGTATCCATACAAAAAATCACAAGTACTTATCAATGATAAATATTCACTGACTGGTTTTCAGTTAAGTTATCAGTGAATCATGGAAACGTCGACATGTAAACAAAAACGAATCACTTGTCTTGACTTATATCACGGATAATAATAATCACGGAAACCTAGACACGATAATTTTTGTTTAGATCACATGGCTCAGCGTATCCGATATTGAAGATTAATATTTTGTTATTTGTGAAGAAACTTGCAAACCAACTAAAATTATGGATGTAATTTTTTTTACCATGGCGTTCAAAGAAGTACCTACTTTGACTGAGTTTCCTTAAATTTTGTCGGGGTAGTAAATGAATTATGGAAAATTGGATAATTACTACTAAGCCAATAATGCATTTAGTTTGGGGAACATACTAAAATAAATAATAAAGATGCATATCGCTAACGCTTTATTTAACGCTATACTCCGCGTGGCTTGAGAACGAAATATATCCGAAGGTGTACGTAACATCAAAATAAAATTATGAAAAATATTAATAAGCAATTAATCCAAAAAATTAGCACCTTTTCGAGTCTGCGCTCCCCGCCCCACTAGGACAAGGGGATGAAGAAGAAGAAGATAGTAGGTAAACTAGTTACCAAATAAATTTACCTCGGGACACTAGCACAATAATTTCACAATAACTTCAATTAATACAAAATTAAGAAATCACGTTGCATCAACAAACTAATTATTGGCGAAACTTCAAAATGCTGGCCTCGGGAGAACGGTAGTGGATTGGCGGCTGAGGGGAGGTGGTAGATGGTCCATAAGGGGCTGTGGGAATACCGCCGCTTGCTCCTGACGTGGGTTAAAAGGGTGTGTTCTGTAGGTTCGGGGAATAAAGCGAGGTAGGTAGTCCACTTTGCGCTCGCTAATAAATGGACAACCGAAACAAGACAAACTGCACACACGTACAACAATCGCAAAAGACTTTTTAATGGACCGGTATTATTATTTATTTCAAGTAAGCGGAAAACTTTAGGCGAAAATTTATTTTACGGGTTTTAAAGAAGGAAAACTGAAATAACATATTATTAAGATTATTTCACCAACTGTTGAGATCTAAAATCTTTATCCCAACACTTAAATGACGAGACGTGAGTGTACGCCGGTGGTGTTCGTCATACTTAAATAAGAAGATTTGTATATTTTCACGTATCTCTCTCAAAGTAAATACCTTTATTTGCGATGTCCGATCTCTCCGGTCCGGTCTGACAGCTTCGCTCTGCCGCAAACGTAACGTCACAATTGTCATATTTCGATTAAAATTTCATCAAATAAGTAACTAATGCTGCATTTAAAGCTTATAGAAAAAAAAATTCATATACACTTATCAATTTCTTCTCCCACAGCGACCTGATGTAAAATTATGGCAAAATTGTCATTGTCGTGTTGGACATAGAAAAGAGAAATATTGTAGGACTGGTTTATTTGACGTTTGATGGTTAACTAACTGTCATGTACCTCTTTCTCCCTCTGACCACACCACCGACGTATCCCTGAATCTCGTTTATTTTTTATTTTTATTTTCGTCTTTTAAGTGTTGGAATCTTAGATTCCAATATTGCTATTTTCGGAATACGGGCGAACGTGTTGGTTGAGGAGTTAGTTGAGTTATATACCTTTTGTTGAATTAAACGAGTCTACTTTAATCTAATCTAATTAATTAATTAAATAACTCGCGAGTTTTATGTGTTTTGTGGGTTTGTAGTATGTATAATATATATAACAACTTCATGGGACTCAAATATGTCTCATGTTAAAAAAAATTCTGGTAAATCCCAATTACAATAATTTCGGCTGTCCGTCCGTCCATCCGTGTGTCTGTCTATATCTGTCTGTCCCCCTAACTTCTTTATAGTATTTTTTTACTATACAGAAGTTACTTATTTTCCCTTTTTTCTTAAAAAAAACTTTTATTTTATTTTTATACTTGCTTAACAAATTTTACGTTAATTTTTTTCTTTTTCTTTATTCTTTTTTCCCCTTTTTTTCTTTTCTTTCTTTATAGTATTTTTTTTTTCTTTTTTTATAAATTAATAAATACATTCCTTAGGAACCGACATTTAAAAGTACCGTCATTTTTGACGGGTATAGATAGTTAGTTAAAGTAAATAAATACTGTAAAAAGCAACCAACCACAAACCGAAGAATGAAAATCCAAAAAGTCCGGGCGTCGAATATAAAATTCGCCCGCCATTTCACATTCCCCCGGCTTCGGTACCAGGGCGGCATGAGATTGTAGAGATTTATCGTACCTATGCGGCGGTTCCCTAACGCCTCACATATTGCGTGAGACCGGTTAGTGGCATATAAAATACAAAGATTCAGCAAAAAGGGGAACAATTGAAAGGGAAATCGCTTAGTGCATTCGGGGTTTGAATATTCCTAATTACTTAGTGCCGTACCTGAAATAAGTACGGTATAAAGCATTGAACTGTGTGTGCATCATTTGAATGGGTTGGTAATATGCTTGTACTGACCTGGGGCAGCGAATCGATTAGTTATGTCAGTATCCAGCGCTACCGCTGTTACCCTGGTACTTCTTACACTGGAATAATTCAGCAATGGATGAAAGAAAAATGGAAAATAATCACAATCAAAAAAGAAAAAAACGATGAGAAATTTCTATTTATTTATTTATTATTTCTATTATTTATTTGCCATCGCGCCGTTTCCCGTGGGGATAGGCAGAGAGGATAGAGCGCCACACTCTTCTGTCCTGACATACAACTCTCGCCTTATCCACATTCATACATCTTCGAATGCTATAGCTCGCCGGTTGTTGAGGCTCCTAACGGGATTAAAAAATATTTATCATTTTCTTTCTACACACAAATACATATCTTTAAACTTTTCGTCTGAACAAGTTTGTAAATAAAATAAATGATAAATATTTTGAAGATGTTGTAATTTATTACCAGAGCCTTAAAAACTAGATTTATATTTGTAAGAATTTGGAAAGCGAAGAACGACGGTACTAATAAATCATAATTAATTTGATATCCAGAAAGGGAATTGAAATGATTCTTGGTTGTGATAAAATAAATATATTGTAGAGCCAAAAAGCCACTCGGAACATTTTATTTACACTTACTTGCATAACACCCCTTAATCAGTGTTCGATACTATTTAGTCACGTACTTCTCTACCTGTACGTAAAATGAAATTAATTAAAGAATGGCGTCAGAAATGTTATCTTGTTACAGTGCACACGCCACACCTAGCATCCCACGCTCAACACGAGACCATCGAAGATTAAAATTGTTTCACATTCTGCACGTTTTTGATTGCACGTTTCCAACACATAATTGCCAATTAATTCGTTGTGTGCACATCCATCAAATCACACTGTCTGATTCAATTAGTACAACATTAAATTTTGCCGTGAAAAGAACCAAAAATCATTATGTACAATACATGGAATAGAATAGATGCGAAACGTGTGTGTATGAGATTGCGGACAACTAACAATTTGAAAACTAGTGTATGAAATCACGCAATTGTACATATCACCTTACATATTATATACGTTTATCCATGCACGAGTATGTATGTATTTTGAATCCATGTTATGAAATAATTACCATCCCGCTGTATTTATTTACCTGCCCAATAAAACGACAAAACAGGCTCAGATATCAATCTAACTCAACCAAGCAAACAAGAATTCTACATCTGATTATTTACGTATATATACTTCGTATTAGAATCTAAATATGGTGGGCGTTAAAACGGACTATTACAAATGTTTTAGTCATATTATGAAAGATGCATCATGACATGACTCTCCGAAGTCTGCAAATGGGATGCGTCAGAGATAGAATCCACAGCTGTGAAAATACCAACATACGAGTATAGAAGCGTAACCGTAACGAAACATAACCTTGAACAACATGACTTTTATTCTGAATACCCGACTAAACATTTAGAGCACTGTAAATTTGATTTTTTTATCAACTTTACAGTCAAGTAAGGGACACACATGTTGTAGTGTGTATATTAATAAACGAGTGGTAGGAAGGATCACGCAAACGACAGTTTTATTTTGTCTGAAGATGTCTGTCCATACACTCGTATTATAGTACTTATAAGAGGGATGTACAAGCAAAGGGAGCAATATCAAAAAAAATATAATGTTTTGAATGCAGTCACCGAGGATTAATAATTTAGAAAGTACTGAATTCTAGATTTTATAGGAAATATAGCTCTATCCTTTTCAAAATCATTTTTACAAATACCTACTAAAAGCAAAGACAGAAATATTTATTTCAACCAATCAACCTTCAAGGGACAGCCGCTTCGTACCTAGGTGAGAGTTGATGGCCATTTTAGACTGAAACAACATAGCAAAGACAGCAATATACAATATAAATAGCGTAGGTAAATATTGTGAATGACTAGTAGGTACTTCAAACAAATTCGTGTCCAGAGATATTGGTGATAAAAAAATGTAATTAATTTCAAATGTTTCATTTGTCTTTCACCGCCACCATTCCAAGAGAGTATTATACGACACCAACCTCTACGGAGTACGCCCCTCAATAAACATGGAATTATTTTTAACTATTAACTAAAACATTTTTTGAAATCTGTTCATAATGACCTCGCCCGAAAGAAATCAAAATAGAACAAGCGAAATTCCTTCCAATGATGTCCGTACAACATGTCACCCTTGTATGAAAAGTAATCCTCGTTAAGCTTTGCTTATCTTGATCCGAGATCACGAAATAATTGGCTCTTTGAATGATGTGAAATAATGACCAAAAGTCAGTTTAGGGAGTGGACCGCCGCCGTGCGCCCTTCTCCTTTCGTCTCGTGGTATTAGAGAGAGACGCAACTGCGTCGGTCGGTCTGCCCAAGGCTGTTGTATAACTGACGAGGAATCAGGATGGTCCGGGGCAAGTCGTTACATTTCGAGATAATAATTGATTACGACATAAAATAACTTTTTTGGAAAATATGGATATCTGGAAAAATAGATTATGACGAAAAGAGATGAGGAAGGGTGAAAAGCTGGGCGGCAACAGTTTTTAACAAGGAAAAACGATAGATTAAAATAAGGATAATAAATAATGCCAGAAAAATGATCAGTCACGTAAAGAAACATAAGAGATATTGCAGATAGAAGGCGGCAAAGAATAAATCCGGGACAGAGTAGTCATCAACAAATGGCAAAGGCAATTTGGCCAGGTACCTAATACTAGTACAGGGCCAAGAACCTTTAGCACCAGAGCACCTTAACCCAGAACACGAAGGAATGGAAAATTCCACACCAACCAAGTGTACCTAGATTACTTACCTAATCCTATTAATCTAAGTTCACTGTAACCAAATGTGAGATTTGTTTCTCCCATTTATCATTGGTAATCTAATCTTAAACATCTTAAGGCTTATCCTTTGATGATCTATCCGAAGTTGATTTATCTGAAGTTCCAACAAGAAAGAACTAAAAGTCTATTTGTTGTTTCGATACATCTCCGTGAACAACGCTGTTTTGTACTTAGTGTTTACATGTCTTCAATAGAAAGTAACTGCAAAAGTACACCGAGTCGTCATTCTGAAATCTCCCTTGTTGGCACATAAATTCTAAACGTATAAACTTGACGCCAGCGGATAACCTAGGTTTGAAGTTAGAATTCTACCGCAAGCATCAATAATAAAGTCTGCCACACAATGTATACTAGACATGCTTTTAGACCGAAAAATTTGCCTTCATTTAAAATTATGTAAAGAAAAAACTTGATCAAAAATCATAATCAATGTTAAAATGATTTTCAACATTTGTACGTGGGTCATCCATTTAATAACGTACGTATTTCGAATAAAATACTTACGTAATAATGTACTTGCACTACCGTACATGGGTATAGCTAAAACAAGTCAGTATATTCAAAAAAAATTATCTAGCACGACGGTAGACAGGAAGATGAAAGAGGTGGAAAAATCGGACGGTGGTAAAGTTAAATGTTAATATCCAACTGTTTTAAAAATGTATAGAGATTCAATTTAATATGCGGTCACCAAATTTGGAATCAGGAAAATCAAAATTTAGGCTGCCGAAATGAGTTGTCTTAGGGGAGTTGCAGGAGTAAGGAATGAGTGTGAATTTATTTATTTATATTTATTCGGAAAACCAACAGCTAATAATACTTAAGTAAATACAAAGAATATGAAACATAAAAAAAGCTAATTACAGGTTTTCATCGGTGGAAAACCTGTAATTTATTATCTGTATATTAGAAATCGATTTAGTGGAAAATAATAACATATATTTTATTTGAAAAATGGATCGGGAAGCAAGCGTCGCACATGAATGAGCAGGGTTATTTTAAGTCTAAATTATACTTTTTTGTGAGTGCATTAAATTTGTTGCAAGTTAGCCACAAGTATGAGTTTTGCCTGTAGTTAGTAGAAACAGGGGGAGTAAAAAGAGAATTGCCGAAATAAACGAGAATATTTATGTATATATATTAATTAAGGTTGCTTGAACACGTCTTACGCATGCCAGTGGAGCGCCCACCGAGTTTTGTGGTAAAGCGCGACTTATTTATTAAAACATTGTATTTTTAAGAGTTAGTTAGAACTTTTCGTAACTTTTTTAAACAAGCCAACTTATTTAAAAATGCCATGGAACCAGACCGTGTATCGAGAAATTTACGTTGATAATTTATTTTGGCGGTCTGTGGTCACATTCAATAAATTTTGCATTGAAGTGTGGGTCAGTGTCATCAACATCGTTATTTTCTGAATAACTAATAAATAAACACAATAGCATACATAATTGCAATTTAATCGGTTTGCCGCTTGTCCCAACCTCCCCCGAAAATTCCCCCTTGCGCCGAAATGCGCTCTATATTATGCTCCCGTAGATCGGGACCACTCCCGCGGCGGCCTGGGGATGGCGGGGCGAATGGGCACGGGGGTCACACAACAAAAATAATTAATTTCCTGAGCTCGATACGGCGTGACGCGCGGTCGAGTGAGTAGTCATAACAATATTAATGTCCCGTCCGCACGATATTTACACAACTGTAAACAGCGATGCTATATTATTAAAACAATTTTACTGTCCAAATAACGAAAGGCGACTCACACACAACGTTAACGCTTTCATCGCGCCGCTTTACCCAATCCACATTTCAGCACCTTCCATGGGCATCCAGCATCTAGGGTTGCCAACGGTACTCCAAAATAGACAATTGTACTCCATATCATGTAGGCGTACTCTATAATCTATAACACTAATAGAGGACGCTAAAATACTATTTTTTACACAACATACTTTTTTTACATACTAGTGCCAGTCACGCATATTATGATGCATATAAATTATAATTTTAAACAACTCCAAGGCGAAATGTTAAATAACGCAGATTTTATGCAAAAATCCACTGCAGAAAAATGGCAATTCATTCTTAAAAAATGTCCTGTCGAATTTGTTTATTTAAAAAAAAATGTTAGCTATATACTCTCTATTCCCGCCACTTCAGCATTTACTGAGAGAGTATTTTCGGTCATGAATGAAGTGGCGGGAAGAGAGGAACAGGACTTCATTGAAATTGATTAATAATGAGCTCCTGATCTACGTAAACTTAGAGTTAGAATGTTTGGAGTCGTACAATTCTTTTAAAAACAATGAAAAATTGTTATGTGCTGCAAAAAGTAGCAAAAATACCTTTTCAAAAATTTGAAATAAATGATACTCTTTTTTCTAAGTCCGTACTCTTTATTTACGTCCTTTGAAGTCAGATATACCTACTCTATTTCTTCTAATAAAAGTTGGCAAAAGTTGGCAACCCTAGGTACATCCCACAAAACAAGAATTTATTGTTCTGTGGTTCATAATTTTATACACTAAGGAACTTACAGTATTGTTATAACTAAATGTATATATTTTTAATAATAAAGTGGATGAAAATGAGGATTCTCCTGCTAAAATAATGTCGAAGAATTAAAAAAAACACTAGCAGCAAAGTAATTTATGACTAATGCATTATAAAAAATGGATTGCTTTATAATATGTGTGTTAATCAATTAAAAAAAGACAAAATATAAGTTCGAAAAATTTACGTTATTTTTCCAAGCTGCCGTGGCGAAATTGGATAACGCGCCATTCCCGGATAGAGTGGAGGTCTGTTGGTCCGAATCCCGGTAGCAGCTAAAATGTTTTTTCGTTAATTTGATTTTTCGGTGTGTCTTTCCGAATTCATTAATAAATTTGTTAAAAAAAACATTTTGGTGACACGCTATTTTAGGTATTCAATAAATCAGATGTCTATGTCCGTAGGAAAACAATAATCTCCATCAGTATAATTCTAAAATGAACGAATAATAAATATCAAGCCAGGTATTATATTATAACAATAAACTCATGGAAATATTATATTCAACATTCGTAGACGTCTTTTTAAATTATTTCTCTCAAGACATGCCAGGCTAGGAGAATTAATATAGTCTGGCTCCTCAAGTCTGATCACTAAATATAGAAAATTATTGCAGAGCAATAGTGTTCTTGCACCAGGTACTGAAGACACTTCTCAGGACAGCAAAATGGTTAATATCGGCTCTTGGCCACCTGTCAAACAACACACCGAATTGCTTGGCTCGTATTATAGTCGAGCGAGCACGTTTTGTAGATTGGATTACAACAGACTAGTTTCTCGTTACACAATACAAAAAAAATTGCAGACAGCTGAAAACACAACTGGTCATTGAACCCGGTGTGTTAAAAAGTAATCTACACTTAACGCCTAAAAAATACGTTATTTACGATTATTTAGTAATTAAATATTAATAAAAAAAAGACCATAATTTGTGTAAAACAATTTCTCAATTAGATATAATATAAGATAAGTAACCCTTAAAAACCAAGTTTTTATATTTGTTTTTATATTGTTATAATATATAATTTATCAATAAGATAAATAACTCTTCAATCAGGTTTCGTGCCCATTTGTATTGATTCCAATTTGAAAAAACCATTAAAATTTCGAAAAATCCAAAATTATACTATAATTATTAAAAAAAATTAAACGAAAATTTATTAGATCATTTTTATCGTCGCCACGAGTCTGCCTGCAACGTTTCAGCTCGATTGGATCACGGGAAAAGGGTTATAAATCGATCCAAAGTTTTTCCGGCAGACAACGAACCGCAGACGCTACGAGTTAAAAGAAAGGGAGTAAAAAGACAAGATAGCATTAAAAATAGGAGGTCCATACTCCAAGTTTTAATAGGGTCCAGTGAAACAGGAAACAAATTGAAATAAATAAGTAAGAATAAGAATACCAATCGGTATTAATAACCAATAATAATCAAATATACCCGATAATAGTCAATTAAAAACCAGAGAGTATGTGCGTCCCTACACTATTGTTCGAAATTGAACAAAGGGAACAGCTACCCTAGAATGTAGCGTTATATATGTGACTACCCCTATAACAGATACTACTAAATCAAATAACACATGGAAAGTACAAATGATTAAATTCCATTATATAATAAATATTCGTGACGTACATTCACGTACTTCACAATAAGCTACATACTAGTTATGAAAATAGATAAAAGATGGAATGGAAAAATAAGAGTACATATACCTAATGGAAATTTGTCTATAAATATATAAGAAAAAATATTACACGATGGCTAGCAGTAATGCAATTTTTAATTAATTGCTAGTTATTTGCTGTGCCCTGTGAGTGGCTATGGTAATCACTGCGACCGATTGAGGCAGGTCCTAATACATTTACGTGATTTTCTCAAGCCTAGGTGTTTTTTTTTTGTTTCTACTACAGTTGTTTGGCTTCATATCCTGTTATAGCGGTAAAAGTTTAAAATATTTATAAATTTTTAAGCCATTCAGTACTTGTTGTACCTGCTGAATATGAAGTATAATCTTCTTTCTGCTTTCACTCTTTGCCTAATATATTTGGCAATTTTGATATTATTTATTCTATTAAGCTCCTCTTCAGTCATATCTAGCACTCTCCGAATAGCATTACTACTTTGACGTTGGACTTGTATTATATTTGACACTACTCTTCTGGCATTCCTAAGTCCACGCTGTTCATCAGTCATATCAGTCAGAACTCTGCGGCTTGCATTCACACCGAAAAATTAAATTTTTCGTAAAAAGCATTTCATTTTCATGCATAAAACAATAAGGTAAAAGTTTTAAATTTTTCGGTAAAAGTTTGAAAAGTAGTACGCACATTTCCATTATCAAAAACAGCGGGAAAATAATTACATTAATATTTCTACTCATTACTATTCGAGTTATTTCAAGAAAATAATGTATATAATACTTCTTCCGTTTTTTTAACCTAAAAATGTGCGCACCATATGTAAAACCATTTTTGAAGCATTATATTAGGTCTAAATTGTTTCTATCAAGCCAGAAAAACACTTGCATCCACCATGATTATCAGACGAGATGTAGTGCGGTTCGAACCAGCCTATCCAAATATATAATTGCTAATATTCCGGCTATTTACGAACCCAGATGAAACAAATACAATTGTAAAATATTTAAACATTTTTTGAGAAATGATTTTATCTTTGCCGAGAATCACGAAATCGTTTGCGGTAGATCGACTGAAACATGGAGACTTTGGAACAGGCGAAACGAAAGAAAACTCACCCATATCTGGAAACCTGGGCAGCTGGTCCTTGTTGGAGGGCGGCAGGGGCGCCGGCAACATCCCGCCTCCTCCTCCCAACTCATGGGGCAGGCGCTGGCGGGCCACAGCTATGCCCACCGGTATGGTTCCTGTTCGAAATCCAAATTCAGCATTAAAATCCTATTCATAATCCAAACCCAACATTAAAATCCTGTTCATAATCCAAAACCAACATTAAAATCCTGTTCATAATCCAAAACCAACATTAAAATCCTGTTCATAATCTAAAACTGACATTAAAATCAGGTCCTACAACGAGCTATAATATTTCTGAATCTGATAAAAGCCTTATTGGTTAGTGAAGGGATTTTTCTTTTTGACCTCGCAAATTATTAATGAGGTTAGAACTCAAACTAGAACTTGTTCATTTGTTCCTTTATATCATTTTATTAATAGCTTTGTTATGAATCGGTGCTCTACTTGACACGCGATATATCGAAACCTTTTTAGCTCGAGAAATTTATTTACATATGATTATTTCGAAAGGTTTTCGCAAAGTATTTAGTTTCAATGTTACGCCGCTCTCTGGATAATCGTAAATATATACATTTTTTTAACGCACGCAACGTTTGTTTATCGATATCAGATTTAATAAAAGCTTAAATAATAAGTAAATATTGATACGGCAGACTTAATTAATGCAAAGTATCTAATTTTATTTGGGTAGGCGATTATGAAAAAAAAAATTTTTATAACCTCCTCCCTACCTCTGTAACTCAAGAAAATCGCGATATGTCAGTAGCATCCTCATTCTCAACATTGTATTCGTTCAAACGAATACTGAAATTTATGAAGAATTTAAATTTTGCCACAAAAACCGTTGATCGAATCACTTATTTTACAATTCAAACTCTAAAGAGTGATTTTTCCGTCGCTGCGATCCTGCGACGGGAGGATTGTAAATTGCGTTCCGCGCAGGACGTAAAGAACTTTATGACAAAGAATATATATTCAGATCTTTGGGGATAAATAAATACGAAACATCGACAATGGCTTCTACACAGTATCGATAACTTTGATACATTGGCCCAATCTTGATTCAGATTTGACATTTAGATCGGTGCAATCTTTTGACATCGGATTGGGTCAAAGAGTCACACGTCTCGAAACACGTTTTCCAATCTTTATTTAAATCTTTACGACTCTTTACAGGATCGTAAATCACATGATGTCTGGTCAAAAAGGAATAAGATGATTTCTGAGATGTGGGTGTCTACATAATATTGAAAACAAAAAAAAGTATTCCACCTTCTGAAGTAAATTTAAGATTGAATTGAATTGAAGTGCACATTTTAAGAAGTGATGAAGCATTTCATTTCTCAGAATAAATAAAACAAAGTATATGACACTATTAAATTAAGCTGTCGTTGAAATGAATTGCATTGGTCTACCAAGATTATTTAATATTTTAATCTTTTAAATACGTGGAAACCTAAGCGTAGAAGATTAATCATCACGGAGAAAATCGCTAGGTAAAAAAACACGCACCAATTGAACGGTTACAAAAATTATAATAAAATCGTAGTTCTGAAACGCATGAAATATAAGTTCGTCTAAAGCAGAACGAATTTCACATTTCTGCGAACCAATCAAAATTATATATAGGAGATTTGTCACGCAATATGAACTTTTTCTTTCGAAAAGCGTGAACGTTTTCGACCAAAGGAAAAATTGATCATACGAAAATCACAATTCGCTTCGGAGCGAATTGCTCGACGCGTTCCAATTCTCGTCTAATTAATGCGAATTACATTCCGCGCGGCTACCTCGGACCAATAATAAACAACTCCGCCCTATTTTTCCGATTCCTTTCACTTGCAATTTTCATTCAAACGCATCAATAGACAGAGACGGCCGACAGCCAGTCACCAGATATACTACTCATCGCGTGTCAAGTCTGCGGGAATATTTCGCGAAAAGTAACAGGCCGTGCACAGAAGTATTCGCGTGTCCATTTATCATCTACAGCGGCGGAGTTGTTAGTTGTTTATTATTCCGCCATGATTGAAGTGCATAGAAATGTCTTCTGCGGGGCCACACATCATCCGCCACAACAATGTGCAATGACGTGTCATAAATAATTCCGCGGATAATGGGCGCGGTGGACTAACACGGAGGAAAACAGCGCAAGTTATGCGAAACTATGCAGCGGGACATTTCGCATAAAAATCTGAATGAATTTACAATCAATTTGCGCTCATGCTCAAAAAATAAATAGCCGGCCGAAAATTCCGTCAATTTGTCAACACAATAAGGATTACCTAAATTATTTTTGCTTTTTCTATGAAACTCCATAAACATACATACCAGTTTTTTGATGAAAGTATACAAAAATTTTCTAATTATCATCTAACCTAAAGCCGGTGTTTGTCAGTTAGGAGAGTTTAAAATATTTTTTTTCTAATAGAAAAAATACATTTTATAAAGACTTTTTTTTTTTTAAAACGTAAAGCGTTAAACGTAATTAAGCGAAAATTAATGTCGAAATTTAAATTTTTGACAATTGCGATGACGAAATATAACGATATGAGAATACCAGGTTCTCAGCATTATGAAAAGATCAGCTGAACCGTTTGTGTTTTACTCCTGCCGAAGCGGTGATCGCGTTATCCATCCACTGTGTTTCATGCGCGCCTGATACTTTGGTACAGTTCTGAGCAACATCATGCACCGCCGCCGCGGTCTTGTCTTAAAAAAAAGTTTAATTTTTTGAAATTTTATTAATTATATTTTTGATAATTAATTAATAATTTTAATAAGATAAAACGAAAAAAAGTTAAAATCACACAAAAAAGCAATTTGCGTAAATTTTCGGCAATTTGGATAGCTTTCTTATTCTGTACTAAGGAAATCCAAGAAAACGTTCAAAGAAGTTCTAAATAACTACTACCCTACTTAGTAAAGATTTTGTTTTACCCGAATTTTTTAAAAACTGCAATAGGTGGTAAGTAACCTTTATAAAATATGTAACTACACTGCGTGAGATTACAAACATTGAAAACCGAATTCAATCAAATTAATTAATAGTTGGAAACAATTGACAGTAATGATAAATTAACACACATTTCATCACTTTAATTTAAAATTAATTTTGATGCAAATGTTTATGTAATTAACAATTTACAAGGAAATTAATTCCATGACCTATTTTCTGGATCACTTACCTACCAAAAACCATTATAATCGAACTGTCCAGGTAAGTAGTATCAAGAATCATAAATTAGAAAATAGTGAGAAAAACTAAGATAGAAAATGGTCAGAAAAACTTTTTCGATTTATCATTCATTTCCCCGATATTTTAAATACAGTAATGCCGTGCAACAAAAAAATATTTATTTTTGTTAAACTAAAAAAAAAAGCGCTCAAAAATGTTAATTGACTATTTATCGATTTGTTTATTTATTGAAATAAATTGAATTTACTACTTTTAAATTTAAAGATAACTCAATATTGACGAAATATAACTTTTCTGGCTTCAATATCATTAGCACAGAACACAAAAATGTTAATTGATTATTTGACGGTCTAGGAAGCAGCAAAAGAATTTCCTTCTTAATTTTCTTTCCCTTGATAATTTCTGATTTAGTTGGTCAAGTAACTTTCTCTCATTATGCGAATCTCCTTATACAATAACGAAAATTACTTTGATTAATATGATTATTTTTTAGTCTTAATAATAAAATTTCCAACTTTAGAAAACTAGATCCACCATTCTAGAAAAATATAGATTGTATTAGGAGAACGGGTGGCTAAACAAACAAAAATAGGCCCTACCTTATATCACCGCCTATTGTGCTTGTATTATTCGCAAGGCACAAAAGAATTTTATTTCAATTAGTTACCTAGTGCTTGCTTGGATAGTAACTTCGTTTTCGATAAAATGTCATTTATTTTTTAATGCCCTTTAATAAGTAATTTTTAAATATTTTAATCAGTTATCACTTTGTGATTATTCATTTTTAATTGAATTAAACATAAAAATTTACTTCGTTTAAACTACTATATTTATGGTAACACCAACCGGTTTTATTCAGAACCACCGTTCTTTTTTCAGGGAAATCTATAAACTAAACATTACAAAATATGGACAATTATATTTTTAGCAACATGTTTTTGTGTGTACCTAGTAGGTACCTACCTACCTGTCGTATGACATTATTTTCAAAATTCTTTTATTGTTTGTTTTGAGTGGATTTAAAAATTATTTCTATTTGTATTAAATGAATATATTATCAATATACCTGTATGTCTCTTTAATTATAATAAAATAAAATAAGTATCAGTTGTTAAAATAGGTGATTTCTGGGGAGGGGGGAGGGGAGAGAAGAGACAGATGATGTGGTGAATGGGAATTTTTATATGGACCGAATCAGGGACATTCCGAAAAAAACATGCGAGTCTGATTTAAATGTTACATCTTTTGAAATAATTCAAACCCTCGTCGTGTAAGATTTACTTTTTGAGTGTCTAAATTAGTAATAAAATGGTTAAAACCATGTATGTAATCATAGTGTATGAGTAGTATAATTTGTTGGAAAGGTTAACTGTGTATTGGTATATAAATGAAACGAAACTCACCGTTGTTGATGGAACCCGCAATCGAAGTGGCAACAGACTGGTGGCTATTCATGTCTCCCTGCTTGGCAGACGGAGAATTCTGCTCCAACTTTATGGGCATCATTTGGTGACTGTCCGAGCTGTGAGGCTCCCTCTTCACCTGCACCAGGGCTCCCCCCATGGAGGGAACGGTGGTCGTCCAGGAAACGGGATTGGTCCTGCTACAGCCCCCGTTCGATATCAAGGAGCCGTCGTTCAGGAAGTGCGGCATCTTCTTGGCGGGAGATTCGACAACGCAGGAATTGCAAGATTTCTTGGACGTAGTGATGATATTTTCAGTTTTGATCGTCAGAGGTTGCATGGTCGTCGTGATGACGTCTGTGGTTCTGTTGTCCCAGGACCTCGTGTCCTCCGTCTGCATGTCGCAGCAGATGGTGTTGGAGTTGTAGCACTGCTGCCTGATGAACTTGGCCTCCTCCGTCTTCTTGGCCGCCTGGAAGGTGGTGGTGTGCATGCCCTGCTGCTCGATGAGGATGTTGGTGGTGCTGGTGGAGTTGTGGTTGGAGTAGGAGCCCAGCAGGTCCAGCTGCAGGGGCGAGTAGGGGGAGCCGGGAGGGGGGGTGGGCGCGCCTAGAGCGCCCACCGAGAAGTTGCCGGCCGTCGAGAATAGCGACTCGGACACTGAAACAATCGGAAGACATTCGTGTTTTAAAGTTTGTTAAAAATGTTCGCTGTGTAAATTTTAGCGAAGTTTCGACCAGTTTCGCCTAAAATCTAGGTTTGGTCGCGGTTTCGATTTCGGCCGAATTAGCCGAAACTTCCAAAACTAGTATAATTACTCCCTTTATATTAACTCGTGGCGTCTGCTTGCTTGCTTGCCGGCTTGCCGTCGAAAAAACTTTGGATCGATATTTGACCCTTTTCCCGTGATCCAATCGAGCTGAAACTTTGCAAGCAGACTCGTGGCGACGATCAAGAAGATCTATCAAATTTTCGTTAAAAAATAATAATAATTATAGTATAATTTTGGATTTTTCAAATTTTAATGTTTTTTTTTCAAATTGGAAAAACAAATCAAGTTTCATTACTAGCAACGGCGGCCCGATAACGTCGCGGAATATTTTCTAAATTTGAATTACTCCGTCGGTATACATAATAGGTACTTCACTACGAATGTCGAAAATCTAAATTGACTACTGACAAATATTTTTAGAATTTAATCTTCAAAGCATGAAGTGTCTTATCAAAGCTCAAAACATCTGACATTTTAGAAATATATTAAATTACTGTAAGTTTAGTGTTATGTGATATGTTTTAATTTGTCTTTAATTGTTGTTATATTTTACAAAGAAAGGGAGTATAATAAATACTTGGTTTTTATGGGTTACTTTTTTATTACTGTTTAATTATTTATTGCGTTGCTATTGTTTAAAAAATACTACAAGAAAATAATTGATTTTTTTTGTAGTTTTAAGATTGCTATATTATAATATGAAGACTATTAAAATTTTCACTGATTTATCCACTAAAATAAGTTTAGTACAATAAGTCGCTCTATCTACTATACACGCAAATTGAAAGTTTTCTGGGTGGCTAGAGTGACGAACGCTGAAGTCCTCCGACGTATGGAAAAAACCGAAAAGTGCTGCGAACTATGACAAGAAAGCCGGAGTGGAGTATCTTATGAGAGGACCAAAACATAGTCTAAAGCAACTCATCATCCAGGGGAACATAAGTGATAAGAGACTAGTATAAGTGTAACTCGACTGAGTTGTTCCGTGCGGCGGTAAATAAAGTCGTAATCACCAGAATGATCGCCGACCTCCGACGGGAAATGACACCATAAGAAGAAGATAATAAGTATGGATGTATTTAATTTAATATAAAACACGCTAGAATTCAGGGTAGTTTATAAATTTTAACGTGTCTAAATAAGTTTCGGTTCCGGCCGAAACCAGAACGGAAGCCGAAATTCCATTTCGGCTGAAAATCTAGTTTCGGTTGGTCTCTAGTAAATTTGTTAATGGTTGATATTACTAGCGTGTTTCAGTATGAAATAATTTCTTGAAAGCACTATTCAAAGCGCTTCTCTTACTGCGAGAGAAATAGCTGTAGGGTTTCTCTAGGAATATTCTGTAATACAACGCCACAGCATTTCTAGGAACTACCTTTGGGAGCTTTTGTTATGCAGAGCTGTCAAAATTATGTAACACGATGGCACTAAGAACACGCTTTCCTGTCGTTTCAAAACAAATTTACAATTTTAAATTATATATCTACCTACTAGAGTAGGAATCGGCGACCACCAGACTTACGTAACAGTATCATAACTGAAATATTTTCTGTAGATGTACACTATAGTTGGTAAGAAGGTGTGGATATTATGACATTTGAGTTCGGGGGATTTTGGCAGATAACGTTAAAATATAAGGCATCAGGTAACGTTAAAATATGCAATTATGACCGATAAGAACCTTTCAAAGGAAGCAAGACTAGCGGTACAAAATGGTGTTATGGTGCCAACTCTGATGTATGGAAGTGAAGCCTGGAATTGGTAAAAAAGGAATGGAAATAGACTGAATGCGGTGGAAATGCGATCAATAAGGCGCTTGTGTCGAAAATCTTTGGTCGACAGAGTGAGGAATGAACAAATTAGAAGTGAACCTAATGCTGGCTCCAGTGTGATAGACTAAATAAAGAAAGGACTGCTGAGATGGTTTGTTCATGTGGAACGCATGAGCGAGGAAAGGATGGTTAAGAAAATATATAGGGCAAGTGTTGAAGGTAAAAGGAATAGAGGGCGACCGAGAAAGACCTGGAATAATCAGATTCTATAATTATTGGAGAATGGCCCTGTTAAAATCCTCAACAGCAATAGAGCATGCATGAGAAGATGTATGAATGTAGCCGAAGCAAAAGTAGTATGCCAAGATAGAGGAATATGGCGTTCTATCCTCTCTGCCTACCCCTGCGGCTTAATGGTTAGTTAGTTAGTTAGTTAGTTAGTGGCCCGAATAAAATATGTAAAAATGCAGATTTGTTACTACAACGTACATGACACGATTATTTATAAAGAATTCCGCTACGATCAAGTAATAATTCAAGTAGCGGAACTGGGCGCGGAACGTCACGCGAGAGTTGAGTTTCTCTCCATGCCTGCAATTTTTTCATATTATTTTTATAGTCTGGATGATACAATAAATAAAGAAAAGGTCTATTTCTGACCTCTTGTATTAATTTTTCAGTAATATCGACATCCATTGTATAAAAAAAGAGTTTCGCTTTTTAATTTTGTCGACTTCCACAAACACATGCGGAAACAACGCGGCATCGCAACTAAACGGCGGCCGGTGCGCGGAGGTGTAGCTGGCGTCGGAGCAGATCGACGAAACCACGCGGGAAAGAGATAGAATTATAGTCAAATCTATACGCTAGAACAGGCAGTTTCGCTTCTGTTCCGTCTCTCCTACAAAGGACAAATCGTGGCGAAACTAGCGCGGTTTCGCTGCTGTGATTTCGCGGCGGAGGTGTGCTACAGGCGTCATAGCG
This sequence comes from Agrypnia vestita, assembly GCA_016648135.1. Taxonomy (NCBI): domain Eukaryota; kingdom Metazoa; phylum Arthropoda; class Insecta; order Trichoptera; family Phryganeidae; genus Agrypnia; species Agrypnia vestita. The sequence goes on from JADDOH010001525.1 coordinate 42,357, forward strand.
TTCGGCAATCATGAATATGAGTGTATAGCAGTGGCGTGCAGTGGGCATAACCTTAGCTTATGGTGTGACCGACTATATACCTATATTACCTATATTAGAAATATATAAATATGAGCATATACCTAAAAGGGTATATACATTTTTAATTTTTTTTAAACTATATATAATGAACTATTTTGAGTAGCTTCAATCCACAAAAATAACTGCACTATAAAATAAGTATTGTAAACAATATTTTTTAAATAAATAAATATTTTATATAGGTATAGCTAATACGGCGAAAAATTCCAACATATTTCGAAGACGATTTATATATAATTAAATCGGGAACAATACAAATTTCAGATATACGTTTCTTCTCACAAAAATAAATCAAACATTTTTTGATATCATTATATGACAGATGATATTTGTCGTATTCGTATTTACATTTACCACAGAAAAGACATAAAATTTACACCGAAAGTTTTGGGTGGAATTTGTAAAAAATAACATTTCTGCATGACGTGCGCCTGGCATAGGACCTTTCGAAGAAGGACGCTACTACACAAAACTCGCAACATTAAAAATACACGGTTTTTTTCTCGACTTTACTATATCTGTGGAACAAATTGGTAGGCGAAATAAATGAAGAATTGACATGAAGTTAAGCGCAGAAAAGTCGGAAATAAAACTTGTAGCCGTAGGTACGAATTACGGCTGGAATTTTAAATCGAAAAAAAACAGATACGTCACGTTAAATGGAAACGTCAGAAATAAAACTTCTAGCCGTAGAAAAATTACGGCTAGAATTTTAAATCAACTTTTTCTTAAGATAAGGATTATTTAATTAATATTTGTTCCTCAGAATCTTTACTAATGCACAGCTTTTTTGCTTGTATGCGCTGCACGCCACTGGTGTATAGTACTGGCTCGTTAAACATGTTAAAAAATCAAGTTTCACCTACTCATTTGTTTGTACCTGTCTTGTTATCTGCCGAAATTCCCCTTACTCAAATGTCATAATATCAGAATCTTCTTAACTGCCATTTCAGATTTGATACCATAACGTAAGTGTGGCGGTCGATTGCTTTTAGTCTACAGTCTACACTATTGTAATGATGGCTCCCGAAGAGAGATGTGCGCACCACTCGGGCTAATAAGAATAATATCGTGGTATTCCTCGCGCGGGCCTGTTCATTATTCACTGTTGTGTACTGTTACGTGTTCATTTATCATTACGTACAATACGTACTACGTATAAAGATACACCTACATTTTTGCCAGTAGGATACATTGATATTGAATGCACGGGGAACGTGACAAAGGACGATAAAAGCCAAGGCTCGAGTTCTCGTACAATTCCGATGGAGCGACTCTTCGCTGGCCTTGGTTGTTTTATCGATTATACCATTACTATAATATTTAATATTATCAAATACGACGTACTTTTATTATACATTTCGGTCGCCAGTTAAGGCTTTGAGAACAGCGCTGTCTAATGAATGGAGATTTTTAATTTTTTTGCTTCTTATAGGTATCTCATTATCATTTGAGCCGTTTGGAAGCATTAGTGACAGACGCTGTTACGTAGATAACTATACTTTTTTGTACCTCATTTTACAGGACATATCATTATTCGTGCCATCTGGTAGCGTTAGTGACGGACACTGTTACACAGATAATTAAATATATCTTAATTAATGATTAATACTAGGGATGCATCGATACACACTTTTGCCAACACGATACCGATTCCGATGCGGACAGTGAAGATTTAAAAAGGTGTAAAAAGTTGTGGGTTTAGATTATAAACAGACGAAGTTACTTGTAGGTATAATATTTATTTAGAATGTTTACTTTGTAATGGAATTTTAAAAATTGTAATTTAAGAGAACGTTACATTCAGATTATTATACGAGTAGCTTGTTGGTGTAGTGGTCACGACGCTCGCCTAGTAATCTGGTGGTCGGTGGTTCGGGCCCCATTCTAGGAGACCAGCAATTTAGTCCTATTTTCATAACACAGATTTATGGGATTTTTATTATCACCGTGTGAATATGTATTTTTTAAACTACATAATAATAGTAAATATATAACTATATAATTGTTTTCTGGTGAATATGTTTTGAGGAACAGTCATATTAAAAGTGTTTTAAGTGGCGTGGGCGCTTTCTGCAGATTTTAAAATGTTTTTTTCGCCAACATTTTGGAAGGCGATTACTGTGAATTTTTGTATGAAAGCGGCTTGGCTGGTTTTAGTAGAACATAGAATTGACCTTACTCCGTCCGATGACATCAATATCTCATTTTTACCGAAATGCGTGGCCTGGCGCTTTTCTGCATAACTAAGTTCAATTAAGAGAGTATCTACCGAGTGTTCAATAGTGAATAAGTGCGAGCACAGATGTGCGAACATTCCAACGTCGAAAAGTGTTCCACAAACGAGTGATTAGTGCGAGATAATTGTGAATTAAAGAACAATGCTCCAGTTAAGTTCGTGTTCAGTGACTCATTTTAACAAAATAATAATTTTAGCACACTAATAATGTCGGTTACTTTTCTCCCATTACAAGGTTGTGTCGCACATATAATTTGTATTGTGCTGATCCTAACAATGATGCTGATATTCTTGCAGACACCTTATCTTCGTTCAAAAACTCAGTCATACACAACATCCACATTCTAAACGATGACATGAACCTATAGATCCATTAAATCAATCATTCATTAAATACTAATCGCACTACACTCAAACACAGAATATGTAATACATATACATAAATGTACATGTAAAATATAATTAATTACAAAAATACATGTTACTAGAGCGTGCCGAAGACACTTGTAATTGGGATAATGGGCATAGTCTTCACTATAATGTTTATTATCTGAGTATCATGTACCCATTATCCTGTTAGTGTCTCTAATAAATAAATAAAAAAAAATAATAAAAATAATGTTAGTTATTCAGGGTTATTTCGAAAACATTAATTACCTCGCAGGATTATATTCCTGCCTTAATTATGTCGAAAATGTTCAAGCTATTATGACCTAATATCAATATTTAAGGAGATATGCGACATCAAAGTTTGCATTTTTTTTCTATATTTCTGACTTATTTATTGTAAAACGTTGGACTATCATTACAGTAACTTATATCGAATATGACAAATTCATTCCCTTTAATACAGATCAAATAAAATAATAAAAAACTTCGGATTCTAATTGGAAAACATTCCAATTGGAATTTTTTCAAGGTTTTTATTATTTTATTTAACTTTTATTGAAACGAATGAATTTTTCGCAACCGATATTACTGTAATGATACTTCAACGTTTTAAAACGTAAAAAAATGTCAGAAAATTAAAAAAAAAAATGCAAACTTTTATGTCGCTTATCTCCATAACTATTGATATTATGTCGTGATAGCTTGAACATTTTCGACTCATAATCAAGGCAGGAATATAGGCCTACGAGGTTATTAATGTTTTCCAAATAACCCTGTATTAGTATATAATCACTTACTGAGATTTTTAGTCTACCAGTTTCGAGACGTACCGTGGATACGTACGTGGTAGGACCCTTGGAGCATGTTAGCCTTCGGTTAGGTTAACACGCCTGTGAGCAATATTTTGGAAAGGTGTAGTGTGTGAATGGTTGTGGTGTGTAGTGCTATTAACATGCTAGTGTAGTGGTTGCCCTGACGAAGAGACGGGTACGTCTCGAAACCAGTAGACTAAAAATCTAAATAGTAATATATTAACTTAATTAACATTTTGTTTTGATTAACAAAAACATTATTTATTTACCCCTACCTCAGCGATAGCGTGACAATTTGGGGGATTGTTGCGCGGTATGATCGACAATCCCGAAATTATGCACAGCATTGGTTTCTATGTTCCTAATAATTACATTAGACATCGTCAGCATAGATTGTTTCACATTCCAATATACAGGACCAACCTTCCGATGGTTATGCCTGTTGGAAGTTATGCTGAACAAAATCACATTGGATATTAATATATTCCATGTGTCTGAGGGGGTTTTCCGAAGAAGGATTCTCTTATACCTTTGACCAGACTGTATAGGCCATTTTTAATTGTATATGTATATTTTTGATATAATTTCATAATATTTTTGCCTTGAATTTAAAGTTTGTAATATATATATATATATATATATTTTGGAATAAATAAAAATTTAATTGAATTGAATATATATAATATAATAATGCAATGGGGCTCAACCACTTCTTGATTCCTGTAGTCTGCCTTTTGTTCTGGCAGTATTAGCCTCATAGAAACTGCGGATTATGGGATATGCATTGTTGGGAGCACTGTTCCGCTGTAGCTGCATTCTGTCCACGAGGTATTAGGCCGTAACTCTAACCCTAGTCATTTAAATTCTACAAGGCATTGTTTACGACATTTCCGCGGCGCAATATCGACCTTTTCCCCAATATTTTGATACCTGTCAGTGTTGCTTTCCAAAGTACTTCCACATAATACAGACGTAGGCACGGGACTCATCCCGCGCTGTCAGTTGACCATATTATGTCCGTAACTCTAGCTTAAGTCATTTAAATTCTACAAGGCATTGTTTACGACATTTCCGCGGCGCAATATCGACCTTTTCCCCAATATTTTGATACCTGTCAGTGTTGCTTTCCAAAGTACTTCCACATAATACACACGTAGGCACGAGACTCATCCCGCACTGTCAGTTGACCATATTATGCCCGTAACTCTAGCTTAAGTCATTTAAATTCTACAAGGCATTGTTTACGACATTTCCGCGGCGCAATATCGACCTTTTCCCCAATATTTTGATACCTGTCAGTGTTGTTTTCCAAAGTACTTCCACATAATACACACGTAGGCACGAGACTCATCCCGCGCTGTCAGTTGACCATATTATGTCCGTAACTCTAGCTTAAGTCATTTAAATTCTACAAGGCATTGTTTACGACATTTCCGCGGCGCAATATCGACCTTTTCCCCAATATTTTGATACCTGTCAGTGTTGCTTTCCAAAGTACTTCCACATAATACAGACGTAGGCACGGGACTCATCCCGCGCTGTCAGTTGACCATATTATGTCCGTAACTCTAGCTTAAGTCATTTAAATTCTACAAGGCATTGTTTACGACATTTCCGCGGCGCAATATCGACCTTTTCCCCAATATTTTGATACCTGTCAGTGTTGCTTTCCAAAGCACTTCCACATAATACACACGTAGGCACGAGACTCATCCCGCACTGTCAGTTGACCATATTATGCCCGTAACTCTAGCTTAAGTCATTTAAATTCTACAAGGCATTGTTTACGACATTTCCGCGGCGCAATATCGACCTTTTCCCCAATATTTTGATACCTGTCAGCGTTGCTTTCCAAAGTACTTCCACATAATACACACGTAGGCACGAGACTCATCCCGCACTGTCAGTTGACCATATTATGCCCGTAACTCTAGCTTAAGTCATTTAAATTCTACAAGGCATTGTTTACGACATTTCCGCGGCGCAATATCGACCTTTTCCCCAATATTTTGATACCTGTCAGAGTTGCTTTCCAAAGAACTTCCACATAATACACACGTAGGCACGAGACTCATCCCGCACTGTCAGTTGACCATATTATGCCCGTAACTCTAGCTTAAGTCATTTAAATTCTAACAACATTGTTTACGGACATTGCCGGGCGGCGCAATGATCGACCTTTTCCGCCCCCAAATTTTGATACCTGTTCGTGTTTTTTTTTCCCAATTACTCTGTCATCAAATTAACCACATAATCTCCATCAGGTAGCACGCATCGAGACTCATCGCCGCACTTGTCTACAGTTGTACAACCCATATTAAATGTAACCCTAGTCAACTCTAGCTTAAAAATTGTCTCCTGTTTAAATTCTTCTAAGCATAAAGCATTGTGTTAACCGTACCATTATCCGCGGCGCATATACCGACGTACCCTTTCATCGCTTGTAGAGTCTTTAAAAAAAATAAAAAATATACATTTTGATACCTGTCCTTACGTGTTTAAGACTATAAATCCAAGCACAAAAATATCTCCATCATATCTACAACACACGTAGGCACGAGACTCATCCCGCACTGTCAGTTGACCATATTATGCCCGTAACTCTAGCTTAAGTCATTTAAATTCTACAAGGCATTGTTTACGACATTTCCGCGGCGCAATATCGACCTTTTCCCCAATATTTTGATACCTGTCAGCGTTGCTTTCCAAAGTACTTCCACATAATACACACGTAGGCACGGGACTCATCCCGCGCTGTCAGTTGACCGGCCAGAGCGCCCCCGGGCCCGTCGGAAGGGCTGTCACAGCTGTTTCCTGGGGTTGCCGGAGACCAGGGCGGGCTGGTGGGGGAGAGGAAACCTGTTGGGGCGAGCCGGGGATCGATACACGCACCGCGTGGATACCTACGCACACGCCGCCGTTTAGGGGATGCTATTCTGTATCCTCTGCACCCCAGCAGGGTAGTCAAAAATAATCAGCGTTGCTAGTATTATCACTTTTCGTAAAGTAAAAAACATAAATCCCACCATTTAAATCATTAAAATGCCAAATTTATTGTTTCACAGGAACCAGTAAAAAAAATACACTGAATTATAAATGGAACGCTTCACAGATTAAAACTTAACTATAATTTTTTTTTTTTTATATTTATTTGGTCATCCAATAGGCAAATAAGTGGTAAAAGAATACAACTAACTAACTAACCGCCGTTTCTCAGAGGGTTAGGCAGAGAGGATAGAAAGCCATAGAATAATCAAATCTACACAAAACTTAGAATTCTCTACTTCAAAAAATTCAAATATATAAATGCCAATTTCTTATATAAGTGGATTTGTATAGATTTTTAGAAATTTTGATGTTTTTTCATCTGTGATATTATTATGGCAAATATGTATTCTGCAGAAAACAAACGGCCAGAGTTACTTATCTATTATGAAAAGCTAGTAATTAAATTTATATTTATATGGGATTTTGGGATCACCGTGTGAATATGTATTTTTTAAACTATATATATAATAATACTAAATATATAACTAGATAACTGTTTTCTAGCTGTTTTCTGAACGCCACACTCTTCTGTCCTGGCACACGACTTTTGCTTCGTTCACTTTCATAGATCTTTACATGCCCGTCTTCGTTTTTTGAACCTTCTAACAGGGCCATCCTCCAATATTTATTTATTTGGTCATGCCATGTCTTCTCGAAATCTCGAAAGATCAATTAAACAGACATATAAGACGCAGTGATAATAAATAATACGTATAATGTATATATTGCACATGGTTAGGGAGGGTGACGAGTTTTGAGTATCTGCCTCATCATAGGACGATACTTTTTATATACACATTTAGTTTTATAAATATCTATTGATTTTAAAAGGTTATTACAGTCTGAGCGTATACGTGGGATGGGAGAGGATTTCCCATTATTGGCGTGGTAGGTTGAAAGGAAAAAGAGGTAATTCCTTCCGGTAGATCTGAATGGGACGAGGAAAGATAGCAAGCTGGTGATTTCGACAGAATCAATAAGGTTGACGACACATGCTGGGTAGCACCAGGATTCTTTTTACTCAATAACTGCACATAGGGTAACTGTTCAAATGTCAACCGCATACAAAACGGAATATGTAGACAACTGTGCATTGCACGTATGTACAAACATGTATTTTTTAAATAAAAGATACGTTAGGTCAGTTAAGGTTAGCTGACTGTGTCTATGTGTGAACCAGTCTGGTATGCAGTTGTCGTGAAATCCTTTTTAAAATCGAAATATTTATGATAGAAAAATCATAAACCATTAATTAATAAAGTTTAAATAAGATAAAATAATGCGTTGAATATTATTAAACTCATTATTATTAAAATATTACTAAACTTTGGATAGACCAAAGAAAGGAGTGAGCATGATCTAAACGGAAGATTATTAAGATATATTATAGATGTCTCACAGAGTCGAAGCTATTTATATGAGAAAGTATGGAAGTCTTTGAGTGTTTAAATGGCTTCTGATCTATCACATGACTGGCTTAAGTGATAACTTTACACAATGTAACGTTCGCCGATCTCACCCATGATTAATTATTATTTTTTATTTTTTTATTTATTTTTATTTTTTTATTTTGGGAATCTCAACAGTGTACAATTTATTATAATAATACATAACGTATTGGGTAATTCGTAGACCAATTATAGAGATCCACGGCATAAAATGTTAAATCAAGCAATAAAGAGAACATATATTAAATAGAGGGATAGGAGTGGGAGTTAGATGGGGAAGTGGAGTGAGGTGTATGGGATTGTGGCTGAGTGGAGTGCGTATGTATTCTGTGCGTGACGTTGTATACAGATATGGGGGTATGTGTAAAGAGTGATGAGAGTTTGGCTGTGGTGTGTGTATGATGATGGTAATTAACACAACTATCAATATTTTTTTATATATATATATATTTTATATATGTTATTTATATACCACGTTTCACTTTGATTTACACTAACGTAATAATATATGACTATTTTTGACATGAGGCTATATGCTTTTTTTTAAGCGTATGACGTTCATCCGAATTATTAACATATACAATAGAATACGCCTGAAAATAATTTGGAATATAATCTCTGGATATGAAAAAGGAGAATTAACAAATATCGATAATAATATAATAATATAAACAGCCATCCAGTGATAGTAATATATTGCTTATAAATTTTACAGATAATAAAATATCACAATTGTGGGGTATAAAAGAAAAGGTAGCAATATCCAAAAATTAAAAAAATGTTTTGAATGCACCGAGGATTGCTAATTTAAAATTTACTAAATTCTAGATTTTGTGTCTATCCTTTCCAAAATTATGTTTCCTATAAATGTATACAGGCTATCTCGAATTCAGTACATTATAAATTAGCAATTTTCGATGACTGCATTGATTTTTTTTGGATATTGTAGCTTTTGCTTTTATACCGCACGATGAAGGTAATTAAGTATGAGTAACAGACAAGTGCAAAAAAACCCTATTTGAAGATACAATGAATTTATAAGGAACGCAAAGTAAAAAAAAAACATTTTACTTTAATGATTCGTGATTTATGATGTTCCAATACTGTAAAAATTTTAAAAGAAAATAACACAATACACCTCAAAAGAACTTTAGACATCAACTGATTTAACGTCTGACTTGCAATTCGACCTTTCTCACTGGAAGAAAAGTATGTCTATCTCGGAGGCACAAAATGTGGCTTTATTCCGAGGTTTTATATTTCCATGCATTAACCAAACACAGGAGTGATGGATGCTGCTCAAAGGATTCTTCATCACCTCGTCCGTACGCGGCTTTATACGCAGGATTTTCTTTGTAATCTTGCGAGATTAAACGGGAATAAAATAAGTCATTTATTTACAAGCGTACTCGTGTTTAAGATGTTTAAGCTCTGTCATGAAACGAAATTTAATAATAGTGACAATTTTATTAGTTATATATTTTAATAATATTGTCACGTGTCGTGGCTGCAGGAGGAATTAATGAAAACGCTAGGATTTAATACATATTACATAATAGATCCAATAATACAGGATTTATTGAATGCCGATTAATTAATTAAACTAACGTACAAAGTCACTTATCACTATTAAATGTAACGCTATTCCTTAAATTAAACTATTTCACAAATTTATCACTCGTAAATAGACACTTTATATTCGCTTTGACACATTATTCACTATTCACTAGAATATTCCATCCTATTTCCGCACTTATTAATTTCGCTTCGGTTTATCTCGCTACGTAAAAACTTTCCGGAATCTTCGCTATCGAATTACCGCTCGCTTGGCCGGCCTGACCCGCCGCTCGCGGCTACCTTCGCTATGTTATCGCAGTCAACGCGCACGGAAAACAACTGACTCCCTACTCCCGTGTGTCGTATTTATATTGGCTAATGCTGTCATCCAGACTCGCAAGTACTCGTAAATTCAAGATGTTCCTGGAAAGTTGCAGACGTCTTTCGAAAGTCGGAGGTGATTCCAGATCCTTCGGTAGTATTGTGCCAACTTCAAACAACTGTCACTTGACAGAAGTGCGTGAATCTTTTTAGCCTTGTTACAATATATACCACACCCATTGCCACACTCATCCTAACACGGGGGTAAATTTAGCCTGGCGGCAATTTCACTAATGCTTAGAGAATTATGTAGTAAAAGAATAAGTGAATAGGAAAAATAAAAAATAAATGTTGTAAGCGTGCCCGCTATTCTCCTATGGGATCTTATGTAGCCTAGAAACAGTAACGCTGATTGATAAGAATACAATTTTGTGAAGAATTAAAAAGAAATGACGAATGCCGAGGTTGAGGTGTAAGTCAAAAATAAACCAAAATATACCTAACCACTTTTTTTTGGATGTGAATGTCAATACATATATTCTTTAAGCTCATTCCTACATTTTAAATATTAGTTACCTATCATAACAACTATCAATTTGAAGTTATTGTTTTTTAAAAATCAGCTTGTGTTTCAAAACAAATATAGGTAGGTATATCCAAGTTCATTAGAACTAAATATGATTATGTTCATTGTTTAATAAAAAAAAAATGTAACATTAAATTGCCAAGTGCTTCATTTCACTACATCTCCCTGATAATTAATTAATATTTTTATTTCCTTACAGTTCATAATTAACCTTAATCCAAATGCTTGCATTTCGAAAGCAACATAAAAGTCCCTTTTAAATGTAAAAAAATATACAGAAGTTCCATATACGCAATGTATTTTGATTCTTTTATTTTGAATAAATTTTTTCCATTAGTCTAAGCGACTGCATTTCTACAGCATTCAATATCTTTCGTTGTTTTGCACAACTCCAGGCTTCACTTCCATATTTTTAATATTTGATTGAAACGAAAATATTTTTTTAGTATTGTCCGAAAATACAGGATATAACAGAGCTAGTACACAATTATGAGTCGAAAATGTTCAAGCAACCATGACCTAATATCAAATAGTTAAGGAGATATGCGACATCAAAGTTTGCATTTTTTTCTCAATATTTCTGACTTATTTTTTGCAAAACGTTCGACTATCATTACAGTAGCTTATATCGAATATGACAAAATTTATTTCCTTTAATACAAGTCAAATAAAATGACAAAAACTTTCCTATTCCAATTGGAAAATATTCCAATTGGAATTTTTCAGGGTTTTTATTGTTTTATTTAACTTTTATTGAAACGAATGAATTTCCGTAATCTATATATGTTACTGTAATGATACTTCAACGTTTTGTAAAAAATAAGTCAGAAATATTGAAAAAAATGCAAACATTGATATTGAATAACCCCATAACTATTGATATTAATGAGGTCATGGTTACTTGAACATTTTCGACTCATAATCAAGGCAGGAATCCACCTGTAAAGTATTGTGGATTAGCTCTGTTACACCATGTATATAGTAAATTGGATGATTTAAGACAGTAAAACGAAAAAATAATTTTTGCAGATTCGACAGTAGATATACGCAGGGACCGTCGATATATGTATTGATCATGTACTAATATATGTAAATAAATAATTGATTGTATGTGTTCTATGGATTCAGGTTATTGTCAAGAAAATGGATGTCGTGTAAGAGTGACTTTTTACATTGATGATAGGGTATCTGCAAGAAGAAGGATTTATTTTTTCAATTGATTAAGCAACATTGTAGATTGACATTTAAAAAAAATATTGATTATTTTATTTGTACATATCTACTTTTATGTGAGTTTTTTTTCACCAACATGTTTCAGAAATTACCATTCCATCATCAGGGTGTTGTATAATTGTCAAAAATTTCGAATGAAATGTCTTTTGTTCCTTGTTTTTTCAAATTATTTGAAAAATTATTTGTAAAAAATATTATTACTGAGGTTCTTGATTACTTGCAATTATTGGAAAAAATTTTAGAATTGGGCTAGAAAAAATAAAAATAATAATAAAAATAAAATTTAAAAAAATAAAAATAACGAGTACCTAATCAAGAACTTCAGTAATAATATTTTTTTTAAATAATTTGGAAAAACAAGGAACAAAAGACATTCTCATTCGAATTTTTTGACAGTTATACAGCACCCCGATGATGGAATGGTAATTTCTGAAACATGTTGGTGAAAAAAACTCACATAAAAGTAGATATATACAAATAAAATAATTAATATTTTTTATCAAGGATACAGGCAGTTTTATCATGCTAAAATCTTCGAAGGAGATTGAAAGACCTCGAACGGTACAATCTTTCGGCTATCTAAGTCGTATTTTCGTACGGCCAGAGTGGTGAGGAGGTAGGTACCGCTTCCTAGGCAGGCGCCCGTCGCATGTCCGTCGGCGGGCACGAGTGAGGCTCCAGCTTTATAATTTAACCAGAGGAAAGAAAAAACCCGAAACGCGGCGCTGGCGTGACGCGCCGCACACGCGAGGAACCGGTTGGGGATTGCGCAAGGGCCGCTCCAACCACCAATTGTTTGGAAACTCGTATAAGTACTCCGTGATGCTTTCCTGGTAGTAAAGCTATCGGCAGGAGACGTTACTTCGATTTTTACGCATTTATTATTTAAAGCTTTGTTTCGTTGAAACATAACAAAAACAGCCCGCTTCACATTGTGAAACTTACACGAGATTTAAGTTGTTTAGGAATAAGCAAAGCAAAAACGTTTCAGAATTTGAAATAATTCATTTTTAACATACAAAATGTTTAATGTTAATGTTACATTATAAATAAAATTTCTTCTTCAATAATATCAAAATAAATTTGTGGTAACATTATTTGTATTACTAAAAAAGAAATGAAACCTACTTCGTATAAACCACTAATTACTGAATTATCAATATATATCAGGCCCAATGATACCTTCATCAGGATACAACGTACACTAAATAAAAACTGAAATTGGAAGTTGAATAATTAATTAAGAACTAATGTGAAAACAAATTTTAAATATATTAGCTGTTTGCAAAAGATAAGTTATTTATAATATTAAAATTATGTTTTTTTACCAAAAAATGATTGGAAAATTCACAATAGTTATTGCTATTTAAACACCTTAAGTGCGCTTCTTAATTCGAATAAATGTCTTCAAGTTTTACCTAAATTAATTTATAAACCCCCGCTTTTAAAAATGTCATCCTTACCCTTGGTATTTAATATATTAAGATTATTTAATTTAGTAATAGTATAGAAAGCTGGTTGTATATAATTTGGGATATTTTTAATTATTGAATTTGAAAAATAATTATCTAAAAATACAATTTTTGATGTGGGGACTATATCAATAAACGAAAGCGTCCCTATAAAATGGGTCTATATGCAAAAACAAAATTTCACGGGAGAGAAAAAACACTTTGAAAAATAAATAACCAGAATATCAGTTTTTTTTCTTTCTAATATTTACTTGCAAATTATGAACATTCATTTTACGTTTTCTTTATTTATGTTACTAGGCAATTCTAGTGACATCGTCGAACTGTGGGCATCCGTCATATTTGTTATTACCTACCAGATAAATATAATAAAGATAAATATAGACACTTCTTCAACGTTAGCCAGCTTTAGAGGTCGAATTTCGGAAAGATTGGGTTGAAATCATGGAAAATAAAATGCCGCACATGGTGCATACTGTCATATAGACCATTTAAAACAATAAAATCACTTTGAAAACTGATATATGTGTTATATATTATAGACCCTTTTTACAGGAATGCCTTATCGCAGGAATCATACAAAATGTTTTCTTTTTAAATTATAAATAACATTTCTGATTACATTAAATGTTGCTTCTAATTTTTTTATGTGTGTGCGGAAAAAAATTGACAACCTCTAAAGTATGGACGATGCTGTAAATCTGTGCGCTTGGGGATAAATTAAAATAAATTCTAACTTTTAAATTTCTTGGCAAAAAAAAAATTGGTGGAGATGGGTAGGCGCCTTGTACATTAGCCAGCAAAGAGCCTAAAAACTTACTTATTCGGGATGTCACATCTGTAAAGCGCCCTTGAAGCGTCTTTAATAAATAAATCATCACAAAATAAACATACAGTTTGAATTCGACTTTCTCAGGGACACAGAGCCAACTTAGTCACAGTATAATAAATACATACAGTATGCTATCTTGGCAGTGTCCTTGAAATAAATACCTACGGCCGCTTGGTACTTAAACTTGGTTAAAAACGCACCAGGGCTGCTCATTGACTGACTCTTTATGGTTTGGGGTGCCATAAACTGACCTAAATGTATGCGTGGGAGCGTCTCACCCTGCTTGCGTCCGTACGTTACTGCAGCCCTGCGGCGACTGAGCAGTTCGAAGTATACCGAGATTTCGAAGGGCGTCGTTTCGGCTGTTTGTATGAAGATATAATACTGTATGCTTTATTATACTGTGACTTAGTTAAGGCGATCGTCTAGCAGAATGAGCAAATTTCACCATTTTTTCTCATATCTTCTCTTGCGTTTTTTATCACACTTACGGAAATAAATATCTTTAAAACATAAATTGCATGTAAATAAACTAACAGATTTTGCAATAATTGTAATAAATTTAAGATAAACGTTTACTTTGTAATATTATTGAATAAAAAAGACATCTCAACAGGCCATTCAGTCACAAAAGGCCCACAAAGTGGAGCAATTTTCTTCATTTATAAAACATCGAAGGTTTGGTAATTTATTAATCAATTATATAATTTAGTTTGTGATATTTTAACAAGATATTCGTATTTAAATTATACGTGACCTGATGAATAAATTTTAAAATGAGATATTTCCATACAAAAATGTAATAAAAAACGTAAGAAAACATGGTGAAATTTGCTCACTCTGCTAGACGATCGCCTTAACGCAAAAGGGATGTACAGTAGCCGGCAAACATCTTGAAATTTTACGGCGTAGTGGGGGGAAGTTTGCGCAATACCATTCCACCAACGAGACCCAATTTTTGTCTTCTGCGCATTCCTCCACTACGCCAAAGAATTTCAAGAAGTTTGCCGGCAACTGTAATGTGCGAGAATTTTGAAGCTTCATACGCAGTGCTTCCGCATTCAGAATAGATTGCAGTCCGTCCAGCTGTTGCGATGTCCAAGTTGCAAATGCGAGACTGATAATAGACGATGGCGGGTTCGGCAGTTTAATCACGAGAGCCGGTGCACGCTGGACCCGGCGGGTAATTACATCATTCGGCTTGCTAATGCAGCGGCACGCGGTCCGTGGACCAAATCAGTGGGAGTGTCAAGGTTTCTGAACGCTATCATTTAAAGGTCATTTGTCCACTCGCTTGCCCAGCATCAAACGAGCACGGTCGGGATTGCTCCGGAACAAATGGCCGGCCAGGCGACGCGCTACCAAGAATTTACCGTAATTTTATCATTTCCAATGAAAGTGTAAAAATATAATCATTTTTTCTTAGATAACAGATTAATAGATAAACAGAAAACATGAACAAAATTATTTAAAAAAAAAAATTTATATGAAAGTATGTTCCAAGAACACAGTTACTGGATTTGGTCCCCAGAGGGATGATTAATCAATTAAGGATAAATTATAGAAGTCTCACAGAGACGAAGCTATTTGAAGACCCCATGGCAAGAAGTTGTTAACTAACATTTTTTTCAAAAATGAGTTAATAAGCCCTCTAAGCTAAATATTGCTCTTTCCATTGGAAATAAATTCAGAACTTGAAAATAATTAGAATTTAAAATCATAGGGATGAACATGTTAACTACACTTTTTCATAAAAATCAAATCAGTTACTAATGGGAGAACATGTTATTAGAAAACTGGATGGAAGTCTCTTATACGATGGCTCAGGGCTTACAACCTGTATGAGCTGGCTTAAGCGATCACTCTAAACAATGCAGTGTTCACCAATTCCAAGTGATCAGACATTTTAACAAAATGTTATTTATGTTAGTACATTACCACTAGAAATGACTTTTTTAGTGGTAATAACTCATCTTCTTTGTCAGGACTACCACTACTAGCATGTAAATATCACTACACACCACAACCATGGTATTATATCTATATATTATATATATATATATATTATATATATATGTATGTATGTATCTATATATATATATGTGTGGAAGTATATACATGTGAAGAGTATTTTTTGAAGGTGTTGGTGTGTAAATAATACTATGGTTGTGGAGTGTAGTGTTATTTACATGTAAGTGTGGTGGCTGTCCTAATGAAGAGACGGGTTACGTCTCGAAACCGGGAGATAAAAAAGTAATTTTTATTGGTTTTAAGGAATCTCCGCCAAGTCCAGTATTTTGGACCAGGGCAAGCCTGTGGTTATTTATAACCAATAACGTTTTGATATTGTAACATGACGAATTCATCGACAAGTTATTGTGACTGATGATTTTATTTTTCGTGTTAACCCCTACACAAAAGAAAAGGTACTTTATTTTATCGTTAGTAAACAGTAGGGTATTCTAAAACGAAAGTATTTAGTTATAGAACCTCACTTGTTATAGAACCTCACTTGTTATAGAACCTCACTTGTTACAGAATCTGTTCGTTCTAAAGTACGTGCATTTAGGGAAATTCCTTCCAGGCGTATAGGCTAAAGGGAAATAACCATACAGTACAATAATTAAAATCTTAAAATTATTATTACGATTATTATTATAAAAAATAATAACGCTGTTATCTTTTACTGATTGTTAAACAGAGTGTCTTGTAGCTAGTAGCAAAAACTCAGAGGGAGTCTTTTCATTCAATTATGAATCGAAAATATTACTTACATTTAAAGAGTTAAGGTTGTTATTACGGTCGTTAGAAATATTTAACTGAAAATAGTTTCGGATATTTTATACGAACCGTATGTATTTCCGAGAAGCGAATCTCGACGTTTCGTTGAATACTTATTCAACGTCATCAGGAGGATGACCTCTAGAAAGCAGCACCTAATCAGTCCGACCTCCACCTCCGCAGGTAAAGATCGTCCTCCTGATGACGTTGAATAAGTATTCAACGAAACGTCGAGATTCGCTTCTCGGAAATACATACGGTTCGTATAAAATATCCGAAACTATTTACTTACATTTGTTGAAATGTTGACAGTTAAATATTAAAAAAATGTAAACTTTAATATCGCTACCTCTGTAACTGTCGACATTTTACCCAAAGTGTGAGGAATATAGCCCCTAAGGTTTATTAGCTACGAGTCATCTGCTCAATTACATATTTATAGCGTTTTCAATGCTAACGCATCAACTTTAGTATAATAATTTTACTAATACTAAACTTAAGATCAAAGTATCTTATTCAAAATACAAATAAATATTCATTCATACTATAAAATTACGTCATTTACAAGCGAGTGCTGCTGAATATTGAACTTAATAAACCATAATTCAATTAAATAAATACATTCCATTCAATATCTTTGATTACGTTTTGAAAAACATTTAATGTTCACAATTTGTACAAAATGGAAGTACGACATTGATTCATAATTCTATTATTTTGATAATTTAAAGAATTGTGTCTTCGGGGTATGCACAATTTTCTCGCCTTTCTCTCATTTTTTTAGACTTACCTGAACGGTAAAATGTATACTGAATGCCCTTTCTACATACATTCTAAAGATATTTTATTTTATAACAAACAGACCGTCAACAGGTCACTAATGACCCTAATAGATGGTCTTAGAGAGACATTAGATATTAGGAATCCAATAAAAAATACGTTTAATTTCCTTCCCTTATAGATTTCTCTTAAACGTATGTTACGCACGTGGACCAATAAAATGGTACCGTTCATGCTTATTTTGACTGTATGTGACTAACACGTGAGCAAAGCATGTTGAAAATAAAAAAATATTTATTTTTTACGATTGCCAGCGGAGGAATTTTCCTAAATTGATGGTCACGATAAGTTTTAATCGACGCTGGACACGGTAGTGCACATGTATTAAAATAATATTATACGTGCGTGATTATCACAGTTTATGATTCGGTGTCACACTCCATCTGGCGCCGGCAAATCAATAACATGTGAATCGAAAGCATCGCTGGGTCACTGGCGTTAGTGTTATTAATGTAGGTAATAGTCTTGGCAGTAAGAGATGATAAGTTTTTGACACATTTTTGAACTTCACATGATGGAAAGGCCGACAATTTGCATGTTTGAAAATTAAATCGTCTTCTCTTCTTCGTCGAAAAAAACTTCTTCGTGAATTCAGTACGTACAAGGCACCTACCCAGAAGAGGAATTTTTAATATAAAACGGCATTTTACGAAATTTTCTTAGTCGCTCTACTCCGAAATTTAACAATATTTGAATAATATCTTCTAGCAAAACTGTTTTATACACTACAATAAACGGCGTATTACGTACATATTGTAGAAATGTGTAGCATGTGTGTAACATTATGTAAAAAGTTGTGATACCGTCCTAAGATTCTTTCAGAGATTGGTGGGATGAGAAAACAGAATAAGCTAGCAATCTATACCAATATACAAAGAGATAAAGTTTGTAAGTTTGGATGTAGGAGGTAATCTCAGAAACTACATATATACTACGGGATATTATCCCGTTAAAATAAAAGGGCTTTTCGTGGTGACCTGTTTTACAACTAAAGTCGACGAAAAAATTGTCGGGCGATGCGTTATTTAGAGATATTTAAATACATTCGATAGAGAAGTTGCAGAACTCAAAAAGTTCTATAAAGAAGTCCGCGCCGACATATATCTATCTACATATATATTAAGTTAGTAAACAAATTGAAAAAATATGATTAAAAATTACTAAAAATCTACTCGTGTGAAGCAGCGCAGGCACAGCTAGTTTTGAATAAAACACAAAAACGTTTTTTTCACTAATTTATTTTCAAATATAACACAACATTTCCGGAAACCTCCGTTTCCTTCTTCAAGTGAGTTGAGACTGAGGTGTGTGGGAGTGGATGTCTGATATATGGGTGTGGATTCAGTGGAGGGGGTGTCTAGATGGTAGGAGAGCGGGAACATTGTGAGAAAGGATGATGTTAAGGTTTGTATTTGATTATTGATGATGTTATTTGTTGTGTTTAGGTTTTTATGCATTTTGAAGCGTTTCTAAATTATTTTGTTTCAAGCCGTTGTCTCTTTTGCAGAATGTGTATTTTTGTATAGTTGAATGTGTGGTTACTTTCTATAATACGGTTAGCATATTACGAAAAGTTATAATGTTTTATTCATAATTGTTAAAATGAATTTCCATAAAGTAAACGCCAACACATTCAATTACTTAGAAGAGGCGCTAGTGTTACATATATAATATGTACGTAATATGTGATAACAAAAGCGTTATGTTAAGTAAACACCGCGTATAGAAAAGTAAGTCATAAATTATATTTTATTTACAATAATACTTTTTATACTTATTATATATTGCAACAATTAAATATATATTTTATTATAAATTATATTATTTCGCATTAGCTACATTGATTGTGATGAATGAGTGTGTACAAAGTTATTATTTTTTTTGTAATTAATAATTATGTCCAACCACAAAGTTATCGCTATAAACAATAGTTTACCGTTTTTTTGTTTATTAATAAAAACAAAGTATTTAGTCCGATTCAACAAAGTTGTTAACGAATAATGAGGGTGATATATATAAAATATTTTGTGCTTCTCCT
Organism: Agrypnia vestita; assembly: GCA_016648135.1. NCBI lineage: Eukaryota > Metazoa > Arthropoda > Insecta > Trichoptera > Phryganeidae > Agrypnia > Agrypnia vestita. Next base: position 62,035 of record JADDOH010001525.1, read on the forward strand.
TCAGTTAAGTTAAAATATGTATTAACGACGCCAGCACTTTACGCACAATTCACATAGAATACAAATAATTAAACTGATCTGGTAAAATTAATGAATGATTATTATTTTGTCATCAGGAATACGTCTCTGCCAAATTTCAGAGTGATTGTTGGTCAGTAAAATGGGTTAAATATTGATTACGAGATTTCTCGCCGACAGACAAAAGGAATGAACTCGTAAAAACAAGCCGTCAAGTAAGTTGATAAATTCGAGAATTAATAAATGAGTAATTTGCTAGTAGTAGGTCTGAGCCGAAATTTCAAAGAACAGGGAATAAGAAATAATGCTGTTTAGCATACGCGGTTCCCAAACAGACGTGCTTTTATATGCCGTTGTTTATATTTTTTACATTGCAAAACCACAGTGAAAATCCTGAAAATTCGGTAGAATTTATGACTAAAATGAAAGAAATAAATAATGAATTTATTGCCTGTTTAATAGGCAAGCAATTAATTAATTATATAATTATTTTAATTATTTAGAAGTGAAAGTAATGCTGGCTGTAGTGTGGTAGATAGAATAAAGAAAGGAGTGCAGAGTTGGTTTGGTCATGCAGAACGTATGAGCGAGGAAACGATGGTTAATAAAATATATGGGGCGAGTATTGAAGATAACAGGAATAGAGGGCGTCCGCGAAAGACATGCAATCATTATCAAATACCACAAATATTGGAGGATGTCTCTGTTAAAAGCCCCAACAACCGTAGAGCTTGCATGAGAAGATATATGAATATAGCCGAAGCAAAACTGGTGTGCCAAGATAGAAGAATATGGCGTTCTATCCTCTCTGTCTACCCCAGCGGGAAAAGAGCGTGAAGATTAATTAGTTAGTTATAATAAGATATTTAATTTACATCTGATATATTTCCCAAAACTAGGCACACACACACATACAGCTTATTTTGCCTTAATTATTTATTTCTTCTTCATTTAGCAAAAAATCATTTGTGGAGGAATAAATTGTTTGGAAAAAAACTTGGGTAATTCGCAAATAAATCGCAAAGGAAATAATCCTAGTAAACCTATCTTATCGGATTCTAAATCAAGCAAGGAAGCAAAGCAAGCTGAATTTGTGATTTTTTACTGAAAACAAAATCAGGTTACGGACTACCTTGAAGCATTTATTGGGAGAGCAGAAATAGCGAGGGATGAGCGGTATACAACGAGCGGTAAATGTACGCTGGTGTTGGTTTTACATTGTCCGCAACCGTCGAGTGTTGTACACACGCCTGAGAAGGAAGGAGGTCGCCGCGTGTGCATTAGTCGAACGCCGAAGCGGTTTTGAAGTCCCTCCTATTTGATTAGGAGAGCAGAAACTCGAAAGGATAAAAAATACAGAGGGGAAAAAAGTGTATAGGTACTAAAATGGCACGTTTAGTTTTTATGCGGAGATTCGACACAGAAATAGACTACAAGAATAAATTTTAAAATGTACCCCGACAAAATGTAACTTTTATGCAATGAAAATGAAAAACATAAAAAATTTTATCCTTCCCCACACCCCGCACATCCGAGTAATGTCGAAAAAGTTTCAGGGAAATCAATCCCATTCGCCGTGCCACCCAATCGTCAAAGCGGTTCGCGGTTGCATTCGCGTGAGTATCAGGGCAGCATAAACCGAAAGGAGGTAAAATTCTCTCGCGTAAGACGGCGCCGATACACGAAGAGGGCGGGGTGTGGAGCGGAAAAGTGGGGAGGGAGGTGGGCGCGGCGCCTGCGCACAGGCCGGCCCACTCGCGCGCTCCAAGGTCAACCGGTCACAAATACAACGATACACACGTTCGGGCGTGCGTGATACCGCCGAGGTGCATTGTGTATATTTCAAATTCCACGACGATCAGTAGGTAAATAGTCCAACTAGTAAATTGAACACATTCAAGAAAAAGGATAAAGTAATCTAGCGCCGCGCCGTAATCAATGATTGTAATAAAATAAGTTTCATTTCTAGTGCCACTATACAACACACTATGTTCAACATTTTCGGGTCGAATCTCAAACAGTATATTCCGCGCGGAGAAAACAAAGGACTCACGAAAGGCACGTTCATCAAAGTATCCAACCGTTTATATACTGCTAAAAACAAAACACAGCTTTTACCTCTGAGCCTCGTATTCACTAGATTTTTATTTTATTCCACATTTTTTTCAATTCTAAGCCCGCGTGCAGTAGGCGAGGGAGGGCCGAGTTCCCATCCTCTATTTATTATGTGCCAGTGTTATTATAATCTCTCCGTGGGTCTGGGGACACTTGATACACACATGTAACTTAGATTATGGTCGGAAGAATGTTTAGGCGGGTAATAAAATACGCAGCCTGTTTGTCTGCGATCCTGGGCGTGATAAGTTGTTTCAGAGGAAGTTTACATTTAAATAAAATTTAATTGAGTTTAATTTAACTATTAAAATCTTTCTGATTAGGCCGGTGATTTTAGTTGCATCAAAGTTTTGCTTTTACTTCTTTCTCTCTTCAATACTTGTTTCTACGTTCTTCCGATTTTTTTTGCCCTTTTATCCTTTCAGGTATTTTCTAACTTGTAACTCTTTCCGTCCAAAACAAAATTTTTATTGACTTATTTATCTAGCAACAAGTCAATGAAAATGGGTGTCCGAGATGAAAGTCACTAATAATGTTGGGGTCGAAAAATGTGAAGGAATATTGTGAATTCACTCCGCACTCAATGGATAAATTATTAGGTACAAGCTGATAAATTTGCTACAATATTTTATGGTGACAATTTTATTTCACCAATAATCCAAGCGATTGTATTCTCCATCTTTAAACGCAAGAATGATGATTGGTAAATGAAAGAACAATCGGCGATAGACAATAGAGAAGATTAGAGCCGGGCCGAGTGAGCTGTATTCTATGTGGTATCTATGCTAAAATCGGTCTATCAGTTAAAAATATCAATACACAAGAATCTAGATTATCAAAAGCTCAGATAGTACGGGCTGTTACATGCTGGTTATTATTGATGCGATTAAAAATAACCTCATTAGAAATTTAATGCCCATATAACATTTTATCTCTTTAAAAATGCCCTCTATACATATATTTTTTAAGTTGTTTCTCGGCTTCCTGCTGGTATTTCGCAATTTAAAAAATATATTCGGCTCCGATAAGGCAGATTCAGACAATCGAGATTATATTAATTCTCGGATAACGGACATTCCGCCGTTTTCCGAAAATATCAATATTGGGATCTTAAGATTGTTATCCCTACACTTAATGAACGAGAATAAAAATAAAAAATGATCGACAGTAAGTGTGTGTCGGTGTTCGGTGTACTCAAAAGGAGATTTGTATATTTTCACATATCTCTCTCACCGATGTCTGCAATGCCTTTAGAAAAGGGATTGATTTCTCCGGTGCCTTCTTATCCAGGTGGTCTGGTCTGACAGAGCTTCAAACGGATTACCGAAGTACCCATCGCAAAACGTAACCTCACAATTCTCATGTTTCGACTAAAATAAATTACATGAAAAAAGTACTAATGCCGTATTTAAAGCTTATAGAAAAAAGATTATTTCATATGCACTTATTAATTTCTTCTCCCACAGCTTCCAGATGTAAAATTATGGCAAAATTGGCATTGTCGCGTTGGACTCTTATTTATATTTTGACGTTTGGCGGACAACCATAATGTACGTCTTTCTCCCTCTCTTTCTCAAGTAGAAACTGAAACAAACAAACGCCGACGCATACCTTAAGATTCCAATATTGCTATTTTCAGAAATACGGCCGATTGACGGAAAATAATGAGAACTAGCGAAGCTAATATGCCACAGTGTCAACCATATGACAACTTTCTAAATCTAAAATAATATATCTTTTAACGTCAAATTTAAACGCTCGACTTAAGATTTCAAGCCAGCTCGAAGCTTGATTTCAAGCCAGCTCAACTTTCCGGAAAAGTTTGTTAAAGTTTGTTAAATTCCAAAAATAGTGTAGTTACAAAGCGTGCAAGTATTTCAAGTGTTCAAATTCAAGCGACATAGGCTGAGCATTTACTTTTGGTCCAGGAAGAAATGATGGACAACAGTATTTCTTATCAACTCGGATTGTTGATTAAAAAAAAAACCATTTCGATCTCTAAAGCACAGATGATAAAAGGGATCCGAAGGGTTCCAAGGAACTTTTATTGGTCAGAACGTGTAGTTCCTCAATTAATCATTTAGATGTAAAACGAATTCGGACATCTTTCTTAGAATCTAAATCACAACAAACTAGCGTATTGGGTTAAGGGGTTACACCTCATCGAGGCATCAAAATATACGTTAAAATTAAAAAAAAATTGACATAACTATTGCACATATAAAATTCGTTTTCTTATCAGTGTTTAAGACAGACATTGGTTAATATTTTTCAGTAATAAATTACTTTTAAAATTAAAAAATGGAATATTTAAAAGTTGTGTGCTAGGCTTCTCCGTGACGCGCACAGCTGGTAGAAATAATCATGTCGCCAGGGTTTGAGTGAAAGGAAAAAGATAATTATTTGCTTGTTATATGGCCTATAATGCAGCGTATCGCAGAAATTTTGATTTTTTGCGCAAATGAGATCAGATGGAAAAAAATACTAAAAAAATCAAAATTAAAATGTTCATTTTTAATGAGTGACATTATTCATTAAGAACTTCAAGCTATAAGATAAAGCAAAAAAAAATTATAAAAAGTATAAAAATTCATTTTGGTATAACCCCTTAATTAATTAAATATATATATATATATATATGTTAGTTCTAACTACTTTTGGGGTAACCCGCGTCAAATTCTGGTCGTCAGGACCAGTGTCTGCCGAGTCTTGCGCGGGTTACCCCCAAAGTAGTAGAAAAATATATTGTAAAAAGCATAGATTAATATATTATATTTATATATAATATATATATATATATATATAATATATATATATATATATATAATATATATAGAATATATTATATAAATTTTTTTTTTTTTATATATATAAAATTTATTAGTATATATGTAAAATTTTACGAACGCAATCGTATCACAGCACTTCTGCTGAAACAATCTGTATCTATTTATTTTTTCAATTGGTTGAGCAAATTTGTTCACTGACATTTTTAAAATTGATTTTATTACGTGTATGTATCTACCTCTATTTTATTAATTAGGTACACTTACATGTTTCGGAAAATCATTTCCATCGTCAGGGTGTTTTATAAAAGTCAAAATATAAAAATTAATAATGTCTTTTGTTTTTCTAAATTATTTGATGACGATGGAATGGTTTTTCCGAAACGTGTATGTACGTGTAATTAATAAAATATAAGTAGATACATACAAATAATAAAAAATATATATATATTAATTCTGTTGTTAGGTGAGGATAGCGCCGAGTATACGAAAAGATACCGTGCGCCACCCCAGTTAATTATTAAGTAACGAATGACTTTTGTTACCTTTGTGGTAGGCGTGCGTGGCGCTGCTGGAGGCGACTCTGTGCGCTGCCGTCGGGGCGGGCGGGAACAGCGAGTACACGCCATACCGCCCACCTCCTGAAACACACAATGTTTACATTACTACCGACACTACACACACAACACAGACACAGCACAACACAACAAAGAACGTGAAAAAGTAACCGCATTATCGCAGGTAGCACTTAAAAAACTCAAAGCCATTGTACCTACTGAGAAGAAAGAGCGTTGGCAATTTATTTGACTGTACAGTAGTTACATGCGAGGATTATCGCTACAAAATCAGATCTTTCGAAAGCGATAATGCGTAATTTATTATACTACATCAATCAATCAATGAAGTCAATCAATAAACGTCTGATTTGAAAGAAAATACTGATACAGAGTCAATAAACGCGGGTAAATATTTGAATTGAGAAAAAGTTATCGTAGCCAAGTTCGTATTTGGGAAATCAAACTCAATTTAAATCTTTATTTATTGCTGTTGTGTAAACAAGATAGAGTAAATATTTTCATAAAAAGTGATTACTTGATTTTTCTATCAGTTAATTTAAATTACACCGTTAATTAATTTAAATTCGCCCCCGCATTGCGAGAGTCTTCTTAGGTACTTCTTAGGGAGAATATTTTATAGGTGGCAATATCCTTTTTATTACACATTTTATCAATGTCTCAGAGCAAGCCGAAAGCGTAAGAAAGTATATTACTTTTATTCGTAGTTCACACAGGGTGCCTCTTAGCTAGTAGCAAAAATTTCGGGAGAGTCTTCTTCAATTAATTTCGAATAGAAAATATTCTTTAAACTTTGTGTGAAATATCGACAGTTACTGATAAAAGCGACATTAAAGTTTGCATTGCACATTATTATCTACTGTTACGGAATATTAAAAATTCATTCGCTTTAATAATAAACAAATAAAATGATAAAAATTTTTTTTTCAAATTTATGCAATGTTTAAATCAATTTTTAAGATTCCATATAAGTTAATGTAGTGATAGTACATATTACAGAAAATAAATCAGAAATATTGGAAATAAAATGCTAATTTTTATGTCGTTTATCTCCGTAACTGTCGACATTTCACCCAAAGTGTAAAGAATATTTTCTGTTCAAAATAGAATGAAGAATACTACCCTGAAATTTTTGTTACTAGCTACGAGACATCCTGTATAATTCTTATCAAATAGGCTTTATTTACCAATGGATCCAAAAATGACAATTAAGGAATTTTAAAATTCCCTGAAACGACTCACAGCGAGGGTTCTGACGGTTCTGATCGTATGATCAGAAGGATATCGTGGTCAGGATACAGTTTTGAAGAGAAGACCAGCCTATAATAATTCCAACAAGAGTAAGAGAGCAATAATTAGAAACGATGAAATGATCAACTTCTCCGCTTACTGGAGTCGAGGGGCGAGATGTAGAAATGACATTTCAAAGGTAAAGTCCTGACAGATATTATTGCCAGTCTGAAAGTTCCTCCGAGCTGCGTCGGCTCAGGTTAACTCGCTCTAACGTTAATTGATACAGTCTGCTGGAGAGCCCCGGGGCCCGGAGGGTACCCAGGTACCAGGCACCAGGTACCAGCTCGCCTACCGGGCGTGATTCAGTGTGGTAGACAAGTGCCCGCGACGCTTCGGGCAAACTGGGCTCGGAGCGATTAAAGTTCTAATGAGGAATTAACGCTACTTCACTTTCGCGTCTAGACACAGAATCATCTCATTCTGGGAAATAAATTCGCAATTCGCAATTCGCCATTCACCCGGGGAGAAGAAGTCAGAGAAGATGAATTTGTAAAAAAAAAAAACAAAACCGATCAAATTAATTTTTCGAAGAACATCTGTTCTTCTGAAAGAAGGTTTACACTGACATGACGAGGTGAAATATTAATTAAATAATATAAAATATTAACCCATGTTGATATGTATATGCAAGGTCTCGGTTTCCATTTTATGGTATTGGATGTCATTTTACAGAATAACAACCAGATTTTGTTTTGTAGCAATTTTAAATAAAGATATAAATTCTAAAGTGTCTGTGATTTAAATAATTTTAGAATAGTGCCAGAAAGTAGGTAAGTGCTTGCTTAAACACCCAAGATAAATTTGCAATTTTGTATGTTTGACAAAAAAGTAGGTATGTAAGAATGCTTCATCATTGACATCAAGTCAATGAGCAAAATTTTATCTCGGTTGGATGACGGGGAGTATGTTAATTTTCATTTCCAAGATTTCTGGGTGGTGAAGTTAATTAATATAAAGGATTTAAAAATGGATAGTTATACATACTTATCGTTCGTGCTCTTATGCGTCATGTACTCCTGTCCCCAAACACAAGTTTTAACTTTTATGGGGACAGTTAAACACGTATAAAAAATGTAATATTCACTGTCACTGTAACATGTAGGTAGGTATGTATATATTTAATTTTATTTTCAATAAAAATAAAGAATGTAATTATATTAATAAATTTGTTCAACTGTAAAAAAAGTTAAAATTTGTAAACAATCCTCTGTTGAATATTTTTTCACTTAACCATTATACCGAAGATGACGATATTTTTATCTATTAAAGTGGTGAAAACAAAGTAATTTTTATTTTATTTAATTAGATAAAATTAATACAAACGTAGGTACTCCCTGTAAAAACGCTGAAGTCATAGCAAGAAAAAATTGCATTTGCATTTTACAATAAAAATAATCTTAAAATTAAAGCCGCATTAATAGAACGTTAAAGGCATATGCAAAATAATAAATTAAAATGAAATGATATGCAGATTTGGAAACACTACACGGTGCCCAAGGTCACTTGATAAATTGTTACCACTAAAATTATCCCGTATCGTACCGAAATATCATTCGTATAATCATGCAAACACCTTCATACATACCCTTTCAGAGCGCAATATTTTAAAATGCCGACAAAAACATATTATCAGCATAAATTTACTATAGGCCAGGTCTTCCGCAGTCACCCTCGAATTATTGCAGCATTCAAATTTACTATATCTAACTATTTTGGTATCGGTCATTCGAATCCAAACAATCATGGTAACGAATTTACAGAAAAGAGTTAAAAATTTGAAAATACTGATAATTCAGAAGAATATCATACACACACTAAAAAGAAAATTGCTTAATACTTGAAGTCTCTTTAAAATATAGAGGTATTATTACCAGCTGCGAAATCTACGTACCTATAGTTCATGAGAAAAGACTACAGATGCCCCTAGCATGGCCCCTTCAAATAAACGATAGGTTTTCAAATTTGGAACATATATATAACTTTCAAAAATTTGATTTCTGTGGATGTTCTTACGATGGAATCAATGAACGTTGCATTGTGTAGATTGATCACTTAAGCCAGTTCATACAGGTCGTAAACCCTGTGCCATCCTGTATAAAGACTTCCATACATGTCTCTCACGTGAATAGTTTCGTCTTTGTGAGACTTCTATAATTTATCTTAACGAATTAACAGAACTTCACGTTTTACCTCGATTACGGGAATAATATGAATAAAGTGGTAAAAATTTATAGTGTGATTTTATATTATTGCGGTTACTGTTGCTAAGAGCCAGAATGCTATGTATATATATATATATATATATCTAGGAAATATATAAGTAAGTAATGAAAATCATTTTACATAATCCATAAATGTACAAGCAATCTGTTCTACAGTTTATGTATTACAGAGCGCCAAATGGATGATGGAAGAGCGGTTCGATTTAACTACATGAGAGCCAATGATTGATTGTTTCGAGATGTATATCACGCGAATGGAAGCAGACAAGCCTGAGGGGTTTCTAACTAGGAATGGATACGCGTTAAAGGTGTAGGAACATTAGAAGCAATGAGGAAACTATAAAAAACTAAAAAAAACATGTCGAAGAAACACAGCAGGGAATCATCCAAACACTGATTTTCTTCAGCCTTTCTTTCTTCATTACTCGTTGCTGATGGTTACGCAATCGATGGTGTTCGTTTGATTGGTTATTCAACCAATCATACGAACACCATTGTTAGCGAAGTATGCTAAGCTGCCGTGGAAGAACTTGGTAGCCACAATAAACTATTTACATATTTACAAACTTTAAACTGATGAATATTGGCAATGATGGTAATGGAAATTAGCTGGATCGTCAAATCCAGTACATCTTGAACTGGATCTGAAACATGTGTATCTACAGCGCTACTTGCGACCCAAGATCACAAAGAGTTGTAAAAACTGGTATGGCAAGTTCCAATGGCTAAAGAGCGACAACAACACGACTGGAAGGATGACTAAAGATAGATATACTAAAATGATCTAAAAAAACGTGGAAGACATGAGAGTCTTTTAACAATGTGAGAAATGCACGAAACATTTGCAGAACAGTAGCAGAAAGAGTGGAAATCGAGAAAAATTATAAGAATCTGCAGATGTTAAATGTTAAATGTTTACAGATATCTGCATGTTTACAGATATCTGTTAACATGTTAAATGTTTACATATCTGCATACAGGCAAGACATAAAAATCAATTTAACTTATTAACAAAGACATAAAAAATGTGTAAGGTGATCACTTAAGCCAACCAATGACACTAACACTGAAAGACACCAGTAAGCCTAGTAAACACTCAAAGACTTCTGTACAAACTTTCCAATATAAAATAGCGTATTCTCTGTGAGACATCTATAATATTCATTTTTCAATGTACAATATACGTGGTATGACCAGATTAATCAGAAGCTGGAAGATGGTCCCGTTAGAAGCCTTAACATCCGGCGAGCTTGCATGCGAAGATGTATGAATGTGGATGAGGCGAGAGTTGTATGTCAGAACAGAAGAGTGTGGCGCTCTATCCTCTCTGCCTACCCCCACGGGGAAACGGCGTGATGGTAAGTAAGTTAGTTAGTTAGCCAATATACAGGACCAACTTGCCAATGGTTATGCCAATGGTTGCCTGTTAGAAGAGCTACTGCTATGTTGAACAATATTACTCTGGACATCGATCTGTTCCATGTCTCTGAGAGGGTTTTCCGAAGCAGGATTCTCCTACACCTTTGATATGGATGAATTTATATATGTTTGATATTTTGTTGTTTGTTTTCTATATTTTGTTTTTTCTATATTTTCTAACTTGTTTATAACATTTACGAATTAAACATGTGTTTGTAAAGTCAATGTCATATAAAAAATAAATAAATTATATTGAAAATATATCTTGACATAAAATATAGATGAAGTACTTGAACTGATGAAGAAATGTTGTGATATTTATTTGGGACCAAATAAATTAATATTTCTAGACTAGAAATACAGCAATTTTAGTTACGGTATTTTGTGTCCATGTTGATATGAAATATCTAAATTAGGAAGCAATCGTGGAAAAAAGCAAATGAAAATACGAAAAATCCGAATTTCTATATAATACGACCAGGAAAAGCAGAAGCAACAATTATCATCGTAAACAAATTCTAGAATACTCAAGGATCAGGAAGAAGCGATTAGTAAAAAATTGAAACGAAACAATGAATGTAACAAGAAACTCTCGACAGAAAAAGGGATAGTAAATAATATATAGTTTTTTGAGAGGCACAGAAAAAAAAGAAGAAATGAAACATATAAAAATCGTGGTAATGGTCATGGTATTAGTTTTATTGGAAAGACAATTTTATGCCATTAGTGTTTAGAGCGTTTTTAATAGCTTTTTTTCGCAAAACTTTCCAGCGACAACCAATTTGACAGCTGATTTGTGCACAGTTTGGTCTGCCATTTCACCACGAATAGACTGAAGGTGAACATTTGCAAATTATGCAAATTTATTTCAAAAATCGTGGTATCATATTTATATTTAAACACTTATGGCATATAATTAATTATCTTTCCAAACAAACCGATATCATGGCCGCTACCATGATTTTTATTTCATTTTTTAGTTTTCTATTTAGGGTGTCTCGTAGCTAGTAGCAAAAACTTCGGGGATCTTCTTCAGTCAATTTTGATTAGAAAATATAATTTACACTTTTGGCGAAACGTCGACAGTCACGGAGATAAGCGACATCAAAGTTAAGGTTAGTTTATGAATATTTTTGACTTAGATTTTATCTTTTAATACAAGCCACATAAAAGATTTTACTTGACTTAAATTTTTAAGGTTTTCGTTATTTTGTTTGACTTGTATTAAAGTGAACGAATTTTTAATATTCCATCAAAGTTACTGTACATAGTCATAGTCCAACTTTTTACAAAAAATTAATAAGAAATATTGAAATGAAAAATGCAAACTTCGATTTCGATTATCTCTGCAACTGTCAACATTTCACCAAACGGAGTATTTTCTATTCAAAATCGAATGAAGAACACCTACCCCCCCGAAATTGTTGGTACCGGCTACGAGACGCCTGTATGAATATCAGGAGCGCATGAGGCCGCGGGACAACTACAAGAGGTGAGAGGAAAGCAGGCAGACTACACGGGCCCGCGTACTGACCGTCAGGGGAGGTGGGCGGGGCCGGGGGCAGCCAGGGCGCGCGGCCCGGGGGGCGGGGGCCCGCCCCTACGCCGCCCGCACCTGCAACACAACACTCCGTCAGAACGGTTCCGGCTTCTGGCGGTCGTCCGCGCCGGACTTGTGGAAATGGAATGTAGCTTACCAATTAAACAATTCTATTGTAATCACCACATTGAGAGGTCACACTACCCTAGGAGAATAAATTTAGATAGAAATTGGGAAATTTTCACAAAGGGATTTATTTATCATCATTTAAGCCACCTAATACAGGTCGTAAACCCTGTGGCCACCCTATAAATCCATACATGTTTCCCATATAAATAGATTCGTCCCTGTAAGACATCTATAATTTATTTTAATTAATGATTATATTACAAAATCAAGTAATCGTGTTTTTAGAACATACCTACATATAAAAATATTGTTAAGATAATTAATTTCTTTTATTGGCACTTATAAAGGTAGGTACCTACATAATCATTTTGAAATTTATGAAAAAATTTTGAAATCATATCTACGATGAAGCATGCGCATTTTTTAATCCGATAAATCATGTTTTAAATCGTTTTTAATTATTTTTTAATATGCTACACGGTAGATATAGATATTTAATTTCTTTAAAGTACCTAAGTAGTGTAAAGGGGAACAGAGGGGAAAGTTACACGTCAGTCATGGAGGAGGATCTCCATGGAAATGGACACGACGCAGCCATTTTGTTATATTTTCAAAAATTTTACAAGACTTTAATCACCTTAATAAATGCCAATACATATTTTATTTTATTTATTTCGTTGTTTAAAAAATTACCTCCAAGTTCTACCATACTTTTACTCTCCCAAGGATGGTCTAACCTTGTCATCTCAAGGATGGTCTTAAAATGCAAAAAAAACATGCTCAAGTCGGGATTGGAATGCATTTTCAATTGGTTTGTTTAAAATAACAATTTTCTGGGCTATTCTTCTGTATCTCTCTGAGGTCGGAGAGACGGAAGATCAACCCAGAAAACCCTGAAAGCATTTTAACAATAAAATAATCATACGAAAATTTTATAAGATAAGTTCTCTGCCGCATTAAATATGTAATAATTTTTTATGATTTGTGTCGTCTTACGGAAGAGAAAATTGTCGTCATTTTTCACATTTCAAATAGACCAATCATTTTGAGAGCATCCATGAACCACGTGATTCCATTCTGAACCCTTTTGAACCCAAGAGTTGAATGTATTTTTTTCCCTATTAATTCCAGAAGACATTTTGCGCTGTTTTCTCTTACCCAAACAATATTAAAATTATTAGAACACGTCCTCAATACCAAATTAATAAATATTTATTATATGCCAGTGTAGTGGTTGTCGTGACGAAGAAATTTCGAAACCAGTAGACTAAAAATCTTAGTAAATGGTCATATTTCTTTTAATAATTTTAATACTACTTATAGTACTTCTCTTCTATTTTATATGATTTTCCTATTTCTCTTTTGTTTTATATAATATTTTTTATGTGTGTATCTACTTTTATATGGAATGTGTGGGATTGCACGAACCTCCCCACATTCTGGAATAAAGTTATATTTATTTATTTATTTATATACTAACAAACCTAACATTTTGTTAAGTGCCTTACCTCAATGTTAATTAATAATAAATCCTTTTTGTTTAAATTAATTAATATTGATTATAATTCGGACGTAATTCATGATAAAATAAAAATACTGATAAAAAGGAGTTTAATAAAAATTGAAATAATATTTCTGGCGTATCCTAGTGTAATGCTAGTAATTCGGAAGAATTTCATTACACAGATAAAGGATATTGCTAACAAACTCCAAAATCAATATAAATGTCTCATTAGGTGGTCATGAAAAAGCTTTGGTTCCGGCCGCACCGAGGATTGCTACAACTCGTATGTGAAACGTGGCGTATAATTTAAATATATACAACTTCCAAAAATTAGTGGACATGGTATTATTCTATCATGGGTGGAAACGGCGAACGTTACATTGTGTAAAGTGATCACTTAAGCCAGCCGTACGGTAGGTCGTAAGCCCTATACCCGAAAACCCGAAGACTTCTATACCTACTTTCCCATAAAAAACAGTTTCGTCTCTGTGAGACATCTATAATACACATTGACTGATTCATGATAAAATATATTGAATATACTCGTATTATTATTATTCATCTAACGCATCACCATTTTGATGGCCTGGGGCCTCTGAGGTCCAAGGGCGCCACTCGAGAACACGTTCGGTCCACCTGTCCCCCGCCCATTCCCGCACCGTGTCCAGACCATTTTCGCTTCTCACGGGCGATCCTGTTCAAAATGTCGCAAAACTTGCTGTTCGGCTCCATTGCACTTTGTGCAACTCTTAATTTATGCACGGAGCGCTCAGTTAGCGGCACCGCGAATACTGGCAGGACTAACCGATTGGAGGCTTTCCTTGAGAGAGACATTGTGATTTGATAACACGCCTTCTCCAATTTAGCAAACGCGAACCGGGTCTTTGACGTCGCGTCAAATCCACAACCGAATTCAGTGTGCAACAAACACACGTGCGTGCGCAGTGCGGACGATCCGTCGAATGTGGCGCTTTGCATTCAAAAACATGAGACGCGACCTCTCCGATTTTACGTAGAGGAGAACCGAACAGGCGCCGAAGCGAGCGTTCCGCCAGCGGTTCGACCGATGATCCGCTCAGTGTGTTCGATAAGCGCATATCGCACGGAAAGAAATGTAGCGGCATTCGGCCACGTCAAAGACGCGACGGAAGATACGCCTAGTGTGGCGCCGGCCTTACGGTGCCATCTCCCATCGGAGGTCGGCGATCATTCTGGCGATTACGACTTTATTTAGGGCCGCACGGAATAACTCAGTCGAGTTACACTTATAATACCAGTCTCTTATCACCTATGTTCCCCTGGATGATGACTTGCTTTAGACTATATTTTGGTCCTCTCATAATATGTCCGAGATACTTCAACTTTCTTATCTTGATAGTTCGCAACAATTCTCGGTCTTTTTCCATGTATTCAACGACGTGAGATTATTTCAAACGAATTCGGATTTTTGAACTTCTTTTTGGTACGTGTTCACCAGGGTAACAAGAACTAAACTTACACATCAAATTACTGTATTTTGTTTCATAAATACCTTAACCATTTAAAATAATTCCAAATTTAATTTTAGGTAGTACCTGCCTGACTACAATATATAAACTAAAATTAATTGGATGAAGGTTATGGAAAAAAGACATTAATAATATTTTAAGCATAGAGAACTGGTGAATACTCCCAGCCGTATATAGTTAATTGCTGTATGCACGAACTGAATATTTATGTCAATTATAAAATTATAAATATGAAGATGGCTTTGCCGAAACCGGGCTCAACTCAAAGCATTTTTATATTTTTACATGTCAAAAGCTATATGACTTTTAAAAAAAGTGAGTGCGTTTACTTATATAGGGTTATTTGGAAAACATTAATAACGTAGCAGGACTTCCTGCGCCACATATTCTTTGCCTTGATTGTGATTCGAAAATGTTCAAGGAATCCTGACCTAATGTCAATAGTTATGGAGATATGCAACATCAAAGTTAGTATTTTTTTTCAATATTTCTGACTTATTTTTTGTAAAACGTTGGACTATTATTACAGTAACTTATATTGAATATGTAAATTCATTCCCTTTAATACAAGTCAAGTAAAATAATAAAAACCTTCGAATTCCAATTGGAATTTCTGCGGGGTGTTTATCATTTTATTTAACTTGTATTAAAACGAAAGAATTTTTCGTAATCGATACAAGTTACTGTATCAATAGTTCAACTTTTTGTAAAAAATAAGTTAGAAATATTGAAAAAAAAATGCAAACTTTGATATTGCATAACTCCATAACTATTGATATTATGTCATGGTTGCTTAAACATTTTCAACTCATAATTGAAGTAGGAATATAGATCTGCGAGGTAATCAATGTTTTCCAAATAACCCTGTACAGAAGTTATTACTTAGAAGTTATACTTCCTTGGCAAAAATAAACCACGTGCTGTGCTATATAGCTTGCGTTGGAACATAGCTGGACAGAATGTGCATGCGAATTTTACCCCGCCGCTACTAAGTTCGCAGTCTGGTTCTCTTACAAGTGAACTTAGCCTAAATGTAAAGTATAAACGCTTTACTCTCTTGAACGGCAAACTTCATGGTGTGAAAACCTCCGTTTCACGATGAGCGCGCATTTCGTTGCGCATTAAAATTTCATCCCGAACGCGCCTAAAGAATTATAACTTCAATAAATAAAATTTCGATCTGTCTCCAATATTAAAAGTGATAAAATATTTTAAATAAATCAAATGGTTGGTTTAATTAATCTAACTCTTAAGCTCATGATGTAAATGCAATGTAAATTTTAAAATTTTATTGAAATCGTCTACCACAATTTATGTGCGATAGATATAAAACGTATTCTATTATATCCATGAACTCTTCCAATTTTGTTTCGTATAGGTATCGGTTTGTACCTCAAAGAAAACGAAAATCAGCCGAGCTCTAAAAATGCACTGCATTGAAATCCAAAAAAAATTATAATTCTTACATACGACGTGCTTGATACAAGTTATGCAGCATTTAAAACCACTTGCGGTTTAATAAAACTAATTTCTGAGAAATTAATGCATTGCATGCATAGTAAATGTTAGTTTGAACGAGGAAAAAATGGACTAAAATTAGATAAAAATATGGAGTCGTGACGCGGTAGCTGTATTGCTGCTTCATGACTACAATTGCTCGTATTCCACAACAAAATAGCCCATAGTCAACAATGCTTTGAATGCAGTGAAGAATGTGATCCGCTTATTGGTCGCAAATCCATTCATGACGAGAATGAACACATTATCAGGAGGAAATGAATGAGAAGAGTATAGTAAGATTGGTAAGAATGATACATGACGCAAATATTAATGGCACCAGAAATAGAGTACTATCCCGGAAGACCTGGTACGACCAGATAAAACAAAAATATTGGTAGATCCTTCCTAAAAAATCGATGAGCTTCCGTGTACAGAATAGAATAGTGTGATGCTCTATCGTCTCTGCCTATCCCCGCGGATAAACGGCATGATGGTAGGCTAGTTAAAATACAACCACTTTACCAAGAATGATTTCTTTGTTGTGCGTACGGTGGCACAGCACCATAGAAAAAAATAGTAAAAAACAAAGAGAAATCCTAAACAGAATTAAATACACAAGAAAGCAATCAAAAATTTTAAAATAATGCAAATAAATAAAAAATATACACAGAAATTTAATTGAATAAAGCTCTGTAAGATGTAAAAAATTAAAGAGTCAACAAACCTATAAGTAAAACAGTAAAACCTTAGCAGATTTTAATTTAGAAACTATCACGGTCTTATAATCGACTGTTCCTTTTTAAAGCACCCAAGCTGTCGTGTACATAAGAATACTTCTACAAAATCATTGTTGTACTTATTAATTGCCTAGCTGTGTAGTCTAGGCAATGACGAGTAATATAACAAATTAGAACGCAATAGTCTTGGTTAAGTAATAGCAAGTAACAAGTATGGACTGAAGATGAACATTCGCAAAACAAAATTGTTAATAGCATCAAAAAGATCACTTCCAACGCCAAAAATAACTATCAAAAACGAACCAATAGAAAGAGTCACGCAATACAGGTACTTAGGTGCATGAGAATGAGAACTGGGTTTCATCTCAAGAAGTAAAAGCTCGAAAAAAGAGATGGCAAGAAATGCGGAATAAGACCGTTATTTTCTAACCGTGACCTAAGCCTACAGTATAGAATGCGTATGGTTTGGTGTTATGTTTTTGCCATTCTCTTATATGGGGTGGAGGCATGGACACTTAACCAAAAACTAATCCGCAAAGTCGACGCTTTTGAGTTACGGATTTATAAACGCATATTGAAAGTTTCCTGGGGGATAGAGTGACGAA
Organism: Agrypnia vestita; assembly: GCA_016648135.1. Taxonomy (NCBI): domain Eukaryota; kingdom Metazoa; phylum Arthropoda; class Insecta; order Trichoptera; family Phryganeidae; genus Agrypnia; species Agrypnia vestita. The sequence continues at coordinate 79,986 of JADDOH010001525.1, forward strand.
TGATGAAGTCTTCCGGCATATGGAAAAAGACCGAGAATTGCTGCAAACTATCAAGATAAGAAGCTGAAGTATCTCGGACATATTACTGAGAGGACCAAAATATAGTCTAAACCAACTCATCATCCAGGAGGAAATAAGTGGTAAAAGAAGCGTAGGAAGACTCCGCATCTCATGGCTACGTAACTTGAAGGACTGGTATAAGTCTAACTTAACTCAGTTGTTCCGTGCGGCGATAAACAAAATCGTAATCGCCAGATTAGGAGAAGGCACCATAAAAAGTATTGGTAAATAATTGTAATATGTAAACACAATTTCAAAATTTGTATCCAAAATGTTCAAGATTGTAAAGGTATCACATCCCTTTTAGAGATTCGGACAAACCGTACGGACGAATTAGAAATTATCGCAAATTTGTTTGTGTTCTTGATTGATTGATTTTTACTCCCTTTTTTTTAACTCGTAGTGTCTGCTTGCTTGTCTGACGAAAAAAATTTGGATCAATTTTTAACCCTTTTCCCGTGATCGAATCGAGCTGAAACTTTGCAGGCAGACTCGTGGCGACGATAAAAATGATCTAACAAATTTTCGTTAAAAAAATCAATAATTTTGGATTTTTCGAAATTTTTTATTTATCAGTTTTGTAGCGTCATCCGACTCGGGCTCAACGCGTAGGGTATGAGCTAAACCTAACTTTTAACTAGTAAATGAGAGAGGGAGTATAATAAAAACTTGGTTTTTATGGGTTAGTTTTTTGATGTTATTGTATCACACTACGCATCCTAGTTGAACATTCCGATATTTGTCTCTGTGAAATTAATGAATTTTTAGACATGTCTCGAACGCTTTCAGAAATGAAACTAACAGAATGCTAGCCATTGCAGGTTAACTATGTTACACCTTGTATATTTTTCCATTTTGATGCGATCAGATAATGAGAGTATGTATGGCCATGAAATAACGACTTGTTATTCATCAAGAAGTGCGAGAAACCTGTTTGATATGGACTTGGTTGTGGAATTTTTACTCAAAAACCAGTCTTTCATAATAAGGTCTAAATTACCAGTGTCAATGGTAGACTCTACCGTTTCGCAGGCAATTCCAACTACCACGAGGCGGTATTAAACGATCACACAATCGTTGAATCTTTTCTGAATCGTTAAAACAAGGTAATTGCTAAACTAATGATTAATTATTCATTCGTACAGCGTAACTAGAGAAAAAAGTAATATATTTATCAAGAAGCATATTAAATTGCAAATTGTATTGCAGTTTATATTATTATTATTTATAGTTGATCCCAAAATAATGGTCGATTATAATTGGATACTATTTAAATGCTCTACTAGGAAATACATGTTCATTTCTGTGTTTTAAGGCTTGTATATATATTGAATTGGATATTTAATTTGTATAGCTTTATGAAATTCATCAGAAACGGAATTAAAAAAGTATATAATTGTTTTAATTTTTGAATTCGGACATTATACGTTACAAATAAAATAAATATTAACCATTCCAGCAGTGAAGGAACCACTTCGAACGAACAGTGCTCTAAAAGTTTAGAACCGAGACATACATGAGTCTTAACCATGAAGAGAGCCAAGGAAGACCTTACGATAAAATATATAACAACAGTAAAGCGGCAGAAAATGTCTTTAAAGAATTCTTGGATTCTATCTCGTCTGAGTTTTATTCTACAGCCATAAATAAGTTCGCAAAAAATACGTATAATCAAATGGCTCTTTCATTGAAAAATAAAGTTTATTTACTCTGAAATGTATTTGAATGTTGAAATCGGAAGTAATTCACGGAACAACCTAATTAATATAGGATGTTTTTTTAGAGGTTTAGAACGTTAAAATGAAATAAAACACTTACAAATCGTGGTAATGGCAATGGTATTGGCTTTTTTGGAAATTTTATTTATGCCATTAGTGTTTAAATATAGGATATTTTTTAAGAAGTTTGTTTTTCGAATTGGCAACACTTTTTCCAACAAAAGCCAATTTGACAGCTGACAGCTTATTTCTGCTTAGTTTAATTTGCCATTTCACCATGAATAGACTAGGTATCCTAATCATATTTAAACACTAACGGTATAAAATTTTCTTTCCAATAAAGTCAATACAACGGCCATTGCCACGATTTTTATGTATTATCATCATCATCACTCTTGGCACTACATTGTGGTGGGTCTTGGCCTCCTCAAGAGTCTTCCTCCACTCATCTCGGTTTAGTGCCAGCTCTCTCCAGTTCAGAAGCTCCAAGGTCTTTGAGGACGTTGTCGCTCCATCATAATTTTGGCCTTCCTAAGCTCCTTTTTTATGTATTATGTATATATATATTTTTTTTTAATACAAGTTACTAATAACTGCCACACTAGGTAAAAACCTGTTCTGTGGCAGTTATTCTCATATGATATTTATGTAATATTAACAAATGACAATTAAAGAAAGTATAAGCATAAGAATGAAAGTAGATCAATAATAATAAAGTGAATCATTGGAATATCTAAATATAAAAGAAAAGAAAATATACATACAAAATTAAGATAACAATTTAAGTAGTTACAAAAATAAATATTATATTAAAGTATACTTTAAATTATATAAATCAGTTTTTGCCAATTCAGAGGTCAAGGGCGGATCACTTCTTCAGCATACCTTCTACCTGATATTTTTATAAACTTATATTACATTTAAAAGTTTTATACTTCTAAAAAAAATCCCTATACATACTGAAACAATTTGTAACCAATCTGTCACTAGTATTTTTGGCAGTAACCTGATATTTATTTTATAAAAATGTCTGCGCAAATACTCGGGAATATATCACGTAAAGATACAGGCGCGAGTGTTGAATGCAGAAGCAAAGGTCACCCGTAAACAGAGTTGATGTCATTAGCATGAAAATAATTTTAAAAACGTGTAGTCAAAAGCAACAGGCGGCCTGCCGTCATAGCGAGGCCTTCTATAATGAAATAATTTAATGCATTTGGGAAGCGACGAAATTCTTCAGGAGCTCCGGCGTCCACGAAGACGGTTACCAAATCCGGTAGTTAAAATGATCATCGGCAATTACACTTATATACTTTGGACTGCCAGCCGAACGATTGCGACCATCATTAGATTAATTGAAATGATAGTTCTTGCTTTAGGCACGTATAATACAGTTGCGAATGCGAAGGAAGAGCGAGAGGTCGATCGTCAACGTCAGCAGGATGGACTGAGTAGAGAAAAATTATCCGTTGAAAATGATGATGCCCAGAATTAGGCTCAGGACAAAGAGGGACGTAGACAACCGGTAGTTGCCGATAATGATGAAATGTCTTACGTAAAGAGAAAAAAAAATTATAATATATTGTCAAGGGTCGTCTTAAATACATTGAATAATTAATTAAGTCACTTTAATCTACCTATTTGGCAACATATCACTCGTATATGAACTCGTTATTATCGCCGGGTAACACGTATTTATCGCTCGTAGAATATTCAATTCTCGCAGATAGAAGCCGCTCTGGTTTATTTAGCAACTTAAGTACTCTGCTCGATTATTTCGCTTTATTTATCGCTTAGGATTGAAGAGGAGAGGACAAGTTTCTGTCCGACAGACGTATTGAGTGAAAATAGCCGCAAGCCTACTCCTGACATGCGTATTTAGATCTGAAAATTTCGGGTTAGATGGAGGAGAAACTGAGGGGACATCTCGTGCGGATCACAATCCTCAGTGTGAGGAAGTAACGAAAAAAATGATGAAAGAAGTCAACAAAAGCAATTATAAATATACGAAAAAACAGCAGATATCCACAGAAAAACCTTACAAAAATAATTTTCGATGTAAAAAAATGTATTGTTTACAAGAACAAATTAATAATGACGGGTTATTTTAAGATATGAAACCCACACAAGATCGGGATTCAATAAATTACAAACCCGATACTGTAACCCCCTCCTCGGCCAGCCGCGGGCGACAGGTAGTTTCGGCGCCTGAAGAGTTATGCCATCATCCGGTTACACCATCAGCACTTCATTCATCGCTGCCAATCGATAACGTGTCATCGGACACGGAATAATGGGCTGGGGGCACTGACACACACGGCAAAAATTATATAAGAACGCACGATTTTTTTTAACGCAGTGTCATTCGTTGATTTCTCTACCATAATCACTTCTTCTTTGGCCCACACTATTGTACACTTTTTTCAGCTTCTCTCTGTTCTTCGCATTCACCTAATTGCTGCATTTTTTTTTTGTCGACGGTTCGGGGAATATTTAGAAGTTACTATCGTTCCTGGCTAAAAGGTAATTAGTCAAAATGAACAGTGACAATATTACATAAAACCAAGTGCGTGTACTCTACACAATCAAAAAGCGTAATCTATGCCAAAATAATTAAATAATCCATAATACTTCTTACTTCGATTACGTCTTTGCTGTAACCGACGTGTTTTTTACGAATTTCTTTTCTACACCGCCGTACGCCAGTGAAAAATCACGGCGGCCCATAATTTGGTGGGCGACCGTTCCGTGTTGCTTGAGCGTGCTGCGCGCTGCTTGCCACACTCCAATTATCAAAAGTTGTGATTTGCATAAATTTAAAAAAATTATTTTTTAAGGTTTTTGTAACTTTTTACAGAAAATAAGATACATTGAAACGAAAAATTCAAACTTTCATGCCTTCTATCTCCGTAACTGTCGACATTTCACCTAAAGTTTAGGAATATTTTCCATTCAAAATTGAATGAAGAAGACTCCCCCGAAGTTTTTGCTACTAGCTACGAGACACCCTGTATATTAATTTACAAGTTTAACCAATTGAAAAGTTAAATAACGAACGCAAGGGATCTAATGACGGCGAATCTATTTTTACATTGTTTGTAAAACAGAATTGAAATCCTTAACGAGCGAAATGTAGCTCAATTTAACCACAGTTCGCGGGTGATCCGATTTCGTTTACGGAGAATAGAAAAAACAATCATAAAAAAATAAATAAAAAAACGGAGTTAAATTATTTCCAGGTGAGCGGTTCGTAATATTTTCCGGGCGAACGACCAAACGGTTACTGTGAACCGGGCCGCAGGGCGAGAGGGGGATATCAATCGGAACCGCTCACTCTTGACGCCATGGAGCGGCGGACATTTTTATGTGCTTTCCGTGTCTGAATTTCTAGGTTTTCTTCTAATCGAGACATATTGTACAAGTCTCGCAGAGACGAAGCTATTTATATGGGAAAGTAGATATAAAGTAGATATGGAAGCCTTTGGGCATTTACATGCTATAATAAATGATATAATGAGATAAAACAATGATATAATAAACTGTAGATACGTTACAAGCGTGAAATCTTAGCAACTGAAAAGTAAGGTAATTGCCTTACTTATTCATTATCGAACGAACCTTCTATGAGATCGGGCGCGACGCTACGCGGAAAAATGAATAGAGTATCGTACACTATTGCAAGAATGAGTATATTATTTTAGCCACCGTGACTTCAAATTACCTGATTTTTCTGTCTACACGCAGAGCGTTTGTGAAATAAGCTTTGTTGTCTCTTTCAATGCATATGAAAGCCGGCTAGTATGGGAATAACGTGTCTATATTATAAATACGTCAATGCTAACAGGGCTGTAAATCTGTCACTGGCTCGCTTGAGTGATCACTTTAAACAATGTAACGTTCAACAAGTTACCCGTGATTAGCCATTACCTACATCTATCAAATCTTTGGAAGTTGTATATATGTGGGGTTCAATCATGACTGGAATTCGTGAACGTTAGTTACATTGTGTAAATTGATCACTTAAGCTAGCCACATGACAGGTATAGACTATAAATACCCAAACACTAACATACCTACTTCTCCGTATAGGTTGACAACATTCTGTATTTAGGTTAGTTATTAATTACATTGATGATGAGGGATTGCCCTTCTCGAAACTATAGCAGTGGTAAAATAACGCGCGTGTTCAAAATGTAATTTACATAAAAAATGAATCAATTAGAATAAAATACAGAAAAATGAAATCATCGAAGAAATATTTGGCTGCTACCGGGAAAGATGCGCTACACTACATTAGTCTCGTAATTTCCGTCAATTTATCGAGATTATTTGTAAGTCCCTTTTTTGGTTAACACATTTTTTCCATTTTATATTGACCGAAATGTACGAGGTTGATGTAGCGTAATGATAACGCACCTTTCCCGGATAGATAGGAGATCCGGGTTCGAGTCCCGGTAGCACTCAAATATTTATGGGTTGTATGTGAAGATAGGTCGCATACAACTCAACGCGTGTGTTCAAAATGTAATTTAGTGTATATAATATATTAATCAATTAGAAAGACATACAGAAAAATCAAATCAATGAAAAAATATTTGGCTGCTATATCCGAATCTCCTATCTTATTAATTGATTAAAAAATATTCTCATATAAATATAGGGGTGAAAATATTAAATACCAATAATAAAGGTTTAAAGTTAAATAATTTTGAAATTTTTTACATTAGAGAAGCGGTGAATAATAATAAAGCACCTGTAATAAATAACCAAATCAATTTTCCATACAGCCCTTTGTCCAAATTAACTTTCACAAAAGATTTGATAACACCCACATCAGACCCCGCCCCCTCTCACTCTCTCTCCCGTTAGATTCCTGATTATTCTGTAGGCTAGTTAGTGCATGCTTGTCTTTGACGAGATCAACACCCATGTGATAAATATTGGTGAAAATTTAACATTACTATGATTGTGGTGTGTAGTGTTGTGAACATAGTGGTGCAGTGTTGGTCCTGACGAAGAGACGGGTACGTCTCGAAACCGGTAGACCTTAAATATGGTAGGGGTTTTTACTGAGTTAACTAACACTCTGTTACATATTCTCATTTTTATATTGACAGAAATGTACGAGGCTGATGCAGCGTAATGGTAACGCACCTTTCTCGGATATATAGGAGATCCGGGTTCGAGTCCCGGTAGCAGCCAAATATTTTTTCATATTATATTAAAGGAAACACTTTCTTATTGTGAAGATGTAATTTCAGAACAAAGTTCTGTGAATTATTGAACAATTTTTATTAATCAATTACAAAAGACATGCAGAAAAAATCAAATTAACGAAAAAATATTTAAATGCCACCGGGAATCGAACCACGGACCTCACATTCTATCCGGGAATGGCGCGTTATCCATTTCGCCATGGCACTCAGGTAAGTCAACGAAAATTTTTCAACCTTATATGTAGTATGTCTTTCCAGTCGATTAATAAATTTGGTTTCAAATTTCACAATAAAAATGTGTTCTTTGATGTAATAGTCATGTGCACGTTCATCTTAGAATTTTTTTCCGTAAGAAGCCCGTTTTAAAGAAAAGCACTGCATGTGAATGTCCCGGGATGTACCAAATCGTCCAAAGGGGATTACTGATCGGCGGAAGAATCAAGGCTCGGCGCAGCTTTGTCCGGGATCGCGCGGATCCCGTGCTTGGAAAATAAACACCGTAAAAGGACTGCAAGCGACGCAATTCTTTTGTGAGACTTTAAGGATTTATCCGTCACTGGTTCCGAATGCTCGTTCACGTATGGCCATCCGTTATACAGTGCACACTGAGGTTGTATTCAACTCGTGTGGGTGGATATAAATATTGATTTTCACCCGGTCTCACCACGTAGGTAGGTTGCGTTTATAAATAAGTGAATTCTTGATTGGATTACGTCACAAATGGTACTCCCCCATAAGCTCTTGCACTACACGGAATTCTAGGCGCACGATCGACACTATGACGTCGCCACAGATTTCTTAGAAATGTTTCTGTAACATAAATTTGAGTACTTCTTCTTCAAACACGGCAAAATTATTTTGTGGTGACATTATAATTGTAATTTATAGAAATTAACTTTGTATAACTAATTTTTTATTGAAAAAAATTCAGCACGTTTCAAAGCCAATGGCTTCTTCATCAGGATATAACAAATGTACAAAATTAAATTTAAAAATCGAAGTGCAGATAATCGAAATATTAAAAAGTTATATATGGAAAATGAATAGTAATAAAGTACCAACTTATTATTACTATTCATTTTCCGTATACCTGATGAAGAACCTACATTATCCTGATGAAGAAACCATTGGCTTTGAAACATGCTGAATTTTTTTCAATAAAGAAGTGGTGTGTACTAAGTTAATTTCTATAAATTATAAATTTGAGTATTTTGTTGGTGTAGTGGTTATGACTCTCGCTTAGTGATCCAGTGGTTCGAGCTCAGTTCCAGGACATCAGCAAGTTAGCACGAGCGTTTAGCCTAATTTGAAAACAGTAAGGATATTGATATGACACAGGAAATAAGAAATTACTGGAAAGGCCTCGAATAAACTACTAGATTCGCGAAACGTCTGGAAACCCGAAAATGTATTGAACAGGCGACTTTGTATTTTTTGTAATTTTGTAAATATAAACATTAATTCCTTAAGATGATAAAGACGCGGGTTATGCGGTGGAACGCTAATACGGAAGTCGAAGTGAAACGATGTGGACGGGTCCAGGGGCGGCAGAAGAGTGACGCGCTCGAAGTGCCGGCTGCAGTCGGCGCTGGGTCCGGCTGGCGCTGGGTTCAGCGGTTAATCACATTAACGGCGGTCCGCGGGCAAAAGGCCGTGACTGGAGGAGCGACCGCAGTACCGCTCTGCTTATCATTTTTCGGACGACCGTTTCGGACGAATAATTCAATTACGGGGCCTTTACGGTCCGTGGAACTCAACAACATCATTGTCAGAGGTGTACTATTACGCCGGCGCAGTGAAGATAACAAACGGTGTCCCAAATGGCAAAAGATGTAATATCATCTCAATCACTGAATGGACACCCACCGCATTCCCGGGACCGTTTTATCAGCGAAAGCTCCCAAATCGGTCCTACTCGTACGTCGCCAGGTTGACAGTTTTTTTTACTCCAAGGCCGACGTCCCACTGCTCGGACCCTCCGCCGCGTCTCTTCCGTCGCGGAACGCCGCTAATTTTTTTTCCATACAATATGCGCTCGGAATGATCGGTGGACCGCGAGAAAGACGCGGAGGAAGATCCGCGCGGTGTGGCGTCGGCCTAAAGGCCATGTCCGTGTCGCGCCGTGATTATCGTGTTATATCAGCACAAACCAATAGCACAACATTAAATACACTCCTCATCAACTCACGCGGCAGATTTGGAATCAACTTTCTATTCAAAATTAAATGAAGAAGACTCCTGAAGTTTTTGCTACTAGGTACTAGACTTCATTTATATATAAATAAACGAATAATTTTAAAAATCAACACTAGTCACGCCGTTGTGTATTGTGTGCCCGCTAAACAGCGACCCGTGGCACAATACCCCGAGAATATCCCATAAAGCTGTGTAAAAGCAACGACTGTATTTACATAATTTTTGTAAAGATCCTAACGCAAAGATGTAAATAAAAACGGATTAGTACGTTTTTGAGGCAGACTTCCCTGACATTGGTATTGCGCGGGCATTCTCAGAACTGAATGGAATGAATGCGCCGTGGAGAGAGTTATGTCATCCTGTGAGACGTGCGACGAATGCCAATGCAACATGAACATGTGTTTATATTAGGTCCTTACATATGAAATTGACGTTTAGTATGGGAGGAACATAAAGCCGATTTTTTTTTATTATAATATATTTATTTAATCAAAGTATGTACCATTGCTATCTATGCACTTTTGCCATCTCATAGGTAGTTCATCGATCCCTTTACTAAAAAAACCATTCGGACGGGAATCAATAAAATCTTTGAAGGCGGTTTGGACTGCCCCATGGGAGTTGAATTTTTTCCTTTGCAAGAAGTTATCCAAATTTCGAAAAAAATGGTAATCTGTTGGGGCAAGGTCCGGAGAGTACGGTGGATGTCTTAGACATTCCAATTGAAGCTCCTCTAATTTGGTAGCCGTCTGTTGTGCAGTGTGTGGTCTAGCGTTATCATGAAGCAGCAGTGGCCTAGAGCGATTAACCAGCCTCGGTTGTTTAGCAGCTAGCTTTTCCATCATGGTTTGCAGTTGCTGACAATAGACATCTGCCGTAATCGTCTGGCCAGATTTAAGAAAGCTGTAGTGAACGACACCAGCACTAGTCCACCAAACGCTCACAAGTAACTTTTTTGGAGTCAATTTTCGCTTGGGGCATGGTTTGGCTGGTTCGGCAGGGTTCAGCCATTGCGATGAGCACTTCTGATTATCGTACAGGATCCACTTTTTATCACAGGTAATGATTCGATTTAAAATCCCTTCATTATTGTGCCGGTTGAGTAATGCAACGCAGCAGTCAACGCGCGTTTGTTGATTTGCTTCACTCAATTCGTGAGGTACCCACCTTTCAAGCTTTTTCACCTTACCAATTTGCTTCAAGTGGATTAAAACAGTTTTATCACTAACACCGCAGCCTGCAGCTAACTCGGATGTGGTTTGCGATGGATCCGCTTCCACAATAGCCTTCAATTCTTCATTATCAACTTTGGTCTCCGGCCGTCCACGGGGCTTGTTCTGCAGGTCGAAATTTCCAGAACGAAAACGTTGGAACCAAAAACGCACTGTGTTTTCTTTTGCGGCACCGTCGCCATACACATCATTAATCCTTCGAGCCGTTTCTGCAGCACTGGTGCCACGGTGGAACTCGTACTCGTAAATAACGCGATATTTCAAGTTTTTCATTTTGTAAACTGAGTGACGCAAAGAATAAAACAATTGAGGAAAAAACAAATGAATTATAATTTTCAAAACACAAATACATGAGTAAATAGTTGTATAAATTTGGATTTGGAATTCCTAACCAAAGAGAAGATATTTGAGATCAAATTTGCCAGTACAGCAAAACGTCAATTTCATATGTAAGGACCTAATATTATTGTTGGGCAGGTATCGAATGAAATAATAACAATTATTATTAGCAGCTTTACTAATTCGTAACATACAGCAATATTTATTTATTTAATACACGTTACAACGTACTATTTCAAAAAACAATGTATATAAAGATGTATAGATTGATAGGTAATAATAAATAAAGGAGATAAGGTAGAATTCTATCAAAAACAATTAATAAAGGGATATATAAAGAAAAATAAAACATTAAGTGAATAACGTAAAGTATAACAAAATTACATCAAATGAAATAATAGTTATCAAATCAAATATGAAAGTCAATAATCGATAAAACTACAACAAATTAAAATAATTATGTCTGAAATTCAAGAAGCAACAAAATGAAATAATTGTAAACAAATCAAATCTGAAACTCAAGAAGCAATAAAAATAACAGTAAAATAAAATGAAATGTAAAATTCAAAAATCTAAAAACAAGAGATAGACATGACATCAATAATTAATTATAAACGACCAAATTCGTCCAGAAGAGCTTTCTTATGCACATATATAAAATATTTTTTAATTGATATAATTAATAAAAGTGAACTTTGTTTTCACCACTTTTGTAATGAAAAATATCAACGTGTTTCGGAGCCAATGGCCCCTTCGGCAGGATACAATTGTATACTAACAAATTAAATTCAAAAATCAAAGAATAGATAGTATAAATATAAAAATTATATATGGAAAATGAATAATAATGAAGTACCTACCTACTATCTCTGAAACATGTGGTGAAAAAAAAGTTCATTTTTATTAATTATATTAGGTCCTTACATATGAAATTGACGTTTTGCCGTACTGGCAAATTTGATCTCAAATATCTTCTCTTTGGTTAGGAATTCCAAATCCAAATTTATACAACTATTTACTCATGTATTTGTGTTTTGAAAATTATAATTCATTTGTTTTTTCCTCAATTGTTTTTTTCTTTGCGTCATTCAGTTTACAAAATGAAAAACTTGAAATATCGCGTTATTTACGAGTACGAGTTCCACCGTGGCACCAGTGCTGCAGAAACGGCTCGAAGGATTAATGATGTGTATGGCGACGGTGCCGCAAAGAAAACACAGTGCGTTTTTGGTTCCAACGTTTTCGTTCTGGAAATTTCGACCTGCAGAACAAGCCCCGTGGACGGCCGGAGACCAAAGTTGATAATGAAGAATTGAAGGCTATTGTGGAAGCGGATCCATCGCAAACCATATCCGAGTTAGCTGCAGGCTGCGATGTTAGTGATAAAACTGTTTTTATCCACTTGAAGCAAATTGGTAAGGTGAAAAAGCTTGAATGGTGGGTACCTCACGAATTGAGTGAAGCAAATCAACAAACGCGCGTTGACTGCTGCGTTGCATTACTCAACCGGCACAATAATGAAGGGATTTTAAATCGAATCATTACCTGTGATGAAAAGTGGATCCTGTACGATAATCAGAAGCGCTCATCGCAATGGCTGAACCCTGCCAAACCAGCCAAACCATGCCCCAAGCGAAAATTGACTCCAAAAAAGGTACTTGTGAGCGTTTGGTGGAATAGTGCTGGTGTCGTTCACTACAGCTTTCTTAAATCTGGCCAGACGATTACGGCAGATGTCTATTGTCAGCAACTGTAAACCATGATGGAAAAGATAGCTGCTAAACAACCGAGGCTGGTTAATCGCTCTAGGCCACTGCTGCTTCATGATAACGCTAGACCACACACTTCACAACAGACGCCTACCAAATTAGAGGAGGTTCAATTGGAATGTCCAAGACATCCACCGTACTCTCCGGACCTTGCCCCAACAGATTACCACTTTTTTCGAAATTTGGATAACTTCTTGCAAAGGAAAAAATTTAACTCCCATGGGGCAGTCCAAACCGCCTTCAAAGATTTTATTGATTCCCGTCCGAATGGTTTTTTTAGTAAAGGGATCGATGAACTACCTATGAGATGGCAAAAGTGCATAGATAGCAATGGTACATACTTTGATTAAATAAATATATTATAATAAAAAAAAATCGGCTTTATGTTCCTCCCATACTAAACGTCAATTTCATATGTAAGGACCTAATATTAATAATGTCACCACAAAATTATTGTGTTCTTTTTGAAGAAGTTACATTTGAATTGTTATCAATCTATTCTACTTTCCTTGAAAGAAAATTTCTCTGTGATTTTATAACATAACTTAATAATAATAAAATATTAAAATTAAAAAAGGTTAAGAAACTATTTTTTAACAGTCACAGTACTAAGAGCGGTTACAGTATATGCGTATGTCTTTTTTATGTTTCTTTAAATTGACAGCTGTCAAATAAACTACACAAGTTTAGTAGATTTAAAATCTCAACTATTATCGGGTTTATTCTAATTTATTCTAAATCTTAACAATATTCGCTACTATGTAACATTGTACAGTTCGTCAATTTTAACGTAATAACCTTTAACAGATGTCTAGACATTTCCCATAGAAACTTTATATAAACCTTCATAAATACGTATGTCCCGTCTATTTCGTCTTTTGATATCATTGCGTATCTTATACTGAGGATATGGGGGTATGCCTTTACGTAAATATCTATATGTCATTTATATGCTATTGATATAATGAATTGCGCTTTTAGTAATGTATTTTTTCAATTTTCCAATTTAATAATATATATTAAAATTGAAAATATTGATTTTCAGGCGTATTTTAGTAGATATGTAATAGTTCTAAGGAATATTATATATAAGTTAATAAGGAATATTGCTAAGAAAAACTCCACTTTGAAAAATAATTTTCGTTACCAGTTGCGATATCTACGTAGGTACCTATACTAACTTGTTAATGAGAAAAAATAACAACAGATGTCTCTAGCAGAGACCAGTGCAATATATTAAGTGTTCTCGATTCGAACGTAAATATAGAATTTTCAAAAATTTGATAATGTGTGGATGATCTTACGATGGAATTGGTGAACGTTGCGTTGTGTAGAGTGATCACTTAAGCCAGCTCATACAGGTTTTAAGGCCTGAGCCGTCGTATACGAGAATTCCATCAATTTTTCTCATATATAAATAGCTTCGTCTCTGTGAGACTTCTATTATTTATCCTTAATTAGTAGTAGATACTCAAAAGTTGCATTTTATTATATAATTAAACACTGCATTTAGTTTTCATTACAACTGGTACTTTTATAGAATGGCCTTAAAATGCAGAGATATCAGACGTATTATACCAAAAATCTTAAAATTATACAGCATCTCTTTTCAATACTTGATGTTGGATGTAATTTTTTTTAGATTGATAATGCCCTCATAAGGCGAAACGCAAATCGCATCGATACAACTCAAATAAAATGATAAAAACCTTGCAAAAAAAATCAATTTTCAATTTTTGCAAGGTGTCATTTTATTCGACTTGCAACGAAGTTTTTGCTGCTACTAGCTATGAGACATCCGATATACCCTTAAACACATTATCGAGAATTCCATAAATAACCACATTTTTTGTGGCAGGTGACGCATTGCTTCTTTGTTTATTTATGCTCATGATGAAAAGGGATTGGTTGACGTTTTTTTTTGTTATGTATTATGACGGAGCGATGTTGTTATTGAGCGATCTGCGTCAATAACAACATCATGGACTATGTAGACGAATAAGTGTACTTAGATCAAATAATTTAACCAAACGACATAACTACAAAGGAAATAGATAGACGAACAGGAAAAGCGTGGAAGCAGTATTGGAGTCTAAAGGAAATCATGAAGAACAGAGATATGAACGTAGATATCAAAAGGAAACTCTTCGATACCTGCATTGTGCCTGTCCTAACATACGGCTGTCAAATCTGGGCGATCGCTAAAGCCCACGAAAGAAAGTTAGAATCTTGTCAAAATGGAGAGAAGTATGTTGGGGAAAAAACAGATAGAATAATGATTCAATAATCAAAGAACAAACAAAAACGAAGAATGTTAAAGTATCCATCAGAAGGCTTAAATGGAAATGGACTGGACATACAATCAGGGGAGGAGAGAAATGGTCAAAAACAATAATGTATTGGTTCACAAGAGACAAGAAAAGGAAACGAGGCTGGCCTTCTAGAAGATGGGTGGATGAGAGCAAGGCTACAGCAGGTGGCGCGTGGACCAGAATAGCAAAAGATAGGGAGCAATGGAGGAAATTGAAGGAGGCCTTTGCCAAAAGGCATACAGACGGAACTGCCATGGTGTGACAGTCTAATGATCGCAAACATGTTGATGTCTGAACAAGGGCTATTATTATTATTATTATGACGGAGCATTCTTAACATTAACAGTCTGAGTAAACATTTGAAAAACAACACTAAATTAGAGAAAAAGAATTCCCTAACAATTGAGTTAGTGAGTGTTGGAACGGCACGGAGCGACACAGCGAGGCTGAATGAAGCCATAAAAATTCAAGGCAGTTTCCGGTAGAAACCAAAATATAATCCGAAACGCTTTTGTTGGACTGAAAAGTCAGTATTGTGTCAGCCTGTCGGATGCCGATCAGATAAAAACGCCCCATTGACAATGCAGGCAACTGTAAATGACTACCAATCTAGCCCGAGCGGCCTCGGTTTTTTAATTTTGGGAAACAAACTTCGAAAAAGTTCGCCACAGCCGACGAACAAAGATTCAATAGAGTAATACAGATAGTTTCACAACTTAAACCATTGAATAACTGTATTATTTCTTATACGCGAGCCATACGCATGACTATTTACACTTCTTCCATACATAGAATATTTAGAGTTTGTAGTTTGTTCAAATTTTTGAAGAACACAGTACCAACGGTATTTTTATCCCAGGGGACATTCTTAATCAAGATGTATTATAGATGTCTTATGTGATGATAGAAATTATATATTTTTTAAGGGAAAGTAGGCATGGAAGTCTTTGGGTGTTCATGGGGCTTACGACTTACCGCACGGCTGGCTCAAGTGATCACTTTACACAATGTAACGTTCACCATTTTCACCCATGATAGAATACCACATCTATCAAATTTTTGGAAGTTGTATATATATTTTAAGTTTCACAACCCGTTTCACATATGTGACGTTATCTATCATTTAGCGCCACCGGCGTCCAAAGCTTAAAAATTCAATTAAGCCAGCTGTACGATAGGTCGTAAGCCCTATGAACACCCAAAGACTTCCATATCTACTTTCCATCAAAAAATATAATTTCGTCTCTATGAGGCATCAATAATATATCTTCTTCCATACATATATTTTTTAATGTATTCTTGCTCTTTTATCTAACATTTTTCTTTCAATATTTTTCTCGGCACTGGTTCATCCCAGTGAGAAGAGTGGCTCATTTCCTATACACATATGTACAGGAATTGAGCGAGTCTTTGTAAGTTAGTTAATTATTTGTTCACGACACATACATAACTAACTAATCACGACTTTTTCCTAAGCAAATATGTGGGGAAAAAAATTTAAAATAAATATTTACGTGGTAAAATATTATGAAACATTAAAATCTGAATAATATGATGATTATAGCGAGACATATCTTTGCTTTCGATTTTTTTCAAAATATATGCTTACGTCATGCTTCAATGTTCTCACTGTACGCTCCAGCTGACCATCACGGCCTTTCTTGGCGGGGGTATACAGAGAAGATAGAAGGCTACACTCTTCTATCCTTGCATTTGCTGTCCAGCATATTCGTACATCTTCTCATGCACGTGTGCACCCCAACACTCGCCTCACATATGCATACTATTTCCTCACTTCACTACGTATGACCAAACCATCTCGGCGATTTACATAAACTGATGTAATAAATAATTTTCGGAAAGCATTTCTTATTAATAAATTAAAAATCTATCCTGATCCTTTGTACCTACCTACGGCGGACCGATTGAGTCAGGAGTAATCCATTTTGCCGTAGACCGTGAAAAGAGGAATGTTTTGGTCAAGGGGATGTCTGTTGGATACCACGACGATTAACCCTCGGGAATACGACAAAGAGAGGGAGCGAGATAGAGTCAATGTCTTTATTCTCTCTCGACCTTTCGACTCTCTCTCGTTTTCCTTCTTTTGTATTCCACAGAATAATGCAACATTGTAATATGCAATAATGTAAAATGTAAATGCAATAATGTAAAATTGGCAATCGAAGCCAGAGCTGACACTATCTAGGTAGGTGTAAATTTATTATGATTATATTATAAAAGTTCAAATATTCCCAAGTTCGCGTAAAGGCGCGTGCCGAACGCTGCGCATCATCGCGTGCCACGTGTTTCGATATCGTTGACCTTAAAAGTCAGGCTTTGAACGTTGAACGAAATATATTAATCATTAAATACATTATTTTTTTACATTATATTTTTGATGTTTATAGCGTTAACTTTGTGGTTGGACATAATTATTAATTTTAATTAATTAAGAGCTTTGTACAAACCACTTGGACCAACTTTGCGTCTACCGATTTCGATACCACTGTATCTTCGTCAAGACAGACGCACACTAACTGTTAGTATACACGTCCGTCCTGACGAAGATACAGTGTTATCAAAACCGGTAGACGTAAAGTAACGTCAGGTGGTTTGTGCAAAGTTCTAAATTAATTAAAATGAATAATTATGTTTTTTACATCAATTCTCTTCTTTTTTTAAGATGGTTTATCTCACAGCTATTTTACGCCATGTTTAGCCTTCATATTAGTTTTTTTCTGTGCTATTTTCAGATTGTACTGTAATGTGTTTCTATAGAACTATATATAAGGTCATCGAATGACCTGTGGATGACCTACGCCATTAAAACAAAATACATAAGCATCAGTTACATAAATGAAGAATACAAATTAGGAATTATACTGAGCTAAAGAGTCAATAAATCCTATCTACCTCAGAACAGGTATAATATGTGGTGGCCGACAGACCTGCAAACATTAATTAACTCGATATGTGTATTTTGATAATTACTAACATTTTATATACAAAAAATAAACATACATTTTTTATTAAACAAACAGACCGTCAACAGGACCCCAATAGATAATCCTAGAGTAAATTTTATTAATGGAAAATGATTTATTTTAACAAATTTGCAGAATATCAGTCAATTCGGAAACCATCTGGTTTAGTCTACCTTTACAGTCCTGGACAATGGAGGCCACCTTTGATCACAATAGCACAATTTGACTTACTCCCTTTATAGGTATTAATAAGACCCGCCTCTAGGAAAGGCGCGAATTATGACCACAGAAATACATTTTGGTGGTAATGGCTTATGGATGTTCACGCTACACGCTTCCATTAAACTTAACCAAATTAGAATTCATCACGTCTGCCCTCTGGGAGCCGTATTTCACATCAACAAAAACCACCATTTTGCAGAAGCCTAAATAAAGACAAGAATAAACTAAACGAGCCGCTATCGTCGTATCTTAATTAAAGCTTAATTAGCTGTAAATTAAGGTGGCCAAATCTGAGGTGATGGTGGTCGCAAAGGATGATTGTTACGTCATCCTAGATCAGGGTGTCTCAATATGTTTCGACGTTATAATAATTAAATACGACGCACCTTAATAACACTAAAAGGAAGGACCCACCCTTAACTGCATTTATTCAAAGGAGTTAAGTCCTTTATCAGTTCCTCTCTGCAAATCTCCCGTGGCTTTGTCATGTATCTGTCGCAGTACTCGCAATTCGATGGTACTTTATGCTATCAATCTTAACCTTCATATCATCAAGAAACGACTTGAGGGAGGTTTGGAACCATTATTTTTAATAGTTTTGTTTTCGTCTATTGTCTTAAATTATTAATGAATTGTGCCCTCTATAAACGGATGTGAATCGAAATAAAAACTTCATATCAATTTCATATCGTTAATCGTGTAGAAATTTTCATTGGACTATTGTCCCTAAAATAATGCATATAAGCCCTAAGATGACCCTTTGGTCGCCAGATTGTATCTGAAGCTCAAAGAAGAAAGAACGGAACGTCCGTTTGCTGTTTCGGTACATCTCCGTGAACATCGAATTGTCTTTAATAAAAGTAACTGCAAAACTACACCAAGTCGTCAATAGAATTTAAAATGAAATCCGAATAACAAAAATTTCGTTGTTTGTCTGTCTGTCCGTAACTTCCTGTAAAGTCAAATTTTTTTCTTCTTTATTTTGGTTTTTTTTTTATATATAAATAAATACTTATTATTTAGGAACCGACATGTAAAAGTAATGTCATTTTTGACAAGTTACAGCTAGTGAATGAATGAAAAAAGAGAACAGTTTGAAATTAGGCAATATAGAAGATGTGAAAAGAGAGATTTTATATGATTTATGAAATTCGGATAACTAACATTTAATCCTCTTTCAGCCACCGATTGGGCATTATATATTTGGTAATTACATAATGGTAGGTATAAAAAAAATTAATTTGATTTTATAATACATGTTAGTAGAGGTAGGTACATAATTTAAATTTTAGTATGTGTATTTACCACACATATGCGAATTTAAATATTATTTGGGTAGACCACTAAAATTGACACCGAGTAACGTTCGCTCAGTTCACAATGTTAAATTTATGCGATTGACAAACTTTTCATTTCATTGAGTGATCGCCTAACAATACAATAGGCAGTTCGACGGTAGAGCGGTAGACGGGAGTAGAAAATAGAGAAAAAACAGGATTTTTATTAGACGTTTCCTCTAAGCACGCGCCAAGCAAAGAGCGTTGAAATTTGAAGCGAATTAAAAATCCTTATCAAAGTTAAATTACGTGTGGGGTATAAAATATAAAAGCAAAGGCAGCAATATCCAAAAAAAATTAAATGCAGTCACCGAGGATTATTAATTAAGAATGTACTGAGTTTGACATTTTATAGGAAATATATAACCTATAAGTTGATAGGAAACATGATTTTGGAATGGATAGATTCATAAAATCTATAATTCAGTACGTTCTAAAATATTTTCCTCGATGACCGCATTCAAAACATTTTTTTATTTTTTTTTCATTTAATGTAGGTATTATAAGTTCCAAATTGTAACGTAATTTTAGTTATCTATACATACATTTATGAATTATGACACGGTAAGACAAGATATTAAGCTTCCCCAGCAATTTCTTTTAAAACGTACATAAATCTATGTCTGCGATGTTATCTTCCGAATTTGTCTCGTCATAAAATATGCATGTTTTACTGACGAAAAAAACGAAAAATATACACTTTGTCAAATAGAATGCGTTATCAGTATTACACAAATGTAAAAAAAAAAAAATTGTTTTGCAATATTTTGAGGATTCAGATGAACGAATGAAAACGCAATGAGGATTTGTAATATATTTGATGCTGTGTCCCTGAATTAATAAATATAATTATTTCGTTGTCTGTTGGTCCGCAAAGGTCGAAATTACACGGTCTTGATATTTTTATCATATTATTATTTTATTATATTTGGTTGTAGGTTTAAGCGAATACTCAATTTAAAAATAAAAAATACTTTTTATTCATAAATTTTCAGCTTCAAAATCCTGCAATTATTATGTCCCGTGATTTTTCACGGGTGCACGGCTAGTATAGAATAAAAAAACAAGTTTCGTACCAATGCAAGTGTCCAGCGAAATTTGTTCTCTGTTGCCCTCTCTCACGTACGTCGCGACGAGTCTACCTGCGGCGCCTGTGAGAGACGGTTAAATTTTACGCACGCTAAAAAGAGCGAAAGTTTAAGAGTTCTCAACTCGATTTTTTTGTCTCGATTTTGATAAACACAAGAACATTTAGGGCCGGTTTTATAAACGAAAGACCAAATATCCGTTAGTAAATCGACAATTAACGAACAGATTGCCGTTCGTTAGTAAAGATTACCGTCGCTCATTTTATAAAATTTTTTTGATCGTCCGCAAGTATCGCAATATCGTACTGCTCTTGTCTATGATTTTAGAGCTGTCAGAGGCGGAATACATCTCTTTTCTATGGAAACTAAACATAAATTATATAAACATAACCTAAAATTTCTCGCTTGCACCGGATTTTTGGGATACTTTTCACAACACTACACTGGCATTAAGTAGCCTTTGAAACCCCAACAAAGTCTCCAGCAGCGAATAATATTGCCAAGAGCATAGAATCTTAAGGCAACAAGCAATTGTGTGGTTGGTGATAATGTCAGATTCCTATGCGTGCTCCTTTTTAAATTTTGTATATAAATATCTTCTAGAAGCTCTTAAGCAGACCTTTTCAGCAAGCGAAAACGGTAGATGAAATCTTAGTCATCTAAAATATTGTCTATGTCGTCAAATTTGTTCTTCGTTCGACGAACTTGAATACAATAATAGCTCGATATCGCCATCTGAAAACATTTTTCCTTGAAAATGTAGCAGCAGTCAGCACAGTATTTATGTACATGTTAGACAAACAGCATGAAAACGCTAATTGACAACGGATCTAACCTTAAAAAATAATACGTCAATCTGTCATACATTTGTCAATTTCAACTAACGGACGGTAAACTGGTGGTTCGACTCTCGGTATCAGCCGTCGGTAAAATTTTACTAAAATTTGTCTAACGGATTGTTATAAGACGAAAAATATGACTCTTGTATCAAATTTCGGTTTATTTGGTTTGAAATTTAACCGACCCTTAGACCGGCCCGTATACAGGCCACACTCTTGCAAAAACGGTGGAAGCTGGAGGAGCCTTGGTATAAGAACGGTGTCCTTCCTGCAGCTTCCTTGTCTTCTTGCTTCCAAAACTAACCATCTCGCGTTTCTCCGCAGGGGTAGGAAGAGAGTATAGAACGACATATTCTTCTGTCTTAGCACACCGCTTTTGCTTCGGCTGCATTCATACATCTTCTCTTGCAAGCTCTACGGTTGTTGAGGCTTTAACAGGGCCATCCTCCAACATTTGTAGTATTTGATCATGGCAGGTCTTTCGCGGACGCCATCTATTCTTGTTGCCTTCAACACTCGCCCCATATATTTTCTTAACCATCCTCTCCTCGTTCTACATGACCAAACTATCTCGGCGCTCCCTTCTTTATTCTGTCTACCGCACTGCAGCCAGCATAACATTCACTTCTAATTTGTTCATTCCTCACTCTATCGATCAAAGATTTTCAACACAAGCGCCTTAGTGATCGCATTCAGTCTATTTTCATTCCTTGCTTCCATGAATGACCGAATATTAATTTTTGCCATTTTCAATTTGTTTTTTTGCGTTCTACTGCCAACCCTAATTTATGGAAGTGAAGCCTGGAATTGGCAAAAGAGGAATGAAAGTAGACTGAACGCGGTAGAAATGCGGTCACTAAGACGCTTGTGTGAAAAAACTTTGGTCGATAGAGTGAGGAATGAACAAATTAGACGTGAATGCAATGCTGGCTGTAGTGTGGTATATATTATAAAGAAAGGAATGCAGAGATGGTTTGATCATGTATGTATGAGAAGATATATGAATGTGGCCGAAGCAAAAGTGGTGCGCCAGGATAGAAGAGAGTGGCGTTCGATTCGTTCGTTCGTTAGTTAGTTAGTTTTTGCACCACAAACGTGAAATGTGAATTTTTCCGATAAGTTCCTGGACTTGACATCCCTAATCGGTTCAGTGTTGTGTCTCGGGTCTCGGAGTGCGGAGTAGACATAACAAAGCTATCATCGGCCGAGTGGCGGCGATAACGGGCGTGACTCGGCGCGGGGACCGAACAGCGAGCCGCCCGCTCCGCAGTAACTAACATCACGCGGCCCGCACTGTCCCACGGGCGACATTCCGGGCCGCGCACCATAAAGACCGCCTTGCTAACACATTCTTATAAAGGACTCTTTACAATTTGTTACAATCACCCGAAATATGACACAACGGTTAGTAACGAATGAAACACGTTTTCCGAAGCCGGATTCTCCTACACCTTTGACCAGATTTGATGTTATTTTTAATTTATTAAATATTTTCATTTTTGATATATACTTCCTAATATGTATGCCTTAAACATTTTGTTTGTCATGTACATATTATCATGAAATAAATTGAATTGAAAAAAAAATTGAAAAAAAAATTGCACAAAGTTTGCTAAACTATTTAAATTTAATTTAAACTAAATTAAACTATGAATGCATTAATTTTTTTATTTTTTCAATTCGTTGAGCAACTCCGTAGATTGACATTTTAAATTGTTTTTCTGTATCGAACGGTTCATCGAATTCTGTAAGCAAAGCGAAATCGTGCGACATGTGTTGCTAGCAGATGTGTGATTCCAACCATAGTAAATCAAGAAAGTACCTAACGTCGAGCGAGAAGTTTTCTAGTGCGAACCTGAACGATTTAAGTAACGTGCATTAATAGATGAGAGACAAGTTATTCAGGAGTGAGATAATTAGTGCGAATTACGAGTGCAGCGAAGATTCTAGAAACATTTAGTGAGAATTTAAGATCTGAAAGAAGAAGAATTTAACTAACATCACAATTATTACAATACTTATTTTGTTCGTTAATAGAAATAATAAAAGTGTCTTGGGGAAGAAAAATAATCCTAATTACATCGACTTCACTGAAATGATTTAATTGTCCATAGGGGAAGTCGTAACAAAAATCATAAAAATAAATCGATTGTACGTGGTATATCTACTGTTTAAAAATGGCTTAGACCGCTGAAACAGCTGTTACATTCGTAAACTCGCACAGCTTAACATTACTATTTATTAAAATTTAATTAATCTTAAATTTCCGAAGTAAATAGGGAATAAAGAGCGCCTAAGAAAAACCTGGTATTGGAAAAGACATTTAAATGTGAAGAAACTGTGTTATGTTGTGACGGAAAACAATGCTTCCCATTCGGTCTACTCTTACGGTGAGAAGGCGTCAAGTCTAAACTTTAATTTAACAATTTACACGCCAGGAACGAATCAAATCGCCGGCCCTCGAGCAAATAACTTGCACGCGCTTTTAGATGTTGCGTGGACGTGAAGAAACGCAAAATATGGCTGGTCCAGGTGTTTGCTTTTTACAATTTTAAAATTCGATCGGAATCCGTGAACTTTGAGATAGTTTTGCTAACCTAACAAATGTAACCTAACCTAACCTAACCTAACCTAACCTAACCTAACCTAAGCTAACCTAACAAATGTAATAAAATTCTTATATTGTTAATAATGCGTTTTATTATTTTTCTGTCGATATTAGTTAAAAAACGTTTGCCAAAAAATGATTGAACAAAACAAAAAAATCTCGTTGTATTATTTAAAAAACGAGTATCAAATTGAAAAAACACTTCGTAATCATAGCGATTAGAAATTTTATTCAGTACTCATGAACGAAATTGTGTCAACTCATGTTTATTCAAAAATACAAAAATAAACTTTTAAGTTTTAATTAAGGATAAATTATAGACATCTCATAGAGAAAAGGTAATTTATATATGAGAAAAGTGGATGGAAGTCTCTTGTACGATGGCTCAGGGCTTACAACCTGTGTGAGCTGGCTTAAGCGATCACTCTACACAATGCAACGTTCACCAATTCCATCGTAAGAACACCCACGCATTATCAAATTTTGAAAGTTCTATATGTACATATGTTGAAATAAAGAACTTTTCAAATATTGCTATGGTCTCTGCTAGACATCTGTTGATTTTTTCTCATTAACAAGTTAGTTAGTATACACAGCTTTCGTAACAAGTAATGATATAACCATTATATTTTGACGTTTTTTTTTTATATTAATATGGTATTAGAATTAATGAGCACTTAAGATGTTTAAATAGCAACAAATATTCTGAATTCTCTAGTCAACTTTCGGAAACAAACCGTTCTTTTCATATTAACAAGGGTTTAAATACAAATAACATAGAGAAGGAAATAAAAGATTTCTCCCTTATGGAGATTAAATAAAATCTGTATAAGGAAGGCATCATAGCTTAATAGATTAAAGCTCTCTATACTATGAGCAATAGATATATGCACTTAATGTCTATATTTTAAGTTATTTATTTGTAATTTTTTTCGATAGTTTTCTTCTGAGTACATAAGTATCGTCCTAAGTGATTTTTATTATATAAATTTGTTTCGTTTTATCGGGGAACTTTCATCTGAAAAATTAAAATTGGTATATTTTGTCTCAATGTATAAACATAGATGTTATAAAACTTATTAACTTTTTTTAACATGCCGCATTGTATTACGTAAAGTTAGACTGATGTATGCGCGCTTGTAAAAACATTTTTTCTAGAATGAATACGTAATACCAATCTACCCAGGTACATTCATACAGATGAATTAATCGATTTTAATTACACCTTTGAGATTCCATTTATTTATTGATTAAAACGGCGGCGCCATTAAATTTCAATTTTTAGCCTAGCTTTAGTCGAGTTCAGACCCGTATTCATCATTTATCATTTTTTATTACATTACATTGCAAATATAATTATTAATCATACAATTAAATGTGTAACTACCCAACTAGGCAGGCCTGTTTTGGGTCAAGTTATTTTATTATTATATTTCATTTTAAAACACAAAATGTAACTATAGGTACTCATTAATTAATAATTTAGAGTTCAATTAAATTAGTACATTATAAAAATATAAATAAGATTAATACAATAAAATGTTAAATTAAATAAATACATTACACTAAATTAATAGATTATACATGGACTTGGTATTTTAGCTTAAATTAAAATACCTACAAAAATATATTGCAAAATTGGACATTAATTGATTTTAAGCAGTAGTTTTCCAAATAAGATATAAATTTTATAAATATTAAAAAAGAAGAAGAAAAAAATAATAATGATAATGCTCATTTTACTTAGAGTTTTATTATATAATTTCCGAGTTTTATTTTATAATCGATCAATGTTTAATCCGATTCTTTTGCTATTGGATTTAAATGGATACATCTTCTATCTCTACAAAGCAAAATTACAATCGTAACTTTTTGCGTAACTACACTTCGACTCATTACAAAAAAGGTCGCTAAATCAGTTTTGTAGTCTCGTAAATGACACTCTGTTTACAAAGGACGCTTTTTACAAACGGTTTAGGATTATTCCTGTACTGGCCGCGGAATCTCGCTTCGTGCTTACGGCCTCGACCAGATAAGGCGGGAAAACTTGCGTCCCTGTCTAGCGCAGCGAGCCCGAGGGGAGAGTGAACGCTGTAAAAAATCGTCGTTTATTTTTCCATCGTCGCGGTATTATAATATTGTGAGAAATAAAAAGAGGCGAAGGTTACAACAGTTGATTTCCATCGCGTGCCTCCTCACTCCCGTGGAGCGTGAAAGGGAGGGGCGCAGAAACGTGCGATGTTAATCTGGGGAATTATTAATTCACGGACGAAAGGATTCGGCCGGTCCCGCGCGGCTATCTGCTCTCCGGGCCGAGCGGACGGTGGATCTCGTGTCAAATGGAGCCGAGCGGTGCTGGAGGAGCGGAGCATCTGGACGAAAATTAATTAAAATGTGCTGTAATGGGAACGATCAAGGCCGGGCTCCTACAGGTCGCGGCTGTAGTCAAAAGAATCTACCATCAAGAATCAGTATGGATTTCAAAAACACAAAAGTACAGAAATTGTCATGGAAAATTTTTCAAATCATGTAAATTTAGAATTAAATGACAAAAATCATGTCATTTACTATTCATAGATAATTCTAAAGCATTCGATACAATAAATCGGGAAACACTCATAATAATCTTGAGCATTGGCATAGGTGGAAATTTAATTGAAGTCCTAGTGGATTACTTAACAAATAGAGAAATTTTAGTAAAAATTAAAGACACATTTAGTAATCCAAGATTTACGAATACTGGGGTTCCCCAGGGATCTATTCTTGGTCCACTACTGTATATTATTTATGTATCCACTATGTCTAAAATCTTTAAGTATGCTAAGCATTTTGTGAATGCTGATGATACTGCTCTTGTGATCTCCCACAAGGATGTAAGATGGGTGGAAAATTGTATGCAAGAAGATTATAATGCTTTACTTAAATGTCTCATGATATGGGTTTAATTATTAATGCAAAAAAAACTAAAGTCATGCATGTAAGGTCACCTCATATAACTGTGACTAATCAAATAAATATTATTCCCCATAATTTTGATTGCTTGCATTCCGGAATTAATGCATCGTGTAATTGTGAAAAAATTGAATAAGTTAATGAATACGTATATCTTGGTATTACCATAGATACATTATTCAAATGGGATATCCGGGTAAATAAGGTATGTAAGAGGTTGAGAACTGTATTGGGATGTATGCACAAGATTAAATACTATGTTCCGATACAGACTATGAAAACTATATATCAATCTTTAGCGGAATCGGTAATAAGGTATGGAATAACTAGCTGGGGGCTAACTTGCAAAACTAATATTAGAAAAATCCAAAATATTCAAATTCGGCAATAAAATTAATAAATAAATAAAGTGCTATTAAAGATATACAGGAACTCTTCAAGAAACAAGGCTCTATGCCAATTAATGCTATCTTGTGGTACAAACTAATTACACGGTATCATGAAGATGGGACATATAAGCATAGATTGATTCATAAACATAGTACCAGATTTACGGTTAAAGAAGGACTACGAATATCGAAGGTCATAAATAAATATGGACAAAGAACATTAAAATATGTCATACCAAAAATGTTAAATAAAATCCCATGTCGTGTCAAAATGGATATTAATAAAAAGGGCAAAATACAGAATTAATGAATATGTTACTAAATAAAAGAGACTTAACACACCATAATAGACAATCCTGGTGTGTGACATTAAAGTACAATGTAAAAATATTTTAAGGGAACTAGGGGAATCACTTTTTACGGTTGAGAAATTACAATAGAAACATTGTAGAAATTAAAATTAACAAAGCATTCAAATAAAACTTTGATATTAGAATTAAGAAAAAGTTACGATGTAAGAAGTACAATACAAATTCTGAATTTTCTTGTCAACATTTGAAAACAAGCCATTCTTCTGATATTAAAAACAGTTTAGAAATTTTACTTACAAATAAAATAGGATTATAGTTAGATAAATTAGAAATTTTAGAAATAAGAAAAGTGTTAGTAAGAAATATGTAATAATATTATAAATAATCGAATCCGTTTTGAATTTGTTTTCACATTAGATCCTAATTACATAGTTATTCAACTCCTATATATTTATTTTTGTTAATGTCTATAGGTACTTCCAATTTTAATTTTCACTATACGCTGTATCCTGATGAAGAGACCAATGGCCCCGAAACTGATAATTCAATAAATAGTGATTTACACAATGCGATTTCTTGTTATTAATAAAAACGTTTTAGTTTAGACCAAGTAAATAATTACGTTAGTAAATCCGAAAGGAAAAGTTGTCTAAAATACGGATTTAAAATGGTCTCCACTAACTTCCGCACGATAAAATTCTCGAGTCCAAAAAGCCATTACATATGTGCGACTTTCTAATAAAATGTTGGTTTCAAATATCATATGTGTGTACTTTCCCCATTAAACACCTTCTCCTACAAAGTTTGCATGCTGTGTCCCCCTTTCACCTTCGCCTGGGAGATTTGGCGGTAAAGGTCGGCATGCGTCCCTGCTGCATGTGCGAAACATAACCGTATTTGTAAACTCGAAAAATCTCCAAAATCGCGGTATCTGGTTTGATACTAAACTATGTGTCAAGGCACTCTAATTCTTACACATCTCTAATTCAACATTAATTCTTGTACATCTATTAAATTTTAATTACATATTATACTAGCCTTAACTCGTCAAAAATAAAATAAGTAGGTATTTACTTATTAATAGCCGACAACCCTTGAAATAGTAATAACGGCTTTTATCAAAATATTAGATTTTTTTAAATATTTCCCTTGCCGTACTAAAAAGTTAAAGGTACTAAACTAACCCTGGCGATGGGACGTAACATGAAATGGTTTGAGCCTTTGATAAGTCCTATATTAACTGTATTTTGTCAGGTAATGCAGGCTCGGCGATAGCAACATCGCTATCGTTGTCGCCTTCAAGTTTGCTGGCCCGGGGTTCAAGCTCCATCTCCGGTCGTTTAATTTCGTTTTTAGCCGTGAATTCGAAATTACAGTCGTTGCGGATGGACGGACGGACAGACAGACAGACGAAATTATTATGTTTGTGATTACATCTATTTAAATAGTCCACATGGCTGTGTTTTGAATTTTTCTTTCTCAGTTCCATTTTCCAAAATTGATGTACTGTTCGCTTTTAAACAAATTTTATTTTCTTCGCCGGCTAGTTTTAGCTGATGAAGGGCATCGACAGAGTCATTATTATTATTATTAAGATGTTATTAAGTCATCCCCTATCCATAAAATAATTAAACAAAAATATGCACTATTATGCTGAAATAATAAAAAATAAATACTAGCAACAGATTCGGCCGACTGGGTAAAAAATCGACCTGCAACATTCCTTTCATTATTGAAGCGATTTGCGTTAATTTCCTTAAAATTGGGTTTTGGGCAAGCAGTTTGGAACCCTCGATGAAATGACTTACACTCGAATACAGAGACAATATTTAGTGATTTAAAGGTTAAGTATTGTCCCAGTATTCGGGCCATACATCTTCAAAGTGGAGAAAATAAATTTTAATTAATATTAAGTTTTCACAACCTTTGGCTTTACTTCTGACGTGCATTGCTACAATAGCTTGGAGAGAAGAAGGAAAATTATTAATTATTAAATACGTGGGATATTTGAAAACTGCGCACTTAAATACAGTACTAGACATTATGCTTCCGATAATTAACCGAGACAGCGGCAACACATGTTATTTCATCTTCCAGTATACAAACCAACCAGCTTGTGTTTTAGTTGTGCCTACTATAAGAGCAATTATAATCACACTAGCAGGAAAGCAATCGGCGAAGCCCTGCGGGCGGCTATTGTGCCGCTTCGCGGCCAGCGATGGCCGCTGCGCGGCCAATTGTGTTTGCTGTGCAGCAAACACAATTGTTTACCTATGCCTACGTCAGCCGCTTCGCGGCCAATTGTATCTGGCAAATTTCCATTTTCGCTATTGTGGCCGCATTTTTTCAAATTTCAAATTTTCAACAAATAAAATATTCTCGACCGTAAAAAAAATTCGACTCTGCCAGGATTCGAAACTGGAATCCTCTGATTCGTAGTCAGACGCGTTATCCGCTGCGCCACACGACCCAACGGGCGCCATGGCAGAATTATTGTATACAAATAGAAATCATCACACAAATGCAGAAACGTACGACATTGGTTGGGGTAATTAATATATTGATACCTATATGGAAATAAAAACAATTGTTTCTTAAGTTCTGGCTTTTTAATTTTCTGCGACGCGTTTCGCCTTATGAGGGCATTTTCAATCTAAATATTTTACATTCAACAACTTGTATTTAAATTTAAAGTAATAGAAAGAGATACTATATAATTTTAAGAATTAATTACGGTTTTTGGATTTCTGCACGATTCTAAGAAACAATTCTGTTCAAGCACTAATGACAAGTAATACAATAAGGATGAGGGGCAGATTTACAACTTGATAGAAATGTGATATTCTTGGTAACAAATTATGTTTGTGCACGATAATTTTCAAACACGGGGATTCCAGACAGCATTCTACTTAATAACAAATATGTTAAAGCACTAACGATAATTTTTCAAACGTATGGATTTCAAATTGGCGTCTCAGATGCTTTTCTGCGTTGGTGATTTGATCCAAAAATCTCTTAGCAATTATATTAATGAACCGCATCACTTTAGATATCAACCTTTCCCATTTTAGGGAAAATCAGCTGTCAAACATAAGTTTCTTATATAGGTTTAACCTATTATAGAGGGTTTGAATATAAATGAGCACGCCCCAAAAACTTTATCCATGTCGGACGGTGATATCAATGTTGAGGCTTGCCACGAAAAGAGCTACCGGATAGAATGGAGAGGATCGCGATTTAACAGGGTGGTAGACGTTTCAGAAGTTACATGAGCAACTTCAGTGATCGATATATATGAAACTTATATTTATATTTATCCCGAGATATATTTATTACCGTACCTATATATATCGTGAACTAAGCATTGCAAGTAGAGATTGTGATTTCTCGACTGTTTCAGATTCTCGAGATTGAGAAATTCATTTTAAAGCAATTTTGTGAATTTCAAAAATTAGAGAATTTTATTCAATATTCTCGAGAAAATTGAGAATTTGCTAAATTAATTAAGAATATCGTAAACAAATTTTTTGGAATATCCATTTTAACGAAATACTGACATAATACGAGACTAAACATATTGTCTATAACTTCTTCTTCATACATAGCAAAATAATTTTGTGGTGACATTATTTCTATTAATTATATTGTTTATGATTCATACGTAAAACAGTTGAAAAATAATATTTACAAAAATATATCACGATTTAAATTTACAACAAGAAAAAATACAGTATAATTATTATTTGAAGAATAATTTTACTTACAAATTTGATGAAGAATTTATTCTTTAAGAAAATGGCTTTTTAAGAAATACAGGCAATCTATTTTGTTTATCCGGTAATCTTGTTATTTTTTTTGGACATGAAATTTCACATTCTGTGTCGGCGTTGATTTTATTGTACTTCATAACGTTTTTAGAAGTTTTAGATAGTCCGTCAATTTTCAATTTGCCTCGTAGACGTTTATCTCTTTTGTCATTGTCTGGAAATGTTCATCGGCTATTTGGTTTATCTTTGGATTAACGCTCTGAAGGATAGATAATTTTAAGATTAAATTTGACTTCGCGCTATATGTCTATTTCTATAGCCTTATTTTTCTCTAGGTTCGACAGCACGAGTCTAAATGAATACGTAACGCATGCTTAACATGCGAATTACGATATTTCATGCAATGATTTAATATACATAGAATGCAATTTATAAATAAGTGAAAATGTTGAAATGTTCAAAATTCAAAAATGAAACGAGATTCACTAAATATTAAAATAAACATTTTCGGAAAACGAATCAAAATTATTCAGAATTTCTCGAGAATACAAAGGACGAGAATTCTCGATCACAATCCTTAATTGTATTAAGTAGTAAAGTACACAGGTAATGTAGAAATAAAATATACCTACAGATTCACACTGAATTTATTCAAGTAGTTACCTACTCGTAAATTACAAAAGGTCAATTTATATATTTTATTGGAGCTGCGTGCGCTCCGTGCCCTCTGGGTGCGTATAGATGCGTTTTGCAGTAGTATAAGTAAACATCGACAGTTCCTACGTATGTATATTGTCGAATGTGCGAAAATTCAATTTTGGTTTTAATATCTTAAACCATGTGATTTACTCTATATTTTTTTCAGATAATGTTAAATAATTTAATTTTCCTTTAATATGTGCTTTGTTATTAACATTATCCGAAAATATAGAGTAAATTGGATGATTTAAGATAGCAAAACGAAAAAATAATTTTTGCAGTATACGTAGGGAGGGAGCGTCGATAAGTCGTCATGATCGTAGAACAATGACGAATGTGCAAAAAATTCCATATTGACTTTTTTGGATCGATAAAATGTGAAAAAATTAAGCCATCTTGTGTATTTATTCTCATTAATTTAACCGTCGTTATACGAAGTCGGTATAACGACGGTTTTGATTTGCGATCGTAGAACAATGCAGCATGTGTAAAAACGTCGTTGTACTGCGCTGACTATATTTGAGGTTTGAAAGGTATCAACTTTAGATAACTAACCCAAGTTTCACAGGAAAATTTTTTGTAGTTATCGAGCTATGACATAAAGTGTCTTTATGTAAATAAAACTTCAAACTGCTCTCCTGCAAACTTGAGAAAAATCACATGCGTTGTTATTCTACGATTATGACGAAGTATTGCATGAAACTTCTACGGTACAAGGTTGTTTCAGAATGTGGCCATCGAAAGAAAATGAATTTCTGCTTCACAATGAGAAGGGAGCAAGCAATAGCATATATTTTTTTTTATCGTAAATTTTTTACAGCCTCAAACAAAAGTTGACGCGCAAGTCAAAAAGCGAGTAAGGCGCGGGAGTCATTTATCATTCGTCGCATGAAATGTTATTACCGTCTTGGATCGTTAAACGATATCGCTGGAATGGCCGAGGTAACAGCTTCCTAGAAACTACCGGACCGGAGTCGTCGATGATGACAACGATATTTCACGGGCCTGTGACGTCACCGGCACGGGCTGAACAGTTCCGAGAAAGGGTTGAGGAGAACAGTTATCTATTGTCTGTTGGCATACAACAGCTGCTGGTGTTGGCGGAAAGACAGGTAGAAAAAGGTATTCATTATTCCGTGGGATTACAGAGTGGTACGAAAAGAATTCCTGAAAAAAAAGCTTACACCTCACTAATAGCCTCAGGGGTGTAGAGTACTGTCTGGCGCACGAAACTTGGCACACAAAAGAAGTGCCAATCGCTAGAAGAGAAAATTGCGAGAAAATTAGAAGCAACACTTAGCTGTCTTTGGCTCTGCCCAACCGAGATTCTCCAGGGTATGCTATGCTAGGCTGCAATAGTTGCGCGGTATGATCAATAATCCTGAAATTATGCGCAGAATTGGTTTGTATGTTCTTAATAGATGATGATGAAGCTGAATAAGGATTTTCATTCCTACAATACAAGAGGAAGCGACAACATAAGACTACCAAAGAAAAAGAAAAACATCTCACAAAATTGTATGATGTATAAAGGTATAAAATCTTCGATAGCCTGCCAAAGGAAATTCAAAACATGGAGAATATAAGGAGGTTTAAACTGGAGTGCAAAAATTTTATTATAAAAACTTATGTCTAAGTGAAATCATATATTAGCCCACACAACATTATGTGTGGAACTAAATAATTAAGATAAATAAATAAATAGTTATCAAAGACAGCGTCAACATAGATTGTTTGGGATTTCAATATACAGGACCAATCTGCCTATGGTTATGCCTGTTGGAAGAGCTAACGCTATGCTGAACATCACTCTAGATATTTATCTGTTCTACATCTCTGATGGGTTTTCCGAAGAATTCTCTGCTTTCTTCTTCATTCAATTTTTATTTTTATTAATTAATTTTTAATTTACACAAATCTATAAGATGTACTTGAATCTTTTTAACAGCAATCTAAATTTACACAATTCTATTATTGTACTTGTACCTTTTAACTGTACAACTGTCTTATGTTATTTAAAAAAAATTATATTTTGTATATTTTGTAAGGGCGTTAAATAAATAAAAAATAAAAAATAAAATTTCGAAATGTCAACAATTAACGAATTAAGCGACATTGAAGTTATACCAGTTACAGTTAATTACATACCATAGTTATCTACCAGCTATTTTCCACCCACTGTCACAGTGGGTGAGTTCTACGGAAATATAACGCTGCCAAATTATTATTTTTTTTAAAAAAAATCCAATAAAATAAGTGCTGGTTAAAACAATTACTCATTGTGAAAAATCACCCGATTTCGGCCTAAGCCTTACTTTCCCAGGGATGTGTAAGCCCCTAAGAGAGCAGTGCGGATGTGCAGAAATTTTTGAAGAACATAGAAAAGAAATATTTTTTTAAAAGATTAGGCCTCGTTGGTTCGTGGAACTACATATTTATCGCTAAGTAAGTGCGATAGGCAGCCGAAGGGGCGTTGCACCATTCACGGCCTATCCTCACGACATTTGGCCGAGCACTCAAATATTCAAATAGTGGTTTATCGTAATAATTGCCGACAGGTTCACATACAGCATACTGATTTTCATTTGTGGGTCGGCTTTGATACAAACACTCCGCGAGGCGTGCGTGGCGGATCACTTTGGCATCACGAGAGATGAAGCTTTGAAATATCGCATCATCTGTCTAAAAACACGATGCCATATTGTACGTTCCACATTTTTTTGCATCAAAGCACAGTGAATAATTTCATTATTATTTATGGTTA
>JADDOH010001526.1:0-121384 GCA_016648135.1 Agrypnia vestita
CCCCCCTATACCAATTATTACGTTTTCAATATTCTATGAGTTTTAAGGATAATAATATACATGGAATATATTTTCCCCATGAGCTTAAAGCAAGAGGATATTGGAAGAGATGTTGATAGAATATCAAATTGGAAACAATACAAATGACTCTGTGACTGAATGAAAGGGAGTATAATGAAAAGTTGGTTTTTATGGGCTAGTTTTTAGTACAACATTGCAAGTGACAAAAAATATGAATGCATGTTATCGATTAATACAGATTAATGTTCTTATGATCACATAAAAAAAATATTTCATGGATAACTTGCATTCAAACTTTTGTTGCTTGTAACATTGTTCCAGCGAATGCTTCAATTAATGATAGTCAATTCACTTTTTACTGGTCTCGGCGGAAGCAAAATAAAATCACACCTGAAATTGTTTGGAAGCCTCCATTAAATAAGAACCTGGTTCGGTGCTATTGATTCTAAATATTTTCTGGACCACGGCCGGAACCTTCTGAACTAGTTCATGGTTCAGACCCGATATGACCCTCACGCAGTCCATTTCAGGGATCAGGTGGATGGGATAGTCGTAGGAGTAGCTGACACTCTCACCAGACTTGCTCATGATGACCATCACATTATCCCAGTGGCCAATCACAGCTTCTGTGCCACACCTATAAACATGCATTGAAAATATAAATAAGAGTCCACAGATTCTGAAATCAGGAGTTCAATATAAATACACAGATTAAGATTAAGATTTAAAAAAGCGCAGGCAAGAAACCACACCATACTGTAATTCGATGTGGATGTAATGATTGTGGTTTATATGCTTATATAATTCCCAAACTTGGTTTATTGATATAATATCTGCTGAGGTAAAAATGGGTTTTGTCACTGATGATGATTTTGTTACAAAATATAGTGTGCTTTAAAATCCAATCGGTAAATACACAGAGGTGCCTACGGTACTCTATATGTGTATAGAGCAAATAGAAATGCCCAATTGCTGGGAAAGACGAAAAATTGTGATTTTTTGGATTTTTGATGATTATAGTAATATGTACTTTAGTTTGAACTAATACTAAACTCTTGCACTAGCACATTTGCATCAAAATATGTTTTAAATACATTGATAAAGTTGTGATATATGATATGGTTGATTATGACCAAAAGTACCACAAAGTTTTTGAATCATATTTACAATAGAATGTAAATTTATGAAAGAGGGTGATTTGTAGTGTATCTGGTGACTGGTGTCGGAGCCTTTAGCATAAAATATGATCGATTTCATCGAAAAAACTCCCCCAATATGCCATTTTCCTGTTTTTTTTTCCCCATTTTGATGTTTGCTTTTAGCAAATATCTTGTACCATCTAAAAGAATAAAAAAAAAATTACATCAAAGACCATTACTTTTTTTATAGCTAACAATAAACTAAAAAAACATGTTTTTTTCGTAAATATTTGTTTAACAATTATTTTTGTTATCTTTTCTTTAAATTATGGTGAAATACCTAACGTAATATTGATTGCTATTGTTTTATCCTTCAAATGAGACCTCTTTGATATTTACAGGACCTTTACGTGGGTAGATATTATTAAATTGACACATGCGTCCATGCTTGGGTAACATAAAAAATGAAACGGCTGCCATTTGATTATGGCTGGAGAAAAATGACATAGGGGGTGTTTTGTCGATAAAATTGATTATATTTTATGCTATTAAAGGCTCTGACACCGATCGCCGGTCACTGTATGCACATTCTTCCGTTTGCGTGATGGTCTCTATATGATAAATGTAAAATGAAATTATTTTATACAAGACAGTTTAAAAATGGTGTAAAAATCCAATTCCCTAACGTAAAATGAGGTAGTAGTTATAGTTTCAAATCAAAATAAGAGTTTGAGTGTTATGGTCAGCTTTAATGACTGGCGACTGTGTAAGGACAAAAAATTATGGCTCCATCCTCTATGTCTATCAAAATTTAACAAATAGAACAGAAGGAAATTAGAATTTTACCAAACAATTTGCTTCGGTTGCTTCAGATATCCTGTGTCTATTTCACAGTACTTTGTTTTTAAATCAGATGTACCCATCCACAGATAACCTGCATCTGTGAACATGGCCACATGTCGGCCGTTTTGTGATGCAGTTATTTTCAAAATGGCCGTGTATGCATTGGTCATGTCTGCCCTCTGGAAACAAAATAAGTATTTAACATGAAAATTGAACTAATAAGAACTAATTACATAAAATGACTTTATATCAATTTGGTGATAATACATTACCAAGAGAAGGGCTTGTGTTTCCCCCAACTGACATCTGAACACATCTCGATCCCTGCATACGAGTAAACCGCTAACTTGTGAAGTACTGCTTAGTACACACCAACAATTAGGTCTTTCCGAGGCCCCTTAGTCATAAAACCAACATTAATTAATTATATTCTCTTTTTAAAATGCAAAAAAAAAACATTCCATTATTGTACAGTCTCCATGGCCAATAACAAAAAACACAAAAGTTGTATTTCTATTAAATCAAATGGAGTTGTAAGTCTCTCGCACGTAGATTAATAGTCAATACCCATTTAAAAGAAAAAATACTCAACATCAACAGATTCATAAACAATATTTTCAAATCTTCTCACTGACAAATACATATTTAAAGTACCTGTCATCTATCAAAAAACAATAAAGTTAAGTTGACATTTATCAAATATATAAACCGATAATACTCATTTAAAGCTGGCTAATAAAAATAACTAATAGAACCAAAAATATAATATTTTGCTAGGTGTCAAATTTCTTGTGAGAGATATATAAACAAAGGCAGCAATATCCCACTGAAGTGTTTCTGAGATAAATACAAAAAACTAGTCACTGTGATTTGGAAACATGATTTTCGAAGGCTATATTAATTAAAAAATCTCCAATTCAGTATATTCTAATTTTTTTTTTTGATATTGCTTTCTTTGCTTTTATACCCCTCAAATATTAAGGAGAAAATAAAATACTCACGAGGAATATCTGGTAACTGTCTCACTTTAGGTTCTGCAACATTGTTCACAAGGAACATTCTGTTTGAAGCCGTCATGATAGCTATTCCGGTGCCATGTGGACTTGAAAACAATTTGGCATTGTATACCTGTGGACAAAATTTTAGTTGACGCTCAATTCACAAAATATAATACATCGGATTTTGTTTGTACATTATAGACATGTTCCACAGAATGCAGATGAAAAAATCAGTAAAATAAAGAAAAATGAAGATGTGTTTCATCCTATAAAAATGAATACAAGATATAAAAAAGAGCTCATTATTGTTCGTTATATCAACATAATATCTTTAAAAAATAACATAATTTTGAAGAATTATAATAAAATCTATGCTTTCTCTATCATACAATTAAAGCATTAGTTTACGCACATTTGGTACAAAATCACTTTCATCACTTTAGTGAAATATGAATATTTAGGGGTGCTGTACTATTTCATACCAAATTTACAGGTTCTCTAGTTTTGAACAAAATTTCAGTTCATCATTGTGTTTGTTCTTTTGTAAGTTTGATATGAAGCATGCAAGAGTCAAATCTCGATGAAATTGCACATTTCTACGTTGGGATCATTTATTATTACATTAAGTATTACTACAAATGATTCAAGAAGAGGCTATATGGAATGAGAGAAGCGACAACCCTGCAAGTGCGAATACTGACGCGCTCTACACACGAATAGTAGACGCACTTCGAAATGCCGCGATCTCAACATTTGACAATCGTAAACATAGCTCGAAACGATATAAACAAATATGCGGATGGAATGATTTTGTTGCACAAAAATATGCGGAATCCAGATACGCGATGTTGATTTGGATCGAAAATGGCAGACCACTCGTAGGCCCCACCGCCGAGGAAAGAAAATTAAAGCGTGCAGCGTTTAAACTGGCCCTGAAAAAATGTCAGAAGGAAGCAGAGCAAATACAGATGGATAAAATAGCTAGGGACCTAGATAATCGTGACTTCAGACAGTTTTGGAATAAATCGAATAAAAATTGCAATATGCGGTGTAAAATTCCAAGTAACATAAATGGAGAAACGAATCCCAAAGCAATCGCAAACATTTTTCGCAGACCATTTTACCACCCTAACTCCGACCTCTCTGATCTCCTCGAGTGGACCGCCAATTAATCCAACAACAACTGAAGGTAATGGACTTTCGATTACTGTGAACATGGTCAATACCGCCCTGAAACGTATGAAAGCTGGTAAATCGGCAGGCCACGACGGACTAAGCATTGAACATGTCAAACACGCGGGAGGACCAATTTTACAGCTCCTGGCGAGGTTGTTTACTGGCATTATAAAGAATGGGCAATTACCGAGTAATATGACGAGGACCATAATTACACCCATTCTTAAATCCAAATTATCGGACTCAACCTCCCACGAGAGCTACAGACCAATCTCGATTGCCACAACCATCGCGAGATTATTCGAACGCGTGCTGCTAGATCAGGTCGAATCCAGCATGGAAACTAACGACAACCAGATGGGTTTCAAAAAACAGACCTCTACCGACGCTGCAATATTTACTGTAAAACGGACACTGGAGTACTACAGAAACAAAAAGACTACTTCATACGCATGTTTCCTAGACTTGAGCAAGGCTTTCGACAGAGTTTCTCACCCTTTACTTTGGGCAAAACTCAGGGAAAGAGGCATACCATCGGAGGTAATACGTATCCTTGACTCGTGGCACAGACAACAGGAAAACCAAGTAAGGTGGAGAGACAGTCTTTCCGAACCTGTTCACATGACGAGCGGCGTCAGACAGGGAGGGTGCATGTCCCCAATACTGTTCAACCTTTATATGGACGAACTCACTCAAAGGCTAAACAACGCGGGGGTAGGCTGTCACATCGGAGGACAGTGTCTTAACAACATCAGTTATGCTGACGATATGGTACTGATGGCACCGTCTATAAGAGGACTACGCATTCTTCTAAAGATCTGTGAAGTGTTTGCTGAAGAAACAAACATGCTCTATAACCCTAATAAAACAGCACTGTTGGTTATAAAGTATGGTCAGGGCCCAACAAGTATTCCTCCAGTTACTCTGAACGGTGTGGTCCTGAAGGTGACCGAAAGAACAAAATATCTAGGACACATAATTACAAATAATCTAATGGACGACGACGATATTGACAGGCAAAGACGAGCTCTCAGTGTGAAAGCGAATATGCTGTGTAGAAGGTTTCGTCTTTGTAGCACCGCTGTAAAAAGAACGCTCTTCCTTGCCTTCTGTGCAACGTTATATACATGTGAACTCTGGACAAATTATAAAAAGAGCAGCATAGAAAGACTTCGCATACAATATAACAACGCCTTTCGTATGATGTTTGGCCTTCCCAGATATTGCAGCGCTTCCGGTATGTTCACTGAGGGGCGTGTTCCCAACTTTGCAGCCCTCTTAAGATCCAGGGTGGCAGGGATGAGGGAAAGGATATACAGCTCCGGAAATATCCTTATCCTGGAAGCCCGTCTTACTCCAGAATCCAGCATCGATGCACACTGGAGAAAGATACTGGCCCCGCATAATTGACTTGCCATCGCTCGCTAAAGCCGATATTTTTACCGTATATTTCTTTTGATTACTTCTAATACTTCTCTTCTATTTTATATGTTCTTCTTCTATTTTACTATTTCTCTTTTGTTTTTATATAATATTTTTAATGTGTGTATTTTCTTTTATATGGAATGTGTGGGATTGCACGAACCTCCCCAC
This sequence comes from Agrypnia vestita, assembly GCA_016648135.1. Lineage (NCBI taxonomy): Eukaryota > Metazoa > Arthropoda > Insecta > Trichoptera > Phryganeidae > Agrypnia > Agrypnia vestita. The sequence continues at coordinate 5,771 of JADDOH010001526.1, forward strand.
ATTCTGGAATAAAGCTATATTTATTTATTTATTTATTTATTTATTAATGAATTGAATTCAGTGAGATAAATGTTCCCTTTAAAACAACCCCCAGTTCGAAAACAATTTTTTTCTCAACATATTTAGCACCGTGTTATATCAAAATGGTGTAAAAAATTACTGAAAAATTGGAATCCTGTGTAATAATTTTTTTGTTAACAATACAATATAATACATGCCTTTGTGTCTCTGGCTTCAGCGCCCATGCTGAAGGTGTGATGATAAACACCAAACATATCATACACGAGGACTTCACCGCTTTCTTGAATACACAACAACTGCTCTCCATCGGACCAACCCATATGCACCAATATTCCACTGTTCCACTGAAAGCAAAGTATACCAAAGTTTGACCAAATGTAAAAATATTTGTGAAAGCATTGGTAACCTTTTTTTTAAATTAAGATTTATATATTTAATTGCATTAATGTCAATGGTACAGAATTATCAACATCATTTTCGAGCAAGCTATAAAGTGACTGATTAAATTTGTGATTTTGTTTTAAACTTTTAAACAAATATGTAATCTGATTACCGGCATTTCCATTAACAATATACACATATACAAGAGAATAATAAATATATGACTTCAACTGCTGGCAAGAGTGAGATGTCTGTGTAGAAATATATACTATAGCTAGCGAGTTGACATGACATATTACGAGGAATTAAATGTCTAGAATTTTCAAGGACTGCGATCTGCCCTGATTGACTCACACAATAAATTGCATATGTCTAGTTAAATAATTAAATATTATTTTTTAATAAGGAGAACTGTAATTTTTGAAAGGTTCTGGCTTTGGAATATGTTAAAAATGTTTGCACTGGACAGCTAACGGTCAAACAATCAATAGATATCATCAAACACAGATAAACGTAAATAGTAATATAATTACATGAAATATCACAATTAGGCATAATCCATATAACAGATGAAACCCTAATTATCAGTGTTGCTTGTTACCTGACTGGTTTTCACCCGCAAACTCTGATTTTTGAGCAAAAAAGTGAGAAATGCCTACTTGTGCAGATTTTTAAAAGGGCAATTTTCCAAGGATACAAGTGGTCAAATTTTTATTTTACATCCCACTTTTCAGTTCTTAAATTGAAATAACTTTCTCTACAATTAACTTGCTATAGGAGGAATACACTCCTGAAAAAGTGATAATGATTGGTAGTAATTTAAAAATTCCCTGCTAAGAAATTTCTAATTCCATAACAAGCAATAAAACACTCTAGATATTATAAAGAGTTATTCAAAATATACATTTAAAATACTATACCACAGCAATATCTTTATTGTGGCAACCCTGTCCGCATATTTTTTGAACACTATTGCATTTAATAAGACAATACTTAATTTTTTTAAATGTGAGAACACAATTCTGTTACAGTTTTTAGTTTTATATTTTACTTCAGGTATACATTATTGATTGGTACATTCCGTAAAAGTGAACCATGTTTAGAATTTGTCTGGGCTGACTGGAAGAAAGATTTTAATATTTTGATGAAAATAAAAACCAAGCCCAAAACTTTAACCTTCATTTTAGTAAAATCTGAATTAATCAACACTATCACACAAAATTTAAAATTAAAATGTTACAATAGTTTATATTTAGTACTCAAAATGTAGATATACACACTATTATTATTAATTATATTTTGAATGAAAAACATTTTTGATGATAGCAAATGAAACATATATTGTGCCATTGAACTTTATTTGAAAATAATATTTGATCGGATAGTTCAAACAGATCCAAAGTTCATTTCTGTCATGCGTGTTGTAAACGAAGAACTGAAGAAAATAAAACCATTTGTGCGAATAAATGTGACATAGGAATATCATAGTTAACTTACCACTATATTTGACATATGAGTACCAGCACAGTTATAGATGTGTATGACTGGTTTGGATTGACCAACGATTCTTACAAGCTGCTTGCGATCCCTGATGAGGGCGATGGGACCTCCATAAGGAGCACCACTAATCACCATTGCATCTAATCCGTTATCGATAGACCAATTCATGCTGTACAGGTCAAATTTTCTGTAAATTGTACAAACAGTTTGAAGAGAAGGCTTCACTACAAAAATGGGGCGTCAGTAGCAACAAACTATTTCTACACGTTTTAATAAATATATATTTACCGATAGTATGTTTCTTTGTCAAGGAAAACCCAGTCGGCAATTATTATAGCAGACATGTTTATTAATTAATTTTTTTCTTAGACTTTAATAGAAAGAAACAAAACGTCGAAAACGCACAGAATAGAGATACGAAAACGTCAGAAGTGACAGCTAATTTGTTTAACAAACTGTCGATATATGCGGGATCTGTATAAAAATCGCGACATCTATGAGTAATGTGTGAGAATTTTTTGTAAATTAATTATTGGGATCGCATTACAGTTTACTTTGAATTGTTAAAGAAAACGAAGCGGGTTCATTCAAATGTTAAGATTTTAGATTTTATGTAAGAATATAAATAAATAATAATCTTGGATATGGTTAATGGCTGATTCTAGGTTATATGTGTGAAATTATAACTTATTAAAGGGATGAATGAATTAAATTATTCAGTGAGATGAAGGAGCAGATTCAACAATCGCTAATTCATCCAAAAATGTCGATAGTTTCAGATGCCAGTAGTAAATTAATGTTTTATCGGCAATAAGAAAGTTAGCTAGCTTTTGAGTGTGTAGGGTGGAATTATATGCGATGGATATGTAAGATGGGCATACGAACTTTTACGTACAAGCTTGTGTACTTTGTCTTTAATATTTATTCGAAGGCTTCCCGGGTAAAATGTGTCACGAACCTGCGTTAAAAAGTGCATAACATTTTATAAGAGGATTGCGGGTGAGGTTGTAAATAACTTTATAGATCCCAATGAGAAATGAATATTTCCATTGAACAAAGAACACTATTTGAACATGAAATAAAACCGGAGGGTATTTAAAGTTACCAAAACAGAATTCAATGATCTGTAGGTATACGAGGTGGGACAGGGCGAACCGTAAAAAACATAATACATATTGTATGAAGGGGTGGTATGGGGGTAAGGCAAACAAGTGTCGGAGGCATGTAACACATTATATAATTTTTATTCTTAACTTAGAGATAGAGTTGGAACAGTAAATATATTTATATCTGACTTATACAATGAATAATTTATACAACACGTCATCTGGAAGACATTGGACATTAGGTAATAGTATGTACTACCTATTATACTGTAAGTACCTATATAGTTTATAAAGTTTACCTTATTAAACTCTGTATAAATATCTCTGATAAAATCTTCATGATTTCATTTTATTTTCGTTTTTTTAAAGAAATAAAGAATACCTAATTCATATTATTTACAAAGCAAGTAAGCTAAAAGCTTGTGCTTGAAAATAGAACTAATTTTCTGGTGTCCTGGAATGGGGCTCGAAAAATTAACCACTGGATCAATAGGCGAGAGTCATTACCACTACATCAACAAGTTACTATTGTATGCGGTGTGTAAAAGCGCCACTATCCGTATGGATAGTCGATAGTGGCGCTTTTATAAAAAAATTATAAAATAAAATAAACACGAGAAAGTAAAAAGCAAACTCTGAATGGTACTAATTCAAGGAGAATAAAAATAGTCAATTAAACTGTAGGTACTCAATTCTACTGGCATATTCCAGGTCTAGGTAGGTAAATCTTTTGTCCTGGATCGAAAAATGTCAATGAATTTCGAGAACTTATTCCCAAGACTAACTAAACCACTGTTATATAAATAAGCAATGGCTTTAGATACGGCTGCAGTCGGTCCGACACGATAATGTTACAAGTTGCAAAATGTTACAATGTTTTTAATTTTTCTTAATCTCAATTTAATCTCTCTTAGCGCTTAGGGGTTCTTTACTCGTAGTAGGTAGATATGAAGAATACCGCGCGTCATGTTAATAATTGATTAAAAGTTAAAATGATGAAAACGATAGTACCTAAGTAACTTTTTTGCAAGAGTGTTTGTGAGAGATTTAGCTAATTATCGGACTAAACTGCAAGAAATCAACAACCAAACAAACAATAGCATTTGCAAGAGAGTAGCGAGGTCATCAAATAATACACGATTAAGATTCTGAAAACTCTCTTTATAGTCGCAGCGGACTAATTTATCTGTGTATCAAAAAATACAAAAACTTTTAAATTCGTTGAAAATGCGTGATGCTTTTAGATAGCTACTTATACAGGGTGTCTCGTAAACAGTGGAAAAAACTACGGGGGAGCCTCTTCATTCAATTTTGAATATAAATTATTCTTTACACTTGATATGAAGTGAAATGTTAGTAGTTACGCAGATAAGCGACATCAAAGTTTGCATTTTGATCGGTTATTGAATTGGAAATTATAACCGTTAATTGAATTTCCTACGATTTACCTGTATAATCGAAATATCAAAAAGGACCTTCTATTACAGATTTCTGTATTTGTTTATAGTTATCAATGTTTTTTAAGGAACCTTTCATTTGTTAGCATACCAAAAACGATTAAAAATGATATACGAAGAATTATTTAATGCAAAAACGACGTAATTGTCAAATATTCGTTTTCAAAACAAAATACACATTATTCATTCGACATTCAATGCGGCTGTCAAAGTTGTATAGTTTCGAAATTTTTGAATACGTTTATACCATACCATACCAAAAACGATTAAAAGTGATATACGAAGAATTATTTAATGCAAAAATGACGTAATTGTCAAATATTCGTTTTCAAAACAAAATACACATAATTCATTCGACATTCAATGCGGCTGTCAAAGTTGTATAGTTTCGAAATTTTTGAATACGTAACCGATTTAGGCCGAAAATCTATAAAAAATTAAAGTGAGTAGATAATTGGGAGTATTTTTGAAAATGCTCACAAAACAAAGCCATATTGAATTCTTATCAGCTGTCAGATTCTGTTTAGTTGCGAGTTCACAAATTTTTCCATCGTTTTTTAATTATTTTAAATATTCGAGGTTACATTTCTGTAAGTACAAGTTTTAATTAATACCTTTCATGAAACTCAATAAACTAATCGACAATGATCAGTGTAGATTTTTACAACTCAATACTTTGAGCGTTGTTAATATATAATTTAGTAACAATAATTTATACACAACTTTTATTCCACTTATTTGAGTTATATAAACCTAAGCACTTTCGATGGGCACAACCATCATCTTCAGAGGCAATATTAGAACTAATTGTAAATCAATATGGCCGACAAATCGGAAGTAAAGAGAGGATGAAGGGGGAGGGGTATTTATTTATTGACATATACAACAGTAATTAATTTTTACATACACTAATACTTATTTTAAAAATGGGGATGATTTATTAGGCTATTTTTATTTTTAATTGCTTTATTAATTTCTAGTATTTCTAGAGCATTCACTTTACGATACTTAGCCTCTAGATGTAGGACCCTAACATTATTTTTGTCTAACAAGTGATCATGTTCAATACAGTGGTCCGCCATCTCAGAGTATCCGGATAGTCCTCTGAATGCTCTTAGATGTTCTTTTATTCTTGTGCCTATATCTCTACCACATTGCTTGTAATATTGTAAGTTAGTTCTAATATTGCCTCTGAAGATTATGATTATGCCCATCGAAAGCGCTTAGGCTTATATACTCAAGTAAGTGGAATAAAACGTTGTGTATAAATTATTGTGTTAATCATGAACTTCCGCTCTGTAAATGAAACAACGCTTAATTTATTATTTTATATAATTTAGTGTTAATTTTATTTACTTAATTATATTTTAAGTATAACTTCTACATACATGAGTGCATGCACGAATTTCTTGAAATTAGAGAAGGTACAAAGTATTGTATACTTGGGCTGCAATGTAAATTGAGAAGTTGAGCCAAAAGGCGGCACTCGCAACCAAAAGTAGGTACTAATATTCCGGGAATCTGTAAAAATTATTTAGTCTTCCAGACGATAATTCAATTATCGCTGGTGGAAACGTTCATCGTGATTTACCGAAGCGTATCAGCGTGCGTGCCGTCTGAATAAACACCGATTCTTCCACATCCAAGAATGTGGAGATGAGACCTTCATTCACAGTTCCGCCATTTTATCCAGGGGTGTACAACAAGCCGCTCTCGCACCTTCGCACTGTATGGTGGGTCCTGTGGCCCTCAATGAAGAATATTTTTTAAAAATAGATAGATATGTTTAATCTCATTATCTCAAAAATTACTTCAATGTCACTTAGTGAGTTTTACCTCTAAAGGGATGATATGTCTAGTAATATTCCAATCACAATAATTAATAACTCAAATTTTAATATTTTATATTTCATTGCGAGATAAATATTTAATTTCTATTTTTTTCAAATATTTAAATGTTTAAAAATATATTGCTAATATGTAGTCTTTCTTGTGTTTGTTCTTCTTCTTCTTTATTCGTTATTTTAGTTCTTTTTTTTCTTTTAGTCAGTTCGTTAGTTTCTTAAATTAGTTATTGTGTGATATTTCTAACGTGCAAAATTAAAATTTTATATCTAATATATAATTTTTCTAATGATTTAACTTAAAAAAAACTGTACAAGTAGTTGCTTCAGAACAGACCTTGTCTAGTGAAGCAACTACCTTAATTTATATGTATAAAATTACACGAAATAAATAAATAAACAAAATAATATATAATTTATATACTTTTTACGTATTCTTAAAATCTAGACTCAGATAACATCTCTAAAATAATGTCAGTAAACGTACCGAGCGTATCGAGCCCTTAGAACACCAAGGCCAAATAACCTGCCATTAAGATCAAACTGAGATATTCAGCGTAAAATATAAATATTTATTTATCGATTTCTATGGCGCGAGTTTGGTTCATCGCCCTCGACGCGATTTTATTTTAAAAAATAACGCGCTATACAGTTTATAAAAATAAAATAAATCTATTTCTAAATTTAAATAATTAAAAAAATATATAGTATAATTAATAACAACATTGCGTTTAAGTACAGTTTTGCACGATGTAAAAATAAAATGGCAACAATAAAAAAAAAAACATTTTACTTGTCTTCAAATGAACAATTCTTTTTCTAAGATTATCATCTTATAAGTGCTACTAAAATATATCTTTGATTTCTCGTTATCTCCTAAACGACCAGAAATTTTTATACGACTTAGAACAGTTTTAATGGGTAAATTATTGCCAAAATTTAAGTTTTGCAAAAGCTACACACAATTGAATGAACAAACAAAAACTTACTAAGTGTCATAATACAAAATAATAATAAACCATTTATTTAAGCTTGCCTTAAAACGTGAAGTTTTCGTACAAGTGTGTAAGGGTGCCAGTAATTTATAGTTCAACGGGGGAATAATAATTTGAGCCCTCAATCCATACTTGTAACAACTTTTAAGGGTCCCAAATTATGAAACGCTTTGGTCGATCGTTTTGTGTCTTCAATTTTATAATATCTAACAAACGGCATTTGCAACATCCTTATGGAATCCGTACTACTAAATATAAACAAACCAATTTTAAATAATAAGTTGTTATTGTGAAGTTACAATTTTTAAATATAGTTATATGCTATTTAAAACAAACCAGTATGATATATATAAAAAAAATCTATCCATGGAACAAATGCTTACCGCCAGAAATCAATCCTGGGATTTTTACTTTTCGGGGAACAGTGATTCTTTGTTCTACATACACACAAAAATGTTGAGGACGTGTAGAAAAGTTCCTTAAATCACTGTATTTTAGATACGGTCTGATCAGTAGGTACTTTGGGAAATTTTACAGATTGGCTGACATATTTTTACATTCAAATACTCGAGGTACGAAGGAATATAATATTAATAAACTACATGCTTTTATAAAATTATATAAGTCGACCGCTGACAGCTTTAGTATGACTCATCTCATTCTATTATCATCTATCTTCTTATTTTATATGGTGCCAATGGCAGTGCAAATGGGAGAGAAACATATATTAAGAATTCTTTTTGCATGCGTCATACAAAACCTCTCGGCGGTTGACCTATTGCTACATAAATATATTAACTCTCGTGCGATGATTAATTTAATTTTTCCCATCCGAATACTGAGGAATTTCTTTACACTTACCAGTTCAGTATAGAATGCGTCGTAAAATTAATGCACATTGTTATGCAGATGCAGTGTTCAGTTGGCGCGTGAAATATAGAAAAACAAAATAATTTGGGTATTACCTGTCGTTGATTTTTAAAAGAAAAATATTTAAAAAACATCATTATTATTGTTGAGTTATTTCTAGTAAATATTAACAGGTAATAAGTTGTAAATCAGGTTTAAAAATAGTTTTATTTAGCATGCATTGAAATCATGTTTTATATTTCCAAATGTATTTTCATTGTAAGTATTATAATAACTTTGAGTACCTTTTAACTCATTGTTGCAGAACGAAACATTATCTACATAATGATTTTGATTTAACTCACTAAAATCGAAATCTTAATAGTTAACAATAAAGAACTGAAAATACTTGTGTTGGGGAGGATATAGTTCGTAAATCATAAGTTATTCATAAATCGACGTGGTTATCTAAACTTAAAAGTGTTGAATTTATTATGTATAGTTAATCTATGTTATAGTTATTAAGGTTGGTACTTTTATCAATGCACTGGAAACTATTGATATTAGGAAATTGGGGTAAAGAGACAGAAAGAATAATAATTCCCAATGCCCTAGAGTTATTCAGTTAGACACCGAATTAAAAAATAAATAAATTATATACCCCCATTTTCGTAAAATATTTCTCAAGGGCGCTTTAATACCCACCACTGGTCATATTTAGATAATCTAGGATTGAAATAAGGCTCACGTGTTTATATTTGGGGGCTATTTAGAATCAAGATGGAAAACATCTCCCACCATTTAGGATAACATGTTTTGTTAAAACTCATATTTTAAAATTTACATAAGTAGGTATCTACAATAAATTTAAATTCACGAGATAAGTATCATTGACAGCAAATTACATTTTTTTACAATGTACCTACTAAATACATAATATTCATTATTATAGAATTTTACCTATTTGAACGTGTACAAAAATGTAATTCCATTTAGAATTCTCCTTCAGTGTAACGATTTCACAAAATCATATACAGATAAATCAGCAGCTAAATATATCGTGTCTTGACCACATATTTGACGGTCGAGTCGAGTGCAGATATTTAAAAAAAAAAACTTTTGACATGTCTTAGATACACATAGCGCATCACCTCGGCATATTTTTAACAAAGTTTCGCGACACATTCTATAAGTGTTGCTTGTTGCTAGTTGATAATGTTGTCTGTTGCTATAGATCGACCATAATCAAAAGACCATTCCCTAGCTTTGTCTGGTAATAATAAATCGGAGGAAAGTTGCCTGGCAAGCCCGTATTACAAGCCTCAATATGATTCCAAAAATAATTCCAAATAAATATATATATTTTTAGTTTAAAAAAGGTTACTTACTTACTAGAAAAATTTCTTTTGTGTTCATTTTTTGCATCGTAACAACACACATATTCTTTGCGCACATTCTTTTGAATGCGGTCTAGCTATAGTTGTTCGTTGTACGTTGCCAATTATTTGACTATAATTAGGTACCTACTTGTTGACAGTTGCTTTTTCTTGTTGCATGTCGTTAGTTGCATGTTTCTTGAAGCTAATGGTACTTTGCCAGTTGTCTGTTCCTTGTTATATGTTGTCGATTGATTGATGCTATGTGATTTTTGTACACCAGCAGTTGTTTTTTTGTATTTTGCTTTATTTACTGCTTATTTTCCTCAAAAAATAAACCCTGGATTAATATTTTACCCGAGAAGCCTCCGAAAAAACATGTTCCATGCTAAAACCTTTTCGGGTCAGCCGGCGTCGTCCAAGACAACGATAGTTGGACACCGCTGTCCCAAAGTGTTAAACAGGTAACCGTACTTAATACTACTCTTGGCTAGGTGTTCAGTTCGTGTCGAGTTGTCGAAGGCTCCGGTTCGTGCGCCGGCTGTCTCTTTCGCTGCTTTTGTGCCCGGGAATGCCGTGTTTATCTTGACTCGGGAAGAGCCAGCTGCATCCACACATCGTCAGTGACAAGCCCAGTACGGTTCTTCTCCGTGCGAGGATTCTGTGCCGTGTTTACCAAGTATTGCATTCACACGCTAGCTGTCAGTGACCTTTACGGAGTGCCTATTGTGGTGTCCCTTCTCGCCGTGGAAGAGTAGGTGCATCTTTTTTCCGTGTAAGGTAACAAAAAAAGTGTAGAGAATCCAATCGGAATGCTAGTGTTGTAAGAGCTGCGAGTGGAATTTTCTAAAGGGAGGTCGAGGACTGAACTTTGTCATTTGCAGGCGAAAGACATCGACGAGCGGTAAGAAAACATTGATTATTTCGATAAATATTATAATTATTTAGCAATATCTAGCTTAATAACGTAACTATATAAATTTATAAATAAAACATTAAAATATGCATAGTTTTAGATTTTCTGCTAACATCTCAACTGATAAATTTTGATCATACATCAGATGAACATTGTAATCTTTGTCATCTCTGGTTAACATTTTGGATCCCACTGCAAGGTCCATCATTACTAAAGTAATTTTAGAAGCTGGTGTTTTTATATTAGTTTCTCTCAGAAAAGCAACCCGATAATATTTACTAAGTAGTATTTACTTAACGGTGCATTTAAGGTGGCTTAGAATTTTATTAAAAAATGAGTCTGTATTGGTCATCGATATTGCTGAAACCAGATAAAAAAATTTGAGATACATGACATGATAACCTTGAAAACTACATTTGGAAGATTCTGCAAATTTTAAGCCGATTGATTTCAACAATTTAATTACTTGACAGAAGAAAAATTTTTGTTTTTAAAAGTTTATTTCGTATTAATTGACCCCTTTTGAAACGGCTATTGGATGAACGTCAAGTAATAGATAATAAATAATATTTTGCTACGTTTTGTAAAATATGCATGAATGTATTAAGTGAAATTCTATTAGATTTGATAGAAACCCTACTTTAGTGTCAATAAAGACTATGTAAAGCATGAAGGGTTAACGCATATTCTGATAGAATGTATGCCCTGATCTTCTCTCTAAAGTCTGTCTTAGAATTCCATTGTCAAAGCGTTCAAAAGATATATTCCATTACGACAATACAATAACTAACTACAATATACACTCAACACTTCCCAGGCTACACAGACTGGGTAATGAGTACAGTGAGTTTGTATATGTATTCCACGACATCTAGTTTGCTTTAAAATTAAACATTCAGTTAATTCGAAGACGGTGATAGTTTTTATTGCTTTACTCGTATGTTTGTTGTACGAGTATCTATCCCTTCCATAATCATGCTTCCTATAAATTTATAAGCTATGTTTCCTATAAAAGATGAAATTCAGTGCATTATAAAATAGTAATTGTCGATGCATGCTTTAATTTTTTTTGTACATATGAAGTGTCTTAATTAAATAATTTTGTATATATTTTTTATTTACATTAATATTTTTTCATAAATAGCTGAGTTGTTTTAAAATATGTACTACCTTTGTGATTGTTAATTGATTGATTTCTTGTGTAATTTTTCTTAATACTGTTTAAGCTGCAAGGATGCCTCTTTGTTTTCATTATGTTTTAATGGTGCTATGCATACAAATAAATAAATAAATGTATAAGATTTCCGTCTACATTACTGACAGGTAATTAATAAAATATTTAAAAATCAGAAATGTGACGTCACTGGGTGGATATCTAAGGTTTAAATGAAGCACTGCAAATCTAATTACGTCTGTGAAATTCTAGCGGAAGAATAAGGTGGTTACTGTAAGGCCCTCGGGCTGACGCGCGAAGGGGCCGCGTCTCTCTTGGAGACCACCCTCAGGCCACAACAATCGTGGTCTATTTCGAAATAATTTCTCTACCCGATACGCTATCTCGGGCACTTACTGACAGCATTATCATAAAATTATAACATTAATAAATGTCAACGATAAATGCACGATGTTGTTAATAACTGATTTCTAAAATTTTCAAGCTTTGCAAATAACATTTAATTTTTTTCAAATATCATAAAATTTCTACGTTAAATAATATTTTTTTAATTTGATTGCCATATTATATTTTATACTATTTTGATCAGCTATTACTTTGTCGTTATTAATTTAGAATTTAATTAAACACAAATTCATTTGGTTTAAATTACTATATTTTTGGTAACACCAACTGGTTTCGGAACCGCTATCCCTTCTTCAGGGTACTTAAACTAAAAACCAAACATTACAAAATACGTGCCATTATATTTTTTTGGCAACTTATTTTCACCCCATTTATTAGCCCTCTCCCCAGTTACCCTTAGTATTAGAATTTTATTTTTAAATTGCTTTTTGGGCAATAATTAAATTGCAGTCAAATTTGCTCCTCTTATATCATTCGCAAGTGCTGTACCTCTAAAAAAACACCCTATATAATATATAATCAAAGTAAAGTATAGTAAAACAATTTTATTCCATCCATAATAATCTCAATAAGTTAACACAAAACAATAATGCGGCAGTCGACTATTGATTTTTGTTGGGATTAAAAAACTTGTCAATAGTTAACCGACCGTAAATATTGTTAAATACATGTTATAAACGGTAAATAAAAATATATGTTGTAAAAATAATGTGGTTTGATAAAAGAATGTATTTTTTTAACAAAATAAAGATAACAAATATTCGGCTGTTTTGAAATTGTCCAAATAACAGGGTAACCGGTTTTGAAGGTTGAACAGATCTAGATTTTCTCCTTGTTTGTAAATTCTTGACACTTTTGTAACTATTTATTTCCACTAATCTATATAAAATATAAATACATTCATTCATGAATTTCACCACAACAGAAAATACGGTCCCACGTTTACAAAGCACATTTTCTCAATATACGTACAGAATGCATATTAATCTATAATTTTTAATTAAACTCGTACGATTGCCATAAAAACTTCTGCGAAACAATGTATCGGTGTTGTCATTTAGAGCGAGCCAGACCTGTGACAATGTTGAAACACTATGTTGCAATATTGTTCGCTTGATAGACATTCTGTTTGTTAATCCGCAGTATACATTTTTCTTGAAAAAGCGTGATTTTCTGATTATGATTATATTTCCGACAAGCTGCCGATAATGGTACATAATTATTTTCACAGAGTAGGTTAATGCATGTCTTGACACACACGCTTTGCCAATATATAAATGGACAATTAACGTAAAATTGATCTCAATTGTAACACGCGCTAGAACTTTAATCGAATATTTTTTTATTTATTGAAACCAACTGTTTATTATACACGTATCATCATCATCTCTGACTAAACAACCAGCACTATAAGTACCTGTAAACTTTATATAAACTACATTGATTATTTTTAAACTTCTACTTTCGATATCAGCGCTATAAGTCCTGGCCTCATTTTTGGTATTTACATTAGGACAGATGAACAATAATTTACATAAACTAAATTTGTAAATTGTAATTAAAAAATTAGGTGGGGGTGTAGATTCATTTGTTGTGGGGGGAGTGAGGTGAAGTTTGACAGGTAGACGTTGAAATGGGGAAAAGGTATATTAAACGTTGCTTTAAATTTAGAGAGACGTTCGATTTCTAACATTTATAATTTATCAAACCTAAGGACCATTAATGGATATCGAATGGATAGAACTCTATATTGTCCTGTCATGTCATTTGGGTTTAACAATTCTTTTTCATTCTTTAGTTTCATTATTGAACAGTCATTTGCCCTAGCTAAGCCATCTACGCCACCCTAATTTTGTGAATTTCAGCTGAATTATTATATAATAAAGTTCTTGGTTACAATGGTCACGTTGCACTCCAGTTTAATTATTAGTTTATTGTTTATTTTTCAGTTTCAGTTTATTTTTCCAAATACATTTAGCACTGGTCTTATCAGAGTTTTGTACACGAGTACCTATGTAGCATTTCATTAGTTTTTCAGGAAATCATGTTTGACTTCAGCTTGATTCATGCTTGGTTAACATTGCGTGCTGTCTAAAATGCATAATTCCCATGTTTAAATTCACGCAATTACATGCCATTCATAATATTTAAAACTTATCAATTCCATTCTGGAAAGAACAATTGAGTGCAAATAAATACCTGACTCGATAAATAAATAAAGCTGATTCCCAATGCCAAAGAAAAATTAATTAATACATATTTTAAATAAGATAACGTTCAAAATGATATAATATTAAAATCGGCCATTATTTTCGGCTATCCTATAATACATACAACTTAATATATTAACAGAGCGACAAAACAAATGCAAAATATAAATGTCTACATTAATTAATAGAGTACAGTTATTATTAAACATACCACGTACTTCGTTATGGATAACTTTCTTTCTTTTATGACTAACTGAGAAAGTTATGCGCGGTCTCTTTGCAAAATTTTGTATCATTAAATGTGTACATTATATATTTGAACAGCCATATTTTAAGCAATTTAACAGTTTATTGATGCGTTTTTTTAGTAATATATAAAGACATTTTAATATATGGGATTTACGCTCGCCTACTGTGGATCGTCCTAGAAAAGAATGCTTGGATTATTGAAGAATTAAGCATCGAGCAACGTTATTATCTCTGTTATTGTATAACATTTTGAACATGTCACTGTATATGAGGATACTATGGCATAATTTATTGTCCAAGGAAGAGAAAAAGGAACTATATCTTATGGAAGGAGGGACTCACGCCCGAATATGCAATGCTACAAACCAGAATAGTTGGAATGGAACATCCACGCTGTCATCCGCTATTAACACTGTAACGTGATCACGACTTCTCTCAACGAGAATAATTTGAAAAAGAAGAAGAAGATTACATGCGGCACTGTATTGAATCGTCGACAATTTGCACCACAAATTGTTTGTCACGCGAAAGAGAGAGCTGGAGAACCTTGAATACCTCAAGATACGAATAAAAATACATACATATTTTGCTGCACAGACATGTAACAGTGAATGTATAGTACGGACTAATCACCATTTACATATTTACACACACATATCTACTATCCACCTTAATAAAGGTCTGTCTACTATCTATCTACTTAAATTATATGAGTTAATAATACCTACTTAAATGAAAAAATAACTATTAAGTCACCTATAAAAATTCTAAGTGGTCCACGCAGTCCATTTTCTAAAATGTAAGAAAATTTTGATTTTGTATGATATAATATTTTATATCATATCAAAGTGCTACGCTACGCTAAATGCCTCACAGGCTTAATTCGCGGTCGTAATATGCATTATTATCTTTATAATAATACTATGAATGTATTAAAGTTCATTTTCTGGGAACACTTCCAACATATTTTGTAAAATAAATATTAATTATATTTAAATTAAATTTTAAATTGAAATTATAACAAATTTACATAGGTACCAGCTGTAACCCATCAAAAACGACGGTACTTTTATATGCTGGTTCCTAAAGAAGAAGTCTACTTATTTATAGCCGACACCCATGAAATAGTAATAACGACTTTTATCAAAATAGTTGTACATTTTTTTATTTTTAGGTCAATGGTACTATATTAAACCCCGGCGATTGTGCTGGACGGAACATGAACTGGTTCGCGTCTTTACTAAGTCCTATATGTACTGTATTTTTGACCAGTCACGCAGGCTCGGCAGTAGCAAAATCGCTAAATTGCGACAGGTTCGGGTTTGCTGGCCCGGGGTTCAAGCCCCATCTCGACCGTTTAACTTCATTATTAGCCGTAAATTCGAAAGAAATTACGGACGTTACACGAAGTTACGGACAGCCAGACAGATAGACAGAGAACAAAATTATTATACTTGATGTATTTTGATTTATACACCATCAGGACATTAAAACTACTAACGAATGTAAAACCGAAATTCAAAGCTAGTATAGACAGATTATTTACATTCAAAACGTATCAAGAAGTTTTTGTCTTCAAAATAATTATCAAAAACTAATAAAAAACACTATAAATATATAATATACCCTAGATAATACACTGGATTTCCGATCGCTGTGGCATATATAAGCCGAAATATCCGAAAATATAACAAATATATTTTTTAAACAAATTGAGAAAATTTCTTTGGAAAATTTCTCGAAGTTGGGACGGGTGAACCTTGATCATGATTGAGAGACGTTTCTACGCAGAAATATTCAGGTGATACCCAACTTACGAACTTTTAAATATATGAATAAGTAAACAATAAAGTTTGGGCATCACCAATTTGAACCAAATTTCTGCACCTGTCTATTCTGCCATATTTAAAAGTTAAATGTGAACCAGATGGAAAAGGTGGTATTTGAGTCGAAATTTGAGTCGCAAAATTTTTAAACGGATAAGTTTCTCAGGATACCTGTAGCTGAATATGGTGCGATGTCTCTCATAGTTTGAAATTATTTATATTTAAAAAAAACAAGGCTATTACATTATCACCGTTTTCAAGAGAGTCAATCATTTAAATTTTTTCCTAAAGATGGAAGAAGAAGAAAGAAGTTCGCTAGAGATTCGAGGTAAATAGATGTAACCCATTTTTTACAGTATTCTATCGATTTCCTACTTAGGATATTATCTAGGGAAAAAATCTCACATTATATAATATTTTACACATTAAAAAGTAGAGTTATATAATACAGTTGACAGAAAATAAGAGGACAAGGCCTGCTGAGCAAGTAATGGGCGAAAGCCCATTCTAGATACTAATTGTTTAACTGCTAGTATTACTTATTTTCCCTATTACACATGGAACACAATATCTTTTAAACGACCGCCTCAAATTTCTGGCAGACACGGACACTATTAACAATATTTTCCATTACATATATATGACATAATTGTTGGTTTATTTCCGCAATAACTTTTTGAATATTATCTTTTAGCTGTTGAATCGTTGCCGGATTATTCACATAGATTTTTCCATTAAAATTGCTACAAAGGAAAAAGGCCATTTTGAAGATAATTCATCCAGGAAGTGCAGTGGAGAAACATTGAGGGCCAGTTGTTAGATCGAAAGCAATTGTTAATTTAGAAAAAGCATAATTTTTTTAGTTTTCCACTAATCAAACAGATCGTTGGTGCAAGAATCAATGTTTTTTTCTTAACTATTATCTATTTAGTACTAATCAAACAACCGGCTGCATGTGTTTCAATATGTTAGCTGTCAAAAATCAACTTTCAATAAGCACCGCTAGAGAAATGGCGGCAATTTCAACTCGGTGACCTCTTATTGTATAATGTTGGAACATCCATCACTACGGAATCTTAAGGTCAGGAGTTATAGATTACACATAACAATTTCGTTAAGATTACTTAATTACTAGTGCCGCAAAATTTACGTCCGAAGCGTGCAACATGTCAAATTTTCAAAAATCATCAGCCATCACACTTTTTAATACTAAATTCATGTATCAAAGCAGGTACCTACTTAAAAATAAATTGAATTCATACAAACAGCTTGTCAGTCGGTAACTTGTCGGTAAGGAAGGGACCGCTTGTATCTTGTACAGCTCTAGCATTTAGCCCGTACCTTAGGCAGTGCGGCTTGACAATAATGTTCATCATAATATAGTTATGTGTTACGTGCCAACGCACCTGAGCTAGTCAAACAGGTTGGACTATGAACGCGTAATTTATGTAACAGGGTTCCACCCGAAGCCGTCCTGCGATGCTTGGTCAGCCTCGAATACATCGGGTCGGCCTCTACTCAACAGGAGACATTCTAAGCATCCGACAAATCCGTTAATTGGACAGAAATGTGAACTTCGGTTGCAGTTCGCTCCTCTTCAGATTATTCACCACACGGCCAGGCCTTAATGGAGTTGTGTAGTACAGCTTATGAGATCAGGATAATCCGTCCTTGGACCAATCACATCGCGCACGCTGTAAAACTTTGAGTATGTGTTTTGACAATAAACGTGGGTGGCTGTGTTTACGGTAAATATCATTCTTACCGCATTTTTTTATGTAAATAAAATACTTAAGTTATAAAATCTTTTATTTGTTGTATTTTTTTATTGAAAACGAAATCAAAAGTCAAGAAATACAAATGTTTGAAAAGTAGTGTCCGTCATATTTACATTTAAAATATCGCTGTCAAGTTTTTTTCCATAATGCTATGTCGTATTTTTAGAATTATTTTATCGTACCTTAGAGTTTCAATACAATATTTTATTAAAACAAATAGTGAATGTTTAAACATTCGACATATTTAAGTATTGAAATAAAACGTATACTTTATACGAACCATGTGGATGTGTAGAGATACGATTATGTCTCGTCTAAAAACTACTGAAGAAAACCTTAAAACAAATTTAAATTCAGCAAATCCATATTCATTTTTCTTTGCTCCAACCTCCATTCATGAAATTGCTGCAATTATTAGTAACCTAAAGTCTAACAGTGCCCCTGGAAACGATGAGGTAACAGCAAAAGTAGTGAAGTATAATAAAGACCAATTAAGTAAGCCTCTTTGTTATATATTCAATCAAAGTCTCTCAACGGGTATCTTTCCAAATGCACTAAAACTGGCTAGAATCTGTCCAATATTCAAGGGTGGTGATCCCCGTAATCCGAGCCACTATAGACCTATATCGCTCCTAAGTGTTTTTTCTAAAATCTTAGAGAAGATAGTTAAAGTACGTCTTTTAAAATACCTGGATATTCACAAAATAATCTCCAACAATCAATACGGGTTCCAATCAAAACTCTCAACAGAAGATGCAATATGTCAACTAACGGAATTCTTAGTTACACAATTAGATAAAGACAAACGTTGTATTGGTATATTTTTGGACCTAGCCAAAGCTTTCGATACGGTGTCTCATCCACTGCTGCTGCACAAGTTATCAGCTTTGGGAATAAGGGGGACGGCTTTGGCGTGGTTTGAAGATTATCTAAATAACAGAGTTCAGGTAGTTAAATCGGGCGATCACTGCAGCAACCTCCACAAAACATCATATGGAGTACCGCAAGGAAGTGTTTTGGGACCCACGCTCTTCCTCTTATATGTCAATGAAATGTGTAACTCCAATTTAGAAAACGGTAAAATAATTTCTTTCGCAGATGACACAGTGCTTCTTTTTCAAGATGATTCCTGGGAAGATGTTTTAAAAAAGGCACAAAGTGGATTGAATCGAATAACATCATGGCTTGACAAAAATCTACTAACAGTAAATGCTTCAAAGACAAAATACATGTGTTTCTCCATCAGTAAAAGAACAGTAATAAAGCAGCCCAAAAATCTACTGATTCACACATGTCAATCAAAAGATAAACCCTGTGATTGTACTAATCTGCAGACAACGGAAGATATACGATATCTAGGTGTGTACATAGACCAGCATCTAAACTGGAGAAAACATATTTTGAATCTTACAATCCGAATAAGAAAGCTTGTTTATTTTTTCAAAGAAATTAGAGATGTACTCGACGCATCGACAAGAAGAATAGTATACTATGCACTGTGTCACTCACTCATTAATTATGCAACTGTCAGTTGGGGTGGTGCAGCTTGTACTATATTAGATTCATTAAGCAAAGCCCAGAAAATGGTATTGAGAGTTCTTCATAAAAAGCCATTTCGTTTTCCTTCAGAAGAACTTTCAGAGAATGTCACGTCCTGGACATCAATCAAACATATTTACTCAACACTTTAAAATATTTTTTCCGACATAAACAAGATCACCAACAAATAACTCACTCACATTCAACAAGGGCACAGGTGAACTGCAACTATCTTGTACCAAAATTCAAAAAAACTTTTTCACAAAGATTTCACCTCTTCCAAGCACCAAAAACATTCAATACTCTTAACACTAAACTTAAAACATGTAGCCATAGTCTCGCGTATTTTTCTTCTAAAGTGAAACTCTGGCTGCATGAAAAGGGAAGGAAGCATGCCCAAAACCTATTAAAAGCCATCATATAAACTAAATTTAAAATATACTATTCCTACAAGAACATTTACTGTCACTTACTGTCTTACTGTTACTGTCATCTTTTTAAATACTTTTAATTGTTTTATTTTATTTTATTTTATTAATATCCTATTCAGATCATTTTTTTTCACTTACTGTCTTACTGTTACTGTCATCTTTTTAAATACTTTTAATTGTTTTATTTTATTTTATTTTATTAATATCCTATTCAGATCATTTTTTTCACTTACTGTCTTACTGTTACTGTCATCTTTTTAAATACTTTTAATTGTTTTATTTTATTTTATTTTATTAATATCCTATTCAGATCATTTTTTTTCACTTACTGTCTTACTGTTACTGTCATCTTTTTAAATACTTTTAATTGTTTTATTTTATTTTATTTTATTAATATCCTATTCAGATCATTTTTTCACTTACTGTCTTACTGTTACTGTCATCTTTTTAAATACTTTTAATTGTTTTATTTTATTTTATTTTATTAATATCCTATTCAGATCATTTTTTTCACTTACTGTCTTACTGTTACTGTCATCTTTTTAAATACTTTTAATTGTTTTATTTTATTTTATTTTATTAATATCCTATTCAGATCATTTTTTTTCACTTACTGTCTTACTGTTAATGTCATCTTTTTAAATACTTTTAATTGTTTTATTTTATTTTATTTTATTAATATCCTATTCAGATCATTTTTTTCACTTACTGTCTTACTGTTACTGTCATCTTTTTAAATACTTTTAATTGTTTTATTTTATTTTATTTTATTAATATCCTATTCAGATCATTTTTTTTCCTTTGTCTATAATATAATTAATTAACACCATTATTAAATTGTAAACATTTAATTATTACTATTACTTAATTTTAATTGGCAATAAGATTTATTCACAAATGTTATATAAATAATAAATATTCTTGAACTGGAAGAGCACTGTCTGCTATAATACAGTAAATTACTAGTGTAGCAGGCAGGGCGTCAAATCAATTTAGTGTTTACTTGCTGCCAAGACACTCAACAACAATGAAAAAAGCTTCATTAAATTTTGTAAACACTGTAAACATTTGTAACATTGAACATTGAATAAACATTTGAATTTGAATTTGATTCTCGACGTTTCGCTAGAATGTTTTCACAGCATCTTCAGGAGTGTGTCATCTCGCCACGAAGGTCAAGGAAATTCATCCTTACGCAATAACATATTCATACGGTTCGTATAAAACATCCGTTTTATTAAGAAAATTAAATAAAACAAATAATATATTCTACATTATTGAGAAAGATACACAGAAATTATTTATTTACACAATATGATCGCACTATATTCAATCACTAAATATATAATACACATAAATGTTCATGTAAAATATACTTAAATGTAAAAATACATGTTACTAGAGTGTGCCGAAGACACTTGTAATTGGGATAATGGGCATAGTCTTCACCTATAATGTTGTATTATTATAGTATCATGTACTTATTATCCTGTTAGTGTCACTAATAAATATATAAAAAAATATCTTACTTAAAAAAATTATCTTACTAAATAAATTTAAAAATATTCCTATGAAGTAATTCAAAGGAATATTTTAACATTTATGTTTTTATGTGTTCCTTATTTATTGGTTTGCAATAAAATCTTAGAACCGTACGACGACATACGCAGATTAAACGATAAAAGATTTGATACTTTATTATTTTATTATAAGACTCATTTTTTTAAATAATTTCAAAGTTAAATACTGAAAATACGTATAATAATATTAGAAAAATATTATATTGTAGACACAATCTTTAACCTTTTAATTTAAAATAAAAAAATGTGTATTTATTTTAAAAGTTAAATATTTAATAACATCGTCACAGTTTCATTATTGTATTATATTTATAATTAGATTTATTTGCAGGACAACTGACACTTTTGGTTAGCCATACTGGAAAAATTGGCACTTGCAAAGAATTTCGTAATATGTAAATTTTTAAGTGCGACCTAAACGCTTTTAATAGTGTTAATACCGTCATCGGTATTCTCTACATGTAGTAATCGGTGATGAAGGTTACTTTTAGGATTATTTAATCCAATCCAGAGCCAAAATTGCAGTCCTTAGATTTCACGATTTGTTTTGATGGTGATTTCTTTAATTTTTTCGATGTTGTCTATTTCTAATATAGTAAGATCACTATCCTCATCTTTGTCATCTTGAATCTCCTCCCCTATCTGGGGTATTCCGTCCACTAGCCCCTTATATTTTCCATGTTAATGTAAGATTAATAAATAGCTTTATAATTTTATAAATTTTTGTCAACACTGTTATTAAATGGTTATTAAGTTTATTCATAGTAATAGAAGAAACCTGCTGATAACTGTATTATAGTTAGCAGGATCTTGGTAAATGTGAAATAAATAATAATGAAATAAAATAATTAAAAAAAAAAGATTGTTTTAGTTAGTATTTTAGTTTAAATAAGGACATCGCCTAATAAAATAAAAGTGATGGGTATCTCGTAACTTTTCCAACACAGTTGTCATTATTGAACTATACAGATTTAAAAAAAAACTTAATATTCTGTCAGATAAATATTTAATTTCCTTTTTTTTTTCCATAATGTAAATTTACGTAAAACTCATGATTCAATATGTTGACTGCAAGCCGTTGATATGTCATGTATTCACAGTTTTCAAGAAGTATTTATTATCATTGCTGTTATCAAATTTTTAGTAGAAAATAAGTTTTTTGCGAAAAGCAGCAAAAACTCACGAATTGTACGCTCTTACGTCGTGGTATTTACACATTACAAGGTAGGGCAGAGCAACTTGCTTATTTAGAAACCCAATTTAAAAAAAAATAATAAAGATATATTTTCATGTTTTTGAGCATATCAATAACAACATTTAAATTACGATAAATTATAGAAGTCTCACAGAGACGAAGCTATTTACATACATGAAACATGGGTCTCTTATACGACGGCTCAGGGCTTACAACCTGTATGAGCTGGCTTAAGTGACCACTATACACAATGCAGCGTTCACCAATTCCATCGTAAGAACATCCACACAGACTTCTACAGTTTATCCTAATTAATTTATCATCTCTCTGGGGACAAAATCCAGTAACTGTTTTCTTAGAACATACTTTCATATAAAAAACTGTTAATTCCAATTTAATGTTTACATAGTTTTAAAGATGACATCAGGCAGATTGTGTCCATTATTTTCGATATACTGCGTTAATCGGAATCGGAAGTTACGTTCAACTGCTTCGAGCATAACGCGGGAATGTTGGCGACAGCTTGACTTATGTTGTTCTCAGGTGAGTCAGAGTTCTAGGACGATCGTTATAAACAAGTGAATTTAGATAGCCCCATAAAAAATACTCGAAGGGGGCTAAATCAGTGTGAAATTGGCACGGAATGCACGTTGCGTGGCGATGATTGAGCATGGTGATGACTGTTAGAAATGTATGCTTCGAGAGAGAACGCGCTCTTCACCTTCGTCCATTTCATTATGCTGACTAAACCAAGCGGAGCTACAACTTTACGCCCCGTTCTCAAGCAAGCAAGTTGCTCTATCTCACCCTGTATATTCCTTAAATTTTAAAAGTAAACGCGATTATTTTCAGCTCTAAATATCATTTCCATCATGAGATATGGAGTTTTAAAAGATTCAATCAGCGGTCAAAAAATACGATACCATATTGATGAAATGAATATGTAGGTACTTGTACTACTTGCAGTAATCCAAATCTCGATCGAAGAACGAATAGTAAGGCTAGTTCAATATTCATAAACAATACTATAAAATGTTATGATAACGACTAACAATATAATTTAGCATTCAGAATTCCGCTATTAAAATAATGAATGGGTTTTCCTTTTAACACGACACAACAAACGCGGTTTCCCGCAGCAAGGGGCGGATAATTTGACCGCGGTCTGGACCGGGAAGACTCCACCTTTCGAGGAGCGGGATCCCGGAATTATAGAAGACAGTCATGATACGGGTTGGGAACAATCGTGTTTTTGAAATGATCAAGATTTAACGGGAGTACGAGCAGTTGTTTCCCAAAGCTCATTGTTATTTCAGTATCAACTAAATTTATGATGTCAAAACTTGGTCTATTGTCGCCGCTCTGCGTGACCCGCGATTTCTGTAAATAAAATATTTGTTAAATAAACTATAAACAAAACTTTTATTTTATTAAATAGTTAAGATTATTATTATTACGGTCTTTGGACACATTTATGTGTTAAATATAACGGATATTTTATACGAACCGTTTATTTTACTGAAAAGCTAATCTCAACGATTCGCTGGTCTTATTCAGCATCATCAGGAGAGCGTCTTATCACGGCGGAGGTGCAAGCCGAACTGATATTTCTTCCGAGGTCGTAAATTATATGCACACTGTTGTGGAGTGTTCACTTCTTCTACGATAGAGGTCGCCAGTGTGCAATATGTACTAGTTACATCTTCAGGCTTTTCTGCGATGTCTCTTAAAGGTGGTTTCTCTGTGAAGAAATGAACACTCAACAACAACAAAGTGCATATAATTTACGATCTCGGAAGAAAAAATCAGTTCGGCCTACACCTCCGCCGTGACAGGACGCTCTCCTGATGATGCTGAATAATACTTCAGCGAAACGTCGAGATTTGATTCTCAGTAAAATATTTGCTTCATATAAAGCATCATTTTTATTTAACACACTTTTATTTTATGTCGTAGTTAAAAAAGTACATCGCCTAACGATTTTATTGTAAAAGTTATGAAAAGAATATCATCAAATGACTAGTATTCTGCAGTACTCCACTAGAATTTCTACAATAAAATAAAATATGTAATATAAGCTGGTAAAGTAGTAAGTAGTTAATGTGAAGGGGGGACCGCTGATTATTTTGAAAGATTTAAATATAACAATATTTTACTTCACGTACGTACTTCTCTGTAACTATAAAATATATAATTATTTGGGTTCATTTGATTCAGCTAATTCGAAGGGACATTGGCCTCATGACGCAAGTTGAAATTTTCAGTGCATATTTGTACAAACGACGATCCATCAAACTTATTTTCATCTAAATCAAATCTATCGTAGGAGATCCCCACGCACATGTACGTATGATAACTTTGAACTTCAATTGAATTTTTATGAAAAATTTGTCTGGTGAATATTTTCACTAAGTTCGTTAATTTACTTGATCTTATCTTGTTTCAAAATGGTGCCTGCCTGTTCATATTACTCTTAAAGAAAAAAGTAAAAAACATATATGTACCTATACAAAAGCTGTCCGATTCTTGGGGTCAGAGGTACAATCCCTTATCCTTTTATCCGATACAAAAGAGGTCTGTAAACTTTAAATTTTGAATAAGGGGTGAATACGAAAAAAAATTGAAGTTTTACCCCAACAAGTGAAGACATTTTAAATTTTAACATCGCATAAAAAACGCTCAGAGCGTAACACTAGATGGTCTTAGAAAGTTTGTACATAGTTAGTAGTAGTTGGAAAAACTTCAAAGAGGCTGCGAAGTAATAATTGAACTACGCTGAAGGTCATACAGCCTAGACCTGCAAACAATTTATAAAGCTTAAATTTATTTAAACGTATTAATATTATATTAGCACTTTCTAATAAATGCAGTAATTGGTACCCACGCACCTCGCGTCACCAATCGTGGCATAGCGGTTGAGTCGACTAATTAGCAATCAGGCGCATTCTGCGAGCACAGGTTCGAATCCTACCAGCTGCGAGTTTTTGTAAACTCGGATGGCTTTTAAGTCATCTTAACTTATATAAATAAAAGTTTTAAAGCAAGGTTATATTTTTCCCTCTCATGTGCTGCCAACGAAAGTCTGGCGGCAAGACATATACAGTAACAGAATACGTATTCTTTGAATTGAATTGGATAATATTCTTTGAAAATAATTTGAATTATTCCATACGTGTGCCTTTTTACTCCCTTTCTTTTAACTCGTAGCGTCTGTTTTCTTGTCTGACGAAAAAACCTTGGATCGATTTTTAACCCTTTTCCCGTGATCGAATCGAGCGAAAACTTTGCAGGCAGACTCGTGGCGACGATAAAAATGATTTATCAAATCTTCGTTAAAACAAAAATAATTATAGTATAATTTTGAATTTTTCGAAATTTTTTATTAATCAATTTTGTAGCGTTGCCCGACGAAATCAACGTGTAGAGTAAGACCTAAACCTGTTTTAACTAGGAAATGAGAAAGGGAGTATAATAAAAACTTGATTTTTATGGGTTAGTTTTTTACATGTCAGCCAATTGTATTCGAAAATAAATATTCTTACATTATTTAAGATGTTGTGGTATTAGTAATAAAATTATGATGTTGTTTGATTCCGGCCCTAAGAGACATAGGTACCTACATAGATCTCCGGTCTAACTTCCTATAAAATGTTCCGATATCATTTTTCTAACGCTATTTCTGACGATCGATTTTTGATGTCCTCGTGAAGCCTCTGATGAAACATATTCTATTTAATAACATATTGGATATACAGGGTGTCCCAAAATTCATTCCTTGGAGGTTTGATAATCCAATTTATTTTTTACTTAAAAAAATAATATTTATATTTTACCGCAAAAGAAGCTCATTCTGAAATTAAATATTGAAAACATAGCAAATGTAGTACTTTTTTTAAAAACAACACAAAATGGGTAATTTTCACAAATGACTTTCAGGTCAGCGTAGTATATTTTGTTTACGTTTGAAGAGTCGAAGATACCGAGTAAAAAGTTAACTAATGAATCGAGAAAAAATGATTTCTTGCAAAGGTATAGCACTATTAGTTTTATTTTGGACTGATCAATGGCAAAGCTATTTTGGATTGCGTCAAAAAATTTTGAATCTTCGAATATGAAATTTTGTAGGTGTGGCACTTGAAAAACTGATGATTTTCACGAAATTTAAAAATTACCAATATCTCGAAAACTAATGATATTTTATACAGGTAATATTTTTTGGGGAGAGTTTTTGTATTATTTTGAAAGCTTTGAATATAATAATGTTGAACAAATATTTTTTTGATGTTGATTAGAATTTTTGATTAATTTGATTTTTTCCATCTATCTTTCCAATTGATATAATTCGTTTTAAATATCTTATAAATTTATTCTAAAAATTGCAAATTCATGGTAAATTAACTTTTCATTAACAAAAAAGTATCTTTATTGTCATCATTATTTTTAACATCGAGAATGTTACGGAAAAAATGCAATTATCGTTCTGGTGCTGAAAGTACTTTACATTCGTGACAAATATATAGACGCGGAGAATTTATATAATTTTCGAAGGTAGCGAACACTTGGTGGTGGGACATTATAATTAAATAAATAAAAATAACTCAGTTTAACACCACTTATATTTATTGTCAAATCCGACCAGGTTTCGCTACGACCGTAGCTTCTTCAGGGAGAATCTTAACTTAAGATTCTTCTTAATCCTCCTTCTTTAAATTTAGTTGGTCGCACCAATCTAGCGAAAATCTTCCGCTGTTATTGTAGTGTGCCGATCTCTAAAGGTATCTATAAAATATGATAGAAGTTTAAAAAAATCACTTTATATATTTATTTAATATTCATGGAAGACCAACAGCATAACAAAGAAGCATAGAAAACATTGATATAATATAGATGGCCAGTTACAGGTCTCCACATATCTCATAACATTTATTGATCTTTATATATTTTTATCTGTATTTAAGTATTTTCTTTCCACTTTGTGTAATTATTATGTTTACATGTTATTATTTTTTTCTTTAAAATATATATTCTATTAATGTTCACTTTACCTATCTGTTGTAAAATCTCTATAGGGCGTTAATTAATAATTTTTTTTTTTTAAAAAGCACGTGTATCATACCACCCATGAATATAATGCTTTTCTGGCTCACCTCGCTTCTTCTAACTTGTGAAGTGTCGCGCACAGTTTCATGGCACACAGCCTCCAAAAAAACGTACTCTATGCTAAAAGACTGATTTATCTCACGTAATTACCGTCTGATAAAGTGAAGCTTAGCGCCATATCGCGTAGAATCATCTCACGGCTAGCAGCAGCTCCAGCCGCTAAAAATATTCTTTATTAAACGCATCGGTTACGCTCCAGAAGCCGCGCATAATTTTCCATTTCCAACTGTTGGCTCAAGTTCATTGCCCCATATTTCTCAAACAGCTTACAAAACTCGCATTTTTTAAATTTACTTATTTAAAAAAAAAAGCGTACAATCTAATGTGCGAAGCCTTTTTATACCAGCACGTTTAATCCGTTCCCTTCTGCTCGCGGTCTCTATTTTCCTTATCCCGTTTTCTCCTCGCGGACGAGAATTTTCACAACAAAAGCAAGGCAGAACAATTGCGTGTATTAGGGCGTGTGAAGTGATATAATGAAGAGGCGTTGTAAAGGCCCACACTTTGACTCTTCTCGTTTCACGCAATTTCGGTCTCAATTTCACGTAACGAGTGCACTTCAAAGGTCATTTTCGCGCGTCCGTAAACGTAAACAAAGTTTAGCTGTAAACGTAATCATCCGTAGTATCCCATTTTGGCAAGACAAAGGCGGGTAACTCAATATAATTGAATTAAATGGTAAAACTCAATCAATTAATTCTGAGATAAATTCTAAATAAGATTAGTATTAAAAGAAGTGAATCAAAAATATTTTGAAGACATGCTTTTAATATGGGGTCACCGCAAAAAGGTCAAGGAATGGCACACGACTGTGAGAGGCTAATTGCAGAAAATACTGCGTATATCGTAAATCACCAATCTTTGAACTCGTGGCATAATAATAAATGTTCTTTTTGTCGAACCTTTTTTTCTAAACCAAAATTATCCTGAAATGTTAGAAATCTAAATTCAACAAGACCCTACATAATTTATCGAATTTGACATTTTGAAAAGATGCCTAATGTCAATGTTAAATCTGCCGGTCGACATAAAATTTAATTAATAAATTATGTACAAAATATACCAGTCTTTAAATTAAAAATAAAATTTCATTCTTTCCAACCTTCTATATGTATGAACTGAAGACATATTACACACATATGCGTTGTAAACACACATCTATAAAAATACTTATTATGCCTACTTATAATATTTTTTCATACTGCGGTTGTGATTTTGTTCGTTACGCTCATTAAGGCAGTATGGCAAAGTGAGCCAAATTCACATTTTTTTCTCATATCTTCTTTTGCGTTTTGTATCACATTTTTGTATGGAAAGATATTTTATTAAAATTTATTCATCAGGTTCCATAATATTTCAAATACGAATATCTTCTTAAAATGACACTTATTCTTTAAATTCTGTATAAATAAATAAAAAATTACCAAACTTACTTATTATGTTTTAAAAATGAAGAAAATTGCTACACCTCGTGGGTCTTAAACGACTGTACAGACTCATAGATGTCTTTTTTTTTTAATAATATTACAAAGTTAGCGACTATCTTCAATTTAGTAAAATAATTGAAAATAATGTCTACTTATTTCTTCTTCTATCCCTTATCCTATTGGGTCGGGGTCCCTGCACTGCATAAAAGGTTCCAACTTTTCGTATCTTGTCCTTCGCTCTCCCGTCAGCCCAATTTAGTTGCAACCTCGCTTCGCAGCAGTCCTCCAACTGCTTTCGCCAGCTTCTCCTAGGACGGCCCCTTGGTCTTCTGCCTTCTGGTCTTGCCTGGAATATCCGCTGTGGCAGTGTATCTGCCGGCATCCGCAAGATATGTCCCAACCACCGTATCAGTGATTTCTCGATAAACGTCAGGTTCTACTTCTAGTATTTTATTTGAGTATTTCTAATTCTGTTTACTTACAATTTATGTTTTGAAAAACACTGTTTCTAAAAACACATTTTACATTTCGCGTTTACATCCTTTACTCTTGATTTATTAATGATTTTTATTTATTTATTTCTTTTAAATTTATTTATACATATGAACGAAGGTAGTTGCTTCACTAGAAAATGTCTGTTCTGAAGCAACTACCTGTACAGTTTTTCTTTAAGTTTAGACATTAGCAAGATATAATATATATATATAGATATATATATATATTATATTATATATTAGAAATAAAATTTATATATTGTATGTAAGAAATAAACACAAATAAAAAACTATATATTAGAGAATTATACATATAGACGTTATTTCCGACGCAATTTTTAAATATATTTTTACAAGTTTTGATTAATTGCAAAAATTATCAATATCGCGATTTTCTATATATATAATATATATATACATATATTATGTTAAAATAAAATTTATATATTGTATGTAAGAAATAAACACAAATAAAAAACTATATATTAGAGAATTATACATATAGACGTTATTTCCGACGCATTTTTAAATATATTTTTACAAGTTTTGATTAATTGCAAAAATTATCAATATACGCTGAATTTCTATATATATATATATATATATATTATATTAGAAGTAAAATTTATATATTGTATGTAAGAAATAAACACAAACAAAAAACTATATATTAGAGAATTATACATTTAGACGTTATACATTTATAAATTTTAGAATTAAACATTTATACATTTAAACGAAAGCAATGTGTCATATGTGATAGCTTTAATTTCATTGCAGAACAATTTT
Source organism: Agrypnia vestita (assembly GCA_016648135.1). NCBI lineage: Eukaryota > Metazoa > Arthropoda > Insecta > Trichoptera > Phryganeidae > Agrypnia > Agrypnia vestita. The sequence continues at coordinate 36,473 of JADDOH010001526.1, forward strand.
GTGACTATATTAATATGGACTGCATTGATATGGCTATATTAATATGGATGACACATTGGTCTCATTTTTTGTCCTACCCACACCAAAGAGCCACCTTGTTATTTTCTGCTTGATTTCTTTTAACACCTTAAGACCCTTTACGTCTAGTGGCAGGTTATTGTACATTCTTGAAGCACAAAAAAAGAAAAATTAATAAAATAAAATACATAAATCTTTGTCGGACGATCGCCTAAAGTAAAATGTAATTAAGCAAAAAGCCGCTGCTCCGGGCTGTGTATAGCTACATGGCCGTGCGCGGGAAATCCGCCACTCCCTGGAATAATTCTGTTCAGGAAGCAATAAAGTGTTGGGATCCTGATAGACGTCAGTGTTGCATTCCATAGAAACCCGAGGTGAATGTATTACAGCAATTAAATTAATGCTGGTTGGTAATGACAGCACCAAGGCTAATACCTACTGATAGTTCACAATATTATACAGATGGATTCACGGACCACCAAAATAAATATCATAATTTGACCCCGCGTCTGGTGCAACACTTTTGCCGTGTTCAAAAAAATAATTTTGTTAGTAAAATAAATTTTGATACAATTATAAAAAAGGTCAAACTAAATGCCATTAAAAAGTATTATGGCTTAGTAAATAAGTAATGCTTCATTACGTGAAGACGTTTATACTTAGGATACTCGGTTTGGAACAATGTTTAAACAAGTAAATCAGAAAGAAAATTCAAAGACACGCTTTTATACGCTTTCTTTGCATACATTCGTAAACGATTTTTTAACATCACACATGCAGTACCCCATGGGCGTGCAGTGGGAACATCGCAGCATGACTTTTACGTAACCAATAATTTGGAAAAAAATCGGAATAATATATATTTCTATCACGATTGTTAAATAGCATTCATATTATGATATATCATAAAAATCTGTAGCATAAATATATGATTTCTATTTTTTTTACAAAATATACGTACAAAAAATTCGTGCTTCAATGTTCCCACTGTACGCGCCGGCAATACCCACATATTAAATACATTGTTTTAAAGTTTAAAATAAATTTTCGAACGGCATGTTCTTCAGTTGTTTCTGTGGCTTTTGTTTGTAAGTGACGTGATTATTATTTTTAATCGAAATAATGACCAAATCATGTCGAAAATGATATAATAATATCTAATATTTATATCCACTTTATGATAATATCTAATATATATATCCACTTTACGTCAATGTTGAAAGTTTCAGACCTCGGTCGGGAAATCATTGAAAAATCAATTACAAGATTTCAACAAAAGTTAAATAAAAGCATGTAAAAACACCATGTGTACAAGGGGATTTAATAATGAAAGGTTAAGCTTTTTAACCGCAGTATAAATGTGTCTTAGATATACGCGAGGAGGCCCATTTTGCGCTGTGACTCATTATCCTCTCCTAAAGAACTACTTCAGTTCACTTCTGTCTCTATACATGTTTTGTACTATGTGGGTGGATTCGTAAATCATGAATAGAAAATGTTAAAACTATTTGAATCCATTGAATTAATATAGGTAAATTATTTGAAATATACTTATTACAATAACAATAATTTTTCTGAATTCGCGAACCATCGTTTGAAAACAGGCCACACGTTTAAAAAGGAAAACGGTATCGAGATACTAAATGCAAATAATAGAGGCCTTAGATTAGATAACTTAGAAATACCTACTACAAATAAAAAAGTGCCTGAACACTAAAGCCAATATAATTAATAACCAGATAAATTTCATGAATAACCCGTTACTTGACGTATTCCCCATTTCGGCGTCCACTTCTCAATTACCCTCACCATAGCTGTAGCCACGCCCTGTTCAAAATGGATTTGTTTGCTAGAATAGGTAATAGATACTTAGTTTGCGTCCGCCCTGATGAAGATACAGTGGTATCGAAACCGGTAGACGTAGAGTTACTATTTAAGTAGTTAATACAAAGTTGTTTAATTAAAATTAATGATTATGTCCAACCACAAAGTTAACGCTATAAACATCAAAAGTAAATAAATATATTTCTGTTTATATAACACAGCATTTTTTTTCGACCTCTGTAGGGAAAAGTAGAGTAATTAGGTGACTAGTTACTACAAATGCTGGCGCAAAAACTTAAGTAGCGAATACATAATAGTTTTGCTTTGAACAATTTTCGGCAGTTTGCAGGTATCCGTAAAAACTCATATTTCACACTTTCGGCGATTTCGAAATTAAGCTATAAAAATAGAAGTTACAAATAAGCAATTAGAAAGGCAGAACACAAAAAATACGACTATTCAGATTATTCTTATGCGTCTGAAAGATTGTGTTGATATTTTTTATAGAATAATTTCAAAAATATATAAGTTAATTAATAATATAAAATATCCATTAGTGGAGAGTAATTGTGTATTGTATTTTACACATAATACAATCACTGCCTTGTACACCGATCTTTATTGTCAAATCGTACCTATGCAAGTATCTATATATGTATATTACCAGTGGCGTGCAGCGCATACAAGCAAAAAAGCTGTGCATTAGTAAAGATTCTGGGAAACAAATATTAATCAAATAATCCTTATCTTAAGAAAAAGTGGATTTAAAATTCTAGCCGTAGGTAATTTGTTCTACGGCTAGAAGTTTTATTTCTGACGTTTCCATTTAACGTGACGTATCTGTTTTTTTCCGATTTAAAATTCTAGCCATAATTCGTCCTAGAAGTTTTATTTCCGACTTTACTATGCTTAACTTCATGTCAATTCTTCATTATTTTGCCAACCAATTTGTTCCATAGATATATTCAAGTTGGGAAAAAAACCGTGTATTTTTAATGCTGCGAGTTTTGTGTAATAGCGTCCTTCTTCGAAAGGTCCTATGAGAGGCGAGAACTACGCACACGTCATGCAGAAATGTTATTTTTTACAAATTCAACCCAAAACTTTCGGTGTAAATTCTATGTCTTTTCTATGGTAAATGTAAATACAAATACGACAAATACCATCTGTCATATCATAATGATATCATAAAATGTTTGATTTATTTTTGTGAAAAGAAATGTATATCTGAAATTAATATTGTTCCCGATTTAATTGTATGTATATAAATCGTCTTCGAAATATATTGAAATTTTTCGCCGTATTAGCTATACCTATATAAAATATTTATTTATTTAGGAAATATTGTTTACAATACTTATTTTATAGTGCAGTTATTTTTGTGGATTGAAACTACTCAAAATAGTTCATTATATTATGAAGTTAAATTTTTTTTTTAATGTATATACTCTTATAGGTATATGCGTATACATATATATTCTTAATATAGGTATATAGTCGGTCAAAACATAACCTAAGTTATACCCACTGCACGCCACTGTATATTACGCATTCTTGTCACCTAGCTTGCTATTTTTCACAATTGACAATCGAAACTGAATTAATCATTATAGTGTTCTAATGCGGGCTCCAGTGCATTTATTGTCTCTATTTCCAATATGAAAAAATAATTAGTGATTGTATCAAGTCTAATGGATCACATGTCTTAAAGGTAGATTATTTTTGAAATTGAACATCTTTTATCTACGGTATTGAAATAAAGAATTATATATTTATCAATTACGAATTACTTGAACTGCCATCATTCTGTAATTATAGGTACCACGAGAAATGCTTTGTGTTAGGATCACCCAAGTCAAATGAAGATATATGATATTTAAACTTTTTTATGGAAACACTTAAACTAATACTAAATTATTTTATGTTCCTTTGCGCATTTGTTGGTTCACTTTTGGTAATAAAAACACTGCAACTTTGTCTTAGCTACTTGATCTATTTTCCAAAGGAAGAATGTGAATTTTTGTCCAAGAATTTGAATGTGACTATTTTTTTAAATTCTGAAGGTTAGTTAACACATCCACATCCACATAAACTAGAACTGGGAGATCCGAAAGTGTTGTATTTGAGTTAATTTATTGTTACGTCGTATTGCGTTGGACCACTTCACTTTTTACTTCCTTTCTTTCAACTCGTGGCGTCTGCTTGCTTGCCGGCTTGCCGGGTGAAAAAACTTTGGATCTATTTTTAACCCTTTTCCCGTGATCCAAACGAGCTGAAACTTGACAAGTAGACTCGTGGCGACGATCAAGAAGATCTATAAAATTTTCGTTAAAAAAATTAATAATAATAGTATAATTTCTGATTTTTAGAAATTTTATTGGTTTTCTCAAATTGGAATCATTAGAAAAGTTTGATTACGGCGGCCCGATAACGTCGCGGAATATTTTCTAAGTTTGAATTACTCCGTCGGTATGCATAATAGGTACTTCACTACACAAAGCATGAAGTGTCTTATCAAAGCTCAAAACATCGGACATTTTAGAAATATATTAAATTACTGTAAGTTTAGTGTTATGTTATATGTTTTAATTCGTCTTTAATTATTGTTATATTTCACAAAGAAAGGGAGAATAATAAAAACTTGGCTTTTATGGGTTACTTTTTTTGTAATGATCTTTATTTTTAACGTTTAGAAAATGTATTCTCTATATTAATTATATATTTTAAATAAAAATATATAATCACCGTGATACAAACTGGAAACATAAATTAGTTCAGGGTTTCATAAGCTTTGTTTTGATATTGTTGTTGAATTGTTTACAAAGATCTTCCTTACATAATTTATTTTACAAAACAATTTTATGGCGTAAGTCGTCAACTGGTTAGTTTGTTACGAAGTGCAACGCAAAAATAACGGACTATTGCCAACAATGACACCACGGCATGTAAAAAAAGACACGAATCTTGAAGTTATTGCAGAAAATGTGTTAATTCTAAAAAATGTATTATTATTATTCCGATTTAAAATCGCGTTAGAACCGTAAGAGAAAGGATTCGATAAAAACCTCGCCGCACTTTTTGGTTTCGAGGTCCAGTGAGAGGATTTATTGTCTCTACGAATCTCGCCTATAGAATTACAGAATGACACCGAATTCATTTGCTATTTAAATAATCAAATATACAAAAAAATTAATTTCAATGTTTATTTATTTATATCATATATCATCGTGGGCTTTTAAATTATTTAATTAAATATACATTTGTAGGCATATTCACATGAATTAAGTCAAAGTTTAATACAGACACCGATCTCAAAGACGCACCTTCAAATTTTTTGGATACATCGCCTGCAGAGAAAATGATAGCCTGGACTAGGTGGTAGTGACATTGAAGGAAATTTGGAAGGCCAGATGCTGATCTCTAACTCAGTTGACTGACCAGAGGACTAATGACTATTCTGTTGGCACGGCAGAGAGAGGTGGAGGAAAATTATTAAAGACGTAAACAGATCAAATCCTTACAAGATACAAGTAAATATGGAATGACAGTAACGGTCAATTTACACTGAATTTACTGTAAATGAATCGAGGCTAAGTAAAATTACATTTATAAGATTAAAGGCTTCTAGTCGATCGAAGGGCCAAGGACGGCATGAGTGCGGGTTTCTCCACTACCACCACGTTTTCGACCTCTTGAATGGCTGGTTCGCTCACGCATTAAGTTTTTGGGCCGTTCTATACTCTGGCCTATGGTCATCATTATTGGCTCTATAATTGTCTTCCTACACTTATCTCGGTCTTGTGTTACCTCTCTTCAGTTCTGAATCTCCAAGGTAGATATATGCCTTTGAGGACTGAGAAGATTTCGGTGGCTGGGTCATGTGGAGAGAATGACTGAGCAACAATTACCGAAATCCCTGCTGAATTCAATACCCATAGGGCGAAGGAGTTTAGGAAGTCCAAAATTATGATGGAGTGACAATGTCCTCAAAGAAATATCTACCTTGGAGATCCAGAACTGGAGAGAGCTGGCACAAGACCGAGATGAGTGGCGGAAGACTCTTGAGAAGGTCAAAACCTACCGGGGGTTTTAGAGCCAAGAGTGATGACGATGATGATATTGTAAGGAATAAATTTATATGAGATTTTAAGTAATGAAAGTGCGTTGGTATCTTTTGCCTTTTTTAAAACAAAACCGAGAAATTTCGCAGCTTTGATATTAATTTCAGGAATGACCTCTGATTGAACAAACTCAAAATATTCTGAATGAAAATACTGGTAAAAAAGGAATTTAATAAAAATAGGAAATAATATTTCCTGGCGTATCCTAGTGTAATGTTAGTAATTTGGATGAATTTCATTACACAGAAAAAGTATATTGCTTTCTAAAATTCCGAAATAATCAATTGTAGATTTTCTCATTAGTGACATTAACGAAATCTGTGGGGATTTAGGAGAATGAAAATGGCTTCGTACAGGCCCCATGGAAAGGTTGTTACAATGCATATATGAAGTGTGCCATGTAATACAAATATATACAACTTCCAAAAATTAGTAGGCATGGTATATTCTATCATGGGTGTAAATGGTGAATGTTACATTGTGTAAAGTGATCACTTAAGCCAACCATACGATAGGTCATAAGTCCTGTGTACACCCAAAAGACTTATATACATACTTTCCCATAAAAAACTAGTGTTTCGTCTCTGTGAGACATCTATTATATACATTAATTGACCTCTGATTGATTTGATCCTGGAGTAATCACACGGAGGAAGTAAACCGGTTCAATGTTCCTATTCTTGTTCCGTTTCGTCATTATTTATATACGGTTCCTAATGCGGGTGACGCTCTGCCGAGCAGAATGTCCAGTCTCATCATGAATAGTTGATGTACTTCGAGGGCTCATCACGTCCGCCGGTCCGGGCGACTCTTCCTGTATCCTGCGCCGGACCGTGCATTAATCAGGAACGGAATGCTCCATCGTCCATTGCCTCATCTAACACATTCAAATTATTAGTTCCGTTCAATTAGATGATTATACGATAGTATCTATGTAAAGAAAAAGTATTCTACAATTGTATTGAAAGTATTGACACGCGACGTGGTTAGGGAGGAATGAATAAAAGCACTGGAAATTAATTAGCGATTTATTAATTAATTATTCAATGTAAAAAGTCACTTAACACGAATATAACTTAACGCTATTCTTTAATCTACACTGTATCGTAATATACACTCGCTTATGAACACTTTATTATCGCTGGATAACACGTACTCAATATTCACTAGCGCATTCTATCCAATTCGATTACCTTATGACTGGCCTTCTGGACGTCGTCTCACGGCTGGCGGCCGACTTCGCACTGAACAAACTGTCAAACACGATGACATCAATGCCGCTGTTTAGTTCCGTATTTATTCACGAATGTGTTCAGGAGAAGGTGTTTGTCACTTCTCGGTTGTTACAGGCGTTTCTAGATGTTTGTGGAAGTTTCCCGAAGCTTGTAGCTAATTGTAGACTGTTCTAGATCCTACGAAAGCGTTGTTCCAAGTGATGTATTCAATTTTTTCCAGCCACTATTCTTTCCATGAGTCCCGCCACTCAAAAAAATTTTTAATATAAACTACTGCACCTACTGTTCTAACCCAATTCAACTTCAGGTGCAGCAAATTTATCGATTTTACGTATGGAATTTTTTTTTACATACATGTAGCATTTCTGGAATTCAGATTAATTTGTATTTGTTGAGATTTTTTTAAACAAAACAAATCTCATTCTCTAAAACTGGCCCAAGGTTCCGCCTCAAGTATTTTTTTAATAACGTCCAGTGTATTTCTTTATCAGTAGTCTCAGACCACATGTAAGCGCTGGTCCTTGTCATAAAGCTAAATCCTTGGTATTTCTGTATATGCACAAAATAATATAATATAATATAAAAAGGGTAGCATTATACGGTGTATAAAATAAAATAATATCCAAATGAATTAACATAATCCACAACAAAAAAATATAATACGGGACAATACCAAGATTGTATATTATAAAAAAATGCACTATTTTTAACGTAGTTTTCGTGATAAGTTTGATTGGGGGTACACACAGAACATATACCTTTTAAAAAATTAACCCATAAAAACCCAGTTTTTATTATACTCCCTTTCTTTGTAAAATATAACAACAATTAAAGACGAATTAAAACATATAACATAACACTAAACTTACAGTAATTTAATATATTTCTAAAATGTCAGATATTTTGAGCTTTGATGAGACACTTCATGCTTTGAAGATTAAATTCTAAAAACATTTGTCAGTCAATTTAGATTTTCGACATTCATAGTATACCGACGGATTAATTCAAATTTAGAAAATATTCCACGACGTTATCGGGCCGCCGCGCCGTTGCTCATCAAACTTTTCTAATGATTCCAATTTGAAAAAACCAATAAAATTTCTAGAAATCCGAAATTATACTATAATTATTAATTTGATAGATCTCCTTGATCGTCGCCACGAGTCTACTTGCCAAGTTTCAGCTCGATTGGATCACGGGAAAAGGGTCAAAAATCGATTCAAAGTTTTTTTTGACGGCAAGCCGGCAAGAAAGCAAGCAAGCAGACGCCTCGAGTTAATATAAAAGGAGTAAAAATACGAAAATAATGACAAAAGAATTGTGCCTTTGAAATAATGATAAAATTTCTTCGAATTTTGCGTTTTCGTATAACGACTGTCCTTGATGTGATCGTTTTTGACGGATCGCGAGATTCTCGGGTTTTATTTGCAATTGCAAGAATAGCTTCGCATTTGTACCATGCTTCGCCAATCTTTGGCATTGAACCTCTATCACTGTTTTAGTAAGATGCAAAGAAAATACCGTTTGAAATATTCTGTATATTTAAAACAACATCAGTAGGCGTTTTTAATATTCTATACATTAAAATACCTCTCGACTTTGAAATAAAATAACAAGGTTCTCTAGTATAATAATTCTACCAAAATATTATTTGTATATAATGATTAAATGAGTATTTGATTCCAAATTCAGTTTTATTTTTGTTATTTGGCATTTCAATTGTTTTATTTTTAATATTGTTGAGCGTCCATGGATGAGAATTTTATGAGGTTTTCGTCTCAAGACCAGATCTGAGAGAGTTGTTATACTCCTAAGAGTTTCTTTAAAGAAAATTGTAATCAGCTGAAGAGTAGCAAGTAAAAAGAATCCCGATTGAAATTGTACAACGTCTATTAATTAAAATTAAAATAATATTTAAAAAAAAAATTGAATTTCCAACACAGCATTCCATTTTTCGTATACTCCCAAAAATATTGATATAGTACGGAGAAATATAATACTACAAATAAGTGAAGAAAAAAAACGGAATATCGCATACCTGAATAGCACACGCGACAAAAAGACACATTCTTATCGAAAAATTTTAACCTTATTTGCGAAACATCTAAATATAATAATTTCGATGACCCCGTAACTTCGTGTGATGTCCGTAATTTTGTTAGAATTCATGGCAAAAAAAACAAATTAAACGACCGGAGATGGGGGCTTGAACCCCAGGCCAGCAAACCCGAAGGCGGCAACGATAGCGATGTTGCTACCGCTGCCTCTCCACGGACCGTCAAAAAGATACTATAAATATATACTTGGGCTTAGCAAAGATGTTCCTTGGGGACGATTTGACAGGTAACAATTAGTCACTACATATTTGAGATAAAATATTTTAACAATCTACCAGATAGCATCAGAAAAATTACAGGCGAAAAGTGCCTAGACTAAAACAAATTATAGGTGTTCTTATCATCAAAAATCATATAGTTTACATAATTTAAACCCATCTGGTCTGAGAGTTAATTATGCATAAATATCACACCCCGAATACAAGACCTTTCCAAAGTATGCATTTTGAAATGATGGGGCAAATTTTTTTTTGTCCTCGTGATTCAAAAACTGTAAGCATTAAAAATGATATTTTTTCAGGTCAACATGACAGAGTATCGTTATTTTTATCTCACACTTCTTAAGAAAAATCAATCACATTTAAAAAATATTTTTGTATATAGGTATGTTCTGAGAACATAGTTACTAGATTTTGTCACGTTATTTTAAAAATATAGAAGATGTAACGTTACCAGCTGCGAAATCTATGTTAGTTCATGAGAAAATACTACAGATGTCTTTAGCATATTCCATTCAAATAAATGAAAGATTCTTTTATATTGCATAAATTTTAAAGAAAAATACAGATATATCAATTCTCTTTGTAAAATAATAATGGAAAGTCACACAAAGGTCAGGCTTTTATCTTTTAAAATTATTAATATTATATACATACGAATATAAACTCAAGAATCCCACACACTTCAACCGTGAATATACGAATTTGTTTCCTTTACATATATTTCGTTTAATAAATTATATTATTGTCATATAGATATCATACATTGTATGAGTCTAGTTATTGTAGGTACATACTGACTTATGCTTGTGATTATTTAGAAATATAATAGTATTGTCTCTGAAACTGAATTATTATAACTTTAATTATTTAATTATTGATATATCAATTCAAGTAGCGTGCTTACTGCTAAGGAATGAATAAAGTGTTCTGAATTATGGTAGAAATTTAATTTTTAATACAAATAAAAGCATTATTTTTTTTTAAATAAATCCCCGGAAACTGAACTAAAATCCAAAAAAAGTTTTTTTTTTCCGGAACCAAAACCGGAATCGAAGTGATTTATTTGTTTTTTTTTTTCATTAAGCCGGAAAAAACCGAAATGAAAAATTAGCAGTTAGCCCTGGTTTAAGTTGTTATAATATTAAATATTTTCTTACATTTCGGTTATAAATAAATTACTCTACAGTTTATTCGACTGAATATAGATGTGCGTACTTTACACCGTCAATTTCAAATCGGCGTAGTTCTCAGGAAAAGTTATTTTCCACTCCGGTAACAGCACTAGACGAATGGATTTTCTAACAAAGAAACATCGTTCAATTTTTTATTTTCAGTAGTTCAATGTAGTAGTTATAAAGACAACAACGTAGTCTTTATAACTACTATACTTGGTTACCTACCTGTTTATTTTTTATTATCTTAGATTATATTGTCAACTGCATCTGCTAATATATATTATATTAATAATTTTTTGCATAGATTGGTAATTCTTAAAATTATGTATTATTTTTTTCTCAACTTATTACGTGTATATTAACATAGTTTTAATTTATTCTCAGAAACTATTTTTCACTTCGTAATATTATAACTTATTTTTTATTATAATTTACTTTCAATAACTTATCGTAAACTAATATTGAATATTTTTTCTGCATCCGCACAGACTATTCTAGCGATTCCACTAATGTCAATTTTATATATTAGTTGATATTGAAAGGGAAAAAAATCCCTCGTTTTCGGTGTATAATTTTTTGGTTTCGTAGGGTCATTTATTTTCTAAATGTTCTTCTGGAAGAGTTTTCTGAGCTATTTTGCCGTATGTTTCTAATCTCACTGGATCCCATTCGTCATTGTACCGGATTCTACACACTCCTTCATCTTTCACGGGTTCGTAGATACTCCGCAAGACTTTCCTTTCGTAGTTATCTAACGCCTTGAAATTCTTCAACAATATTTCCCAGACTTCCTTTCTATAAGATGTCACTGAAACGACAATTATATTTTGTGAAAAGAATGAGGAATATAAAAACCGCATTATTGTATTTAATATTAGTAATTATATCTCGGCTTCATCCATGAAGTACATTTCGTTACAATTTCACGAGAAAATCAGCCAATGTATTAAATTTTTGCGAAAACTTTCAATGGATGCATTGTATTTTGTTGTTTGATGGTAAAATCTACAGAAATTAAATACTAATTGTACGTCGCTCATTTAGGCATTTTGAATGCCATAACAGAGTAGATAGTGCAAAGGAAAATATTTATTATTATTCCTTTCTTTTTATAATTATTTCTTTAGCAGAACTAAATGAAAAGAAAAGAAACGCATGCGGGACATCCATTTATGTGAAAATAATTTTCTTAACGTTCTATGTAAAACCGTTCACTTATAAATTGGTGACCATATTTAATTTAATTTTAGATGGAATTTGGGTAATTTTAAGACTCAAATTTTATTAGAAAAATAAACGATCGGATTTCTTTTTCCTACGTAAGCTTCACAACTTTATTCCAGATTAATTAATTAATCGACAGCTTATACATGATATAAAAAGAAGTTACTAGTAGTTATGCCGATTTCTTGTCTAGAATATTATTTGTACATACCTATATCTTTATTTCCCGGTTCCACCTTATATTTGAATTCTTGTGTAATTATATATTTCATATATTAATTTTATATTTCACAAAAACATGTATTTCAAAAAAACGAAAATACTCGTAATAATCTAGGATTATGTTTTATTGATTGAATGAAAATTTGAAAAAAAATGTCTTTTGATGAAAATGATATCAAAAGCTGAAAATAGTCGCGGGAATCTAGAAATCCAAACGGAATTCTTCTTTCTTTCTTCTTTTGGTGTCATGTCAGGTCCCCCCAACGTTGACTATCACCCGAGAGAAAGCGTCCCTGTCCTGGGCAGCACGAAACAGCTCTCCAACACTTCTTATGCCCGTCCAGTCGCGTATATTGCGGAGCCAGGAAATTTGTCTCCTTCCAACACCTCTACGACCCTCTATCTTGCCCATAAGAATCAGGTGGAGCAATTCATATTTTTCTCCTCTGAGCACATGACCCAAATATGATACCTTTCGGATTTTGATATTTGTCAGCAACTCTCTATTCACTCTAGCTCTTTGAAGAACTCTTGTGTTGCTGACCATATCCGTCCAGGGTATCCGGAGCATTCTCCGATGTATCCACATTTCGAACGCCTCCAGCCGGTTCATGCTACTCACTTTGAGGGTCCACGATTCCACTCCGTACAGCAGGACTGACCATATATAACATTTGACCAGTCGCTGTCGAAGTTTCAGGTTAAGATTGTCATCGCAGAATATCTGTCTCATTTTGTTAAAAGCAGCTCGCGATGCTTCAATTCTGCATTTGACTTCGGTTTCTGGGTCGAGGTCTTCCGCTAGGATACTTCCAAGGTATTTAAACTTTGTCACTCTCTCTATACAAGCCCCATTCAATGTGAGGCGTGCTCCCGTGTGATCTTGCCTACTAAACACCATGAACTTTGTTTTACTCACGTTCATGTTAAGACCCAGTCTTACACCAGCATCATTAATTCTGTTTACAAGTGTTTGTAAGTCTTCCATACTATCTGCCAGAATGACTGTATCATCCGCATACCTGATATTATTGACGTGTACACCAAACGGAATAAGTTTTGTAAATGTCGCAACACTAGAGCGTCAGCTTCGGACAAACAAATTTTCACATTTTTAATAAAGATTATACATACTTTAGTAAATATTCATTTTATTAAATACTTAGTATGGTTTCAGTGCAAAAATTTTTTTCTTTCTCTATCTGCCAATTTTAAGAAAAAAGGCACAAATTAAATTATAATAAATATAATTAACAAGAATAATATATTTGTACTAACCACTAATTAAAATAAATTACTATTAAATTAGTGGTTCATGTAAACCATATTCTTGTTAATTATATTAATAACAATTAAATTATAATAATACTTTAAAATACCGCTGCTATACTTAGTACAAGTATTCACATTTCCCATGGTGATACCATACGTAGATTCATTTTTATTAAAATCCCCGATGTCATTTATGAAAATCCTCAACTTATTTTCGTAAGAATTCCTCAATCAAAAATAATTTTATACTAGACTATAAGACGCACTTTGGACGATAAGACGCACCCCAATCTTATGTTGAATTTTCAGGGTAAAAAAGTGCGTCGAACGGTCCGAAAAATACGCTAACACACAATATTATACAATTACGTATTTCTTGTTTCAACGCATTGTGTTGAAGAGCATGCACGAGTAATTTTCTTGTATAGATGGTACATGAAGTGAATGGCAGATGAGACAATAGACAACAGAATTAGATATTCCAAAGTGGACAGGTCGATCACGTGGTTTGACTACGTACTGAAGGAGATTAACATCAGATGACTTAAGAACATTTCATTTATACATTTATTTTTCGTAGGAAATCATAGAATATCAATACATAGTATAAAAGGAAGTCTTCAGCGAGTCCGTCTGTATGACTGCGCTAATCTCGAGAACCACTGAACGGATTTGTATGCAGTTTTTACTGGTATCGTCTGCATTTTTCCATCAAGCTTTTGTGTATTAGAATTTTTCCTGGCACTTATATATTATTACGAGCTGAGCATTAACTGTACTAGCGAATCAAATCGGGAAAAAATTTTTCCTCTAAAGCGCTCTCATGGAAAACGCTGCATAATCCGTTAGAGATGTACAAAAAAAAATCGTTCAGGAAAGAATTGTCTTTTGTGTACAGATTTCTGGGATATTCTGCCGTGTATACGTGACCTCTCTGGCCGACGATTCGGATCCCATTGCAGGGTGCATCATTAGGGCTAATGTGCGATTACTTTCTTAAATGCAAAGACGTCTGCCACGTGGAAGGCTGGAAAGCTTCTTCTCGTGCCATATCCATTAAATGGATGTTGACTTACCATGTTGGCCATGTCTATAAATAAAATATAATACCACTGTACCTTCTTCATGACGGACGCACACTAACTGATCCATAGAATAAACATATTAAATCATTTTTGAGTAGCTTGTTGGTCCTATGGTTAGGACTCTCGCCTCGTGATCCAAAGGTTGCGTATTCGAACCTCACTCCAGACTAGCAAGTTAGTTTTATTTTCATCGCACAAGCGTTTAGCTTAGTTTGAAAATAGTAAGAATATTGATGTGATACGTATTCCGTGTTCGCATCTCTATTTAAAAATAAAATTGTCCATTATATACTTTAAAAAATCTACGCGCCGTTTAGCCTCAACATGCACGTTACTTTTGAGAGAAAATAGAGCAAATAGTTACACGCGACTTTGAATGCCTTTCTGTGTTTGCAAGAAAATTATTCGATATTCATGAAATATTACAGTAATTCAAAAAATATTGTAGGTCAAACATATTTATAGGTATCATAATTTAAACAAAAAATAGCGACACAATTCGCCTAGACTTTTCGGCGGACCCGACCACATTGATAGCGCCATGACAGTGACACGTCGTTCACGATCGCCGGACCCTGTCCCGTTTGAGTGATTTAATAATGTGACTGGTCTGTTTGGCATTTCATTTGTTTCCAGACAAAGCGTGACCGCTTGATTGGCCCAGCGAGACGCGGGAAATACACAGCTTCTATTTTGTGTCCATGATGCTGACGGCCCGTTCTGTTCCGTTGTGTTCGTGAAGCGATATTGCTATAATCAACCCGTCCGAGTTTCGAATTGTTCGAATTGTTAGTCTTCTAGTGCAAGAGCGCTAATGTAGGTTCCTCTGGATCCCATCTGGCCAGTGGAACCGTGGTCTACCGATGCCCCTGATTTGTGAAATGCAAGGTACGCATGTGGTGAAGTTTCTTCCATCCAGATGTCTGGTCCATCGAAGACGTTTGATTTCAACGTCATGATCATGAAAAAAATCGACCACGGACAAATGTTGCATCAAAGTGAAATGTTTTATCAATGCAGAAAATTTCAGATGTTCAAAGTATGGAAAATCAAACCAATCAAGAGATTCGGACCAGGCAAAAGTCCAGATAACAGAAAACCCACAATAAATGGACTACGTGAGATGTACGTCAACTTATTTATAAGAAATATAGTATTATATTATTGATGGAAGATTTCAGAGATTATGATCATTACATTAGGTGAAAAACATTAATTATGGATAAATTATAGAAGTCTCACAGAGACAAAGCTAATTTATATACGAAAAAAGTGGATGGGAGTTTCTTAGGAGTTAAGTCAAGTTCAACAAATCCTCCAGCCACAAAGAAAAAAAGTTCAACAAATTATCGATAAAAAGATGACATTATTGGTCTATCACACATAGAGCCTGTTTTTTCTAATTTAGCCCTTAAACACTGGATAGTCCAGCGTTAGCGAAATTGTCAGGTGTCAAATGGTGATCGTAAAACACGGAAACCATCTTCAATATCCAAAATATTATATTAATCGTTGCTGATTTATGTAGACCTTTATTTGGTTAAGGCACCGTCTACATCAGCGTTTCCCAACCTTTATTGGCTCGCGTACCACTTGGTAGTGCATCACGCTTAATTGTATCACTTCGTAAAAATGATTGTATTTCGAGAAATTTGTTATACTATTTTTTTTTTTTTTTTTTTTTTTTAAATAAATAGAGATGCGAACACGGAATACGTGTCACATCAATATTCTTACTATTTTCAAACTAAGCTAAACGCTTGTGCTATGAAAATAGGACTAACTTGCTAGTCTGGGCTGAGATTCGAACCCGCGACCATTAGATCACGAGGCGAGTGTCCTAACCACAAGACCAACAATTAAAATTTTGTAGGGTGACAATATTTCCCAGAACTCAATTTATTTAAGTATAAAAAAATACTTTAAATAGGTTTTATTTTTCTGTTAAAATGTGACATTTGAACTTTACATATTACAATGTTTTTTTTTAAATGAAAGGTGCCGAAGCTCATTTCTTTTCGAAATTCAAAACCAGGACATTTAAAGAAGTATTTTTGTTAAATATTTTTTTTTTTTTTTAATTATTTGTATTAAAAAAATGAAATGCGCCGCAGGCAATTTTTTTCAAAAAATTACCGATATTAATAGAAAGTATATGTATATAAAATTAATTAAACACGGTAAGTGTAAAACTTCTTCTGATGGAAACGAGACAATTTACACTTTCAATTTTATAAACTTACAGCAGCGGGCGAAGTTTTTGTTTTAAATATAATAATATTAATGAAATTGTATTTAAAAAAAAAATTATTACCGAAATTTTCTATTTATTATCGAAAATAATAGTTATGAAGGTGTTGCTTAAGATTAAAATACATTGTTATCAAGTTATAAGCTTAATTTTTAAACAAATTTTACGAAAATATTATAAGCAAAATTTAATGAGATCCTTGTGCTTGTTTCGAAGAACATAATTTTTTGGAATTTGGTTCAAAAAATGTGAGATGTAATACAATAGTTTAAATGATATTTTTATGTCCGCCATAACTGATTATTTTTCGCGTACCACCAACTATCCACTCGCGTACCACCGGTGGTACGCGTACCACAGGTTGGTAACCGCTTGTCTACATGACAGCTGTCAAGTATCAGCTTTCGAAGAGCACGGCTAGAGAAATGGCAGCAATTTCAAATAGGCTACCTCTTATTCAAACACCCTTTATATATATATGTACTTGAAATGTGCTCAAGAGGCGGCTGTGTAGACTTACCACCCTTGGCCACTAATGTGCTCAGGCTTTAAACCCTACCCCTTGTAAATAATCTAAGGCTTTATTTGTGTTTAATCAGGGTTTTTGCGCAAATTGCTACAAATTTTCGTGAGTGAAAAGAAACGTCAAAGATTATGATGTCACTAGCATCGCCTTTCAAAAATGACGGACTTATCGTGTTTGAATTTACGCTTTACATTAATTAGTCACAAAATAATAATAATTAGAAATCGATGTAAAATGCATAATAAATAAAATATTTTTTACACCGGCATTTATCATAACAATAAGAATGAACTCAGCGTTTCTTTTATTTTTAACCTATGATCTGTAATCGCTGAAATTCTACTTAACTTGATTCGGTTTTTGACAAAATACCAATTAAAATTATCGGTAAATTGTAGTATGTTTGTGTCGGCGTGTAATCAGCACTATACTGTGGCATTTGTTTCAGCCGAGTGTTAAGGTTATAAAAACGTTATTTTTTTCACTAAAATAAAAAAATTAAGTGCATGTAAAATGTTAATTAATATCTTCATTTTAGATGTCGCATAAGACCACTTATTATCCTAATTTGCCTAATTATTTATTTACAAACAATAACACATGTCATTTGACTTCAGAATTACATTCCAAAAAGTAAATCTGGCAACGCTGCGAGTTTTTGACAGCTTGCTTACGGTGTAATCGGTATAATTTATAAACTGAAGAAATGTGTGAAAATATTCCCCAATTTCGGCCAATGGGTGTTTCGCAAAGAAAAATTATAACACAGAGAACAAACATGAGCGACATTATGAAAATAAAACATAATAAAAACAAAGCAAATGAATTTTTCATAATTGAAAGAAGTTACTGTATTGATAGTTCAACTTTTAAAAATAATGCAAACATTGATATTGCATATCTCCATAACTATTGATATTAGGTCATGGTTACTTCAACATTTTAGGCACACAACATAGGAAGGAATCTACCGGCCAAGTTTCTGCTGCTAGCTCTGGTACACCCTGTATTCTAAGAATTTAAAGGGTTAAAATAAGTTGATCTATGTAGAAGAAATACAATAGTATACATAATTAACCCGGGAGCAGTGGCATCTCCTGGACCTACACCGTTAGTGGCGCGTAGAGGGTTTCTCTCACGCTTCTTTAATTGGAAATCATTTTATTTTATATTAATTTTATATTAATTATAGAATTATTTTTTTACGTATGATAAATGAAACACTTCTTCGTCATAAATGTCAAAATTTGTTACTAAATTTGGAAGAAAATTATTCAAAAATGAAATTTGATAAAAAGAAGAAAAAGATATTTAAAAAAAATATATTTTTCATAAAAATAAAAAGTAAATCAAATAACATTTTTTTTTCTACTATTCGTTGAGTTTTTCAAAGATGTTACTTTCAAAATATATGAAACCAAAACATTTGACATGTTTTGGTTTCAAATATTTGGAATGGAATACGGTTTGAGGTCATCTATTACTCTTCCTGGTTTATGAACTTTCGTCTCATCAACATCTATCCCCGGCCTCTTTGGTCCATTATACAAGGTCACCGAATAGCTCACTCGGTAACTGTTGGAATCGATAGAATTAATAACATATTCATCTTCCAGGCATGTGATGGAAGATGAAATGCAGTCGGCACTGTCGCCAATTTTTAAAAATTTCGTCGGAAATAGATACTTACGTCGTTAGTGGCTCAATGAGGGAATCCCTCACGGCTAGAAGGCACGTGCAGATAGCTCTCCGTACCACAGTTGCTTGAGTACTAAATGTACCGGTTCTATTCGCATTTACACCCCAGAGGAATAATTAGAAGGTCCAGGTGGAGTGGAAGCAACAATTAAAATTGAAGCCAGACACTTAAAAATTTTGTTGAGGGAATCCCTCATTACGCCACCGCTCCCGGGTTAAAAAAAAAACATTATATTTTTAAAACTGAGAATCGCACACGACAAAAACTCTTATTTTTACCGCAAGATTGTAATATCTCAAGTGTTTTCTAGCTAGAATTTTTTTTATGACAGATTCTCAAACAATCGTCGCCTACCGTGGCGTGCTGTCAGAAATAGTTTTTTTTTGCCACTAACAAGTGGAGCGCTTTCATCGTGAACACATAATTATGGAATCAACTTGTGTTTTTTATAAATGAAAAAATATGTTAACTCTGTTGGAATGTTTTGACGTTTAATGCTCGAACGAAATACAAACATTGTTAAACGTAATTTAATGGTCGACAGACAATATTAAAAAATAAATATAATTGGATACACAATAATAAAACGAACTAGCTCGCTTGGAATCGGTCGTTTTATTGGGCATGGGATCATATATTTGGGGTCGTTATACATCCCATCTCAATTATAATAATTTCGTCGTCTGTCCGTCCGTCCGTCCACTGTAACTTCGTGTAAAGTCCGTAATTTCTTCACGGTATAAAAACATTTTTTTTTATATAAATTAATAAATACTTATTATTTAGGAACCGACACGTAAAAATATCGTCATTTGTACTGCTACCAATCGTAATAAAATACATAAACGGCTCTCTTTGTATAATATTAAAAAATGATTTAATCTACCAGTATATCCAATTAACGGAAACAAATACCGAATCAGACACAACCTGGAAACTATTTATAAATTTTTATTATATTTCTTGTTAATAGAAATAAACCATGTAACATTTTGCAAATAAAATAATAATAAAAAACTATATTCCATCATAACCAATTGTGCAGACCTGGTATAATAAATATTAATAATATAATAAATATTTGCGAAATTATGGAACCTTAACCTAATTAAATCCTTAACCCGAGCAATATAATTCGAAAAGTTCTAAAATAATTAAAATATCCAGTTTCCATATACAATTTCTAACTTTGATTAGATATTACTAACGAAAAAAAAAATTATAACTTAAATATAATTAA
Source organism: Agrypnia vestita (assembly GCA_016648135.1). Lineage (NCBI taxonomy): Eukaryota > Metazoa > Arthropoda > Insecta > Trichoptera > Phryganeidae > Agrypnia > Agrypnia vestita. The sequence goes on from JADDOH010001526.1 coordinate 56,703, forward strand.
TACCTTATGCAGGTGTCTCACAGCTAGTAGCAAAAACTTCATTTTTGAATAGAAAATATTCTTTACAGTTTGGGTGAAATGTCATCAGTTAAGGAGATCATTTTATTCGACTGAAAGAAAATGAATTTTTAACATTTGATATATAATACTTTAATGATTGTCTAACGTTTTACAAAAACCAAGTCAGAAATATTGCAAACAAAATGCAAACTTTGCTTTTCTCCGTAACCGTTGCCATTTCACACAAAGTATAAAGAATATTTGTATTCAAAATGGCTCTATTTCAAGTTTTTGCTACTAGCTAAGAGACAACCTTATATATTATTGAAAAAGGTATTAATATATTTTTAATATGTTTGTAAATAAACGATGTACCGCTCGGACGGTAACATCATACACATTCGCCGCGTTTCATGATGATAGTTTATTTCCGTAGGACGCCACCTGCTGTTTACTGAGAAGGTAATGTTCCGTTCCGGCGATAACACCACGCACGTAATTCCGCTGCGTGTCATAACCGTTTGGTATTTTTTCTTACTAGCACAGAGGGTATACCACTACTACAAGCGTTGATATAATTAAGTATATTTCAAAACATTTCCAAGGAAGTCTTGGTATTTCTTAAGCGATTTATCCGTTTAAAATTTGACAGAAAACAGTTAGAAGACCGCGTTTTTGATGGCTGGACGATGTTGTAAAAGTCCTAAAATTTAAAAAAAAGTACTAAAGGTATATTGGATTAGAAATACCCGAGAATGGACCGTGATAAGAAGAGTCGTTGAGCTGCTGCGAGCTACCCAAGATAGACATGGTTTCTTTCGGGTGATCGTCAACGTCCGACAGGACACTTAAAGAAGAACAAGTAAAAGAATCCGCTATATCGTCACTTCAGTTCTATCTTGTCGTAAGGTCAAAATTGTCGTTTGACTTATTGTGATGATGTTAGATTTTGAGACTTGCTCTACAAATCGCTCCAATCCATTTTATCATACCTACTTTAGATTATTTGGTACAGAATTCCATTTTTTAGTATGTGCTGAAATATCCGTGTTTGATCAGTTCTATTTTGTCGTATGTATTATCAACTCCATTCATTCTAATATGAAAATTATAAAAAAAAGTTAGTTCTATTGAATTACAGTGCTGGTGGTGACGGACAATCCTTTGTTCCATATACTCAAGTAAAGCAATTCAGACAAAAACATAATGATATACTTACATAAAGTATAAGACAAACATGGATTCGACATCATTCGTAGATAATCAATTAAAAAAAAAACACATCATAGACGTGGAAAACCTTTAAAATTTTCCATTATTTTAGGATGATTGACTTTTAAGGCTTTAACTGAGGAAAAACAACGTGATCTTGCATCAATGCTTTCATACATGCACCGGTTGATAAAATATTTTTCGAAAATTTACATAAAAATCATTGATTTTGCCTTTATTATAATTTTTAATTTAGTATTCCTTTATTATTTTATTTTTAACTCAGTTAAAAGTTTCTCTGGTCTTGTAAATTAAAATTTATTGTAGTATTTCTATTGTTTAAATTAATATTTTTTGGTAGTTTCAATTTTTATCAAGCTTTAATATACAAAAAAAATGGTACTAGGTAAATGTAATTTTTCTCTTGCAAATGACGTAATAAAAAAATAGAATATTATCGTTTACTCGGAAAACAATAATATTGTTTCCTGTTGTTGGAAAATCGATTTCAAACTTTGAATGCGTTTTTCTCAAAACTGTTGTTTTGACCTTACGACAAGATAGGACTGGGGTGACGATATGGGTTGCCAAGACCACCTCGGGCTGAAGAGCTAGGATTGTGTGCGGTGTATAAATGTGGGTACACACACAGATATATCGCATAATCGCGGATCGATTTTGATCGTAGGCAGGTCCGATTAATTAGAATAGCCTTAAATAATGTACGGTATTTTTGGCGTAATTAGCTGTTACCGGCTCCACAAGGCGTGTAACACTTTGTCAAGTGGTGGCTCCGTGAATGCTAATGTATTACGCGAATAAAAAATCAATAATGGCGGATGCCTTCGTACGAAAACCGGTTGGGTATTATTTATTTTATAATCCAAAAGCTTCAAGCGTAACATCGGATTATTTAATAAGACGCTCTTTGCATAAATATTCACGCCGCAAAAGTATTACTCATTTGGAAAAAACGCAAAACTTGTTTTTCGAAAGGTCAAATGTTCAAGTGGATAATGTTGTGAATCTTATTTCAAAATATTTTTAATGTTTACAAATATTTGCAGTAATGCTTTTTGTAAAATAGTAATTTAAAGATAGCAAAATAGTATCCATAAGCTATTACAATGTATTCCATATTTTCCTAAAAACTTAATTTTTGTTTTTGAATTTAGAAGAATTTTACAAATCACAATGATCGCTTGCATTAAATAATTCTTTTCTGAATGCTATTAACTTCAAAAATCAAACGTCACTTTTATAATAATACAAATCAACAGATATCGTTGTAATGATAAAACTGATTTTATAAAACGAATGAATGATTATCGTATTGTCACCAGGAATACGTCTCTCTGCCAAAATTTCAAAGCGATTGTTCGCCAGGAAGTGCGTCGAATAAAGGCGTGTAATAAAAATAAATAAAATAAGTAAAAGCCTCTCTTAAGGACCGCCATCTATTTCCACATACAACTAATTATATGAGCAAGTGTTAAAGGCAACAGGAACAGAAGGCGTCCGCGAAAGATGTGGCAAGATCAAATGAACCAAATCTTGGAGGCTCTGTTAAAAGTTTTAACAACCAAGCAGCGTGTATTTATTTATATTTATTTATTTATGGAAAACTAACAGTACATATAAAAATCAGAATACACATGAATATTAAATAGAATAGAGACCATCTTACAAGTTTTCACAGAATTAGCATGTAATGTATATATATATAGCAACAATAACATAAGTTATACAAAAAAATTAAAAAGTGAAACAAAGCATGAAAGTCAAAGAATTAAAGGTAAAGGGGGAATCAGTAATGAGAAGAAAGGACAGATCTACTTAGTAAAAAACTAACCTATAAAAACCAAGTTTTTATTACACTCCCATTCTCATTGAAAGAGGTTTCTCGCCTACTCCACGTGTCGGGTTCGAAAATAAACAATATATAAATCGTTAAAATTTCGAAAAATCCAAAATTAAACTACCTATAATTATTAATTTATTTAAACGAAAATTTGGTAGATCATTTTCATCGTCGCCACAAGTCTGTCTGCAAAGTTTCAGCTCGATTGTATAACGGGAAAAGGATTAAAAATCGATCTAAAGTTTTTTCGCAGACAAGCAGACAAGCTGATAAGAAGTCGCTACGAGTTAAAAGAAAGGGAGTAAAAAAAAATATAGCATAAATAAATCTATCTGATCAATACATATATGAGGTCTAGACAAAAGAAAAAAAGATGGATTAAATTACATATACGAGGTCTGGAAAAAATGGTGTTGTAGGACAAAAGAGACGTTCCATTGGATGATTTGTTAGCAGTTAGTTAATTTGGATTTATATATAATTTTTACAGAATAATTAGAATGATTTATTATTAGTTCATCTGCTAACTTTACTTTAAGCATCCTTGAACTTCTTAGCCTTACGTTAATATTGTTCCGAACAATAACCATTATTATTGGCAGCCCGCCGGAAATATTATTTCCCGACCAGAGTGACAGGTTTGGGAGCTGGAGGTATACAAAACGTGATGTTGAGGACGATCGCTTAGTCGCCAAGATAAACCGGCTTAATTAAATCGAGATCTTTGTTAGCAAACAGTTGAATCCTCTTCAATAATTGCCAAGTGTTTAATTAAAATATCAATTTTACCGTCAATACGAAAGCAGAGACCTAAAGGAAATTATTATTCAGCCGTAATTATATAATGAATGTCACTCTGGCTTTATTTAGCGTCTTTGTTAGAGGAAATGAAAACAGTCTTGGCATTCTGATATTGTCTATTATGTCCACAGATAAATATTTATGGAACATTTAAATCGGATTGAAGTGATTAGTAAAGTTACATTGTAGTAGATGAAAATTAAAACATGCAAATTGGTTTCTAAAATAACGTAAGGTATGAAGATTTTACATTCATTTTAAATGAAATCACTTTTTATTGTCGATTTGCGATTTCAGAACATACAGGATTATTTACATTTTTTTTATCTATTTATATTCCAAATTATTTTTTTGAACATAACAAGCCCCACAAAACGTTTTAAAGAGACGTTTGTCTGCAGGATTCATTTTTACAATTAATATTTCAATTTTTTTTTATTTCAATTTTTATTTTTTTATTTAACATAACATTACATTAAATTACATAACAAATATAATTATACAATAATAATTTATCATACAATCACATGATAAAATATGTAATTACCCAACTAGGCTGGCCTGTTTTAGGGCAAGTTATATATTTCATTTTTGAATATCAAAAATAATAACATGATACACATCAATTTCACATGATACACTTCAATTCATATATTTGTTCATAAATAGGCCATGTCGTTTGACATTAACCACCTTCTGAATTTCACCACCGATTTTGGAGTCAACAGGCATGTTGGAAAGGCGCCTTGTATTTCGTGAAATAGCATGGACATCAAATATTCTAGTGTTCTCGTTCCATATTTGTTTGTTACTCTTGGAACAATCAAAGCTTTATTTTTAGCACGTCTTTCTGCCATGAGCAACCACCTTCTTGTATATTTCACTTTCGTGATTTTATTTAATCAGTATAAATAGTATTAACCCATGAACTAGCAGAATATTGACCGATGTATACACTAATTTAATATTTTGCTTTTGATCATGAACTTGTGTGGTTACGATATTTTTTACAATGGCAGATTGAAGGCTTTGTATCGGTTTTATATTCGATTTACTGGAGAGGCCCCACGATCTTATACCATATCTTAATGTTGATTTTACCAAAGAAAAATAAATAATTCTTGAAACAGGCTTTGGTATAATGTATTGAATATTTTGTAAAATCAGCTAGATAGTGCCCTAAGGCTCGAGCAAATTTTCTATATCTGCTGATCCCATTTGAAATGTTCATCTATGAGTAGCCCAAAGTATTTATGAGTTTTTACATATTCCACTGTGCTACAAAAGCATTTATTTGCAATCCTTTTGTGTATACAGTTGAAATTATGAGCAATTATATAAAGTTTGACATTAAAATGAGCATGTGGTGATGTTATATGCATGCATTTGTTTTTTTTGGCATTGATTTTTAGTCCCATGTCATGAGACCATTTCATTGATTGTTTTACGTTATCATAAAAATCGTGTCTTGACCGCCATCATATTAAAAATACTAATAATATTAAAAAAGTTCTTAAAAATCAACTTGTTTCACATCTATTAATTTCTGCATCCAAAGCGTCCAAATGCCCTTTTTTTGTCATATTTTCAGAATTACAATAAATTCTTTTATTTTAAAGAGCTTTTTCGCTCGTTTATCGGTCACTGAAATAGAGAACTATTTTCTCATCACTCTGTAATGTAAAATAAATTGCCTGCGAAATAATATTCTAATTTATTTACAACAATTTGAATTTAAATTTACAAAAATACAGGCTGTATAATTAAATATTAATCTGGAAAGAAAAAGTTTTTTTTTAAATAATAAATAAAAGAATTTACTTCTACCTGTGTCGTATACTTTCTGTGATGTAATTTAAAATGTTGTATTTTTGTGAAGGTCAGATTTTTAAACATGTACCTTATACCTTAAATAAATTTTAAAGACATTTCACGTTAAAAAGATAAAATTTAAATACAGGTGTCTCATAACTAGTAGCAAAAACTTTGGGGAGTTTTCCTCATTTTAAATAGAAAATAATCTGTACACTTTTCGTGAAACGTCAACAGTTAAGGAGACAAGCCACATCTTTTTAGTTCGCATTTTTTTTTCTCAATATTTATGACCTATTATCTGTATCATGATAGTAACTTACGTCGAAAGTTAAAAAATCATTAGCTTTGACATCTACAATTCAAATAAAATGATTAAAACTATGCATACATTTATTTGACTTGAATCAAGGCGAATGAATTTCTGATATTCGATATACATTAGTTTCATGATAGTCTAACATTTTACAAAAGATAGGTCAGAAATATTGAAAAAATAATTGATGTCGATTATCTCCTTTAACCGATAACATTTCATTAAAAATGTAAATAATATTTTCTGAGAAATACTTCCTCTTAAGTTTTTTCTACTAGCTCCAAGACATCCCTCATATGTTTAGATTTGCCCAGAAAACCAATATAACCTGTTGGTGCTGAACGTTGAACGCGCGTCAAGTGTTGCTTTAAATGCACGTAGCCGAGTTGAGCAGACGTGTGTAAAAATTACCGCTACTTGAATCTCATCGTCAGTGATGTAACGATTCAGTTCGAGTGAATTATCTAGAGATGGAGCAACCCCCCGTAACCGGATTCCACCGAGTTTTGTGGTTTTACGGTCCGACTCCCGTGAATTTAAAACATGCTCTTGATTCATCACCAAATATATTCTTACGTCCGTTTCTGTGTTATAACCGTTAAGCGGTTTAAAGTTAACGGAATTTGAAATATCGAGTTCAATCAATAATTTTTAATTTTTATCCCAGAGAAAATGTTACAATAAGTGCGATAGAATCCTCTGGGGTATTATGCCGTGTTTTTGTGACCTTTCTGGCTGACGTTTCGGATCCCATTGCTGGGGTCATTTCTATCAGGGTCCATCATCAATTAATGTTAAAGATCTAGGTGTTAGATTTGTAAGCAACCTAACATTTCACGATCACATAAAGACGATCAGTGGTAATGCTTTGAGAATGTTAGGATTTGTTCTGCGTACTGCCAGGGTTTTAGAGAATACCCGCGTACTGAGAACTCTTTACACTCCTTGGTGCGGAGTAGACTCGAGAGTGGCTCGATGATCTGGGGGCCACATGAGGGCAAGTACTCTCTTTGGTGGAGAAAGTCCAAAAGAAGTTTCTGAGATATCTCTACATGAGAGAGTACGGGCATTATCCTTGGCTTTACCCAACTGAGTTTCTCCAGGGTATGCTTGGCTACAATAGTCTAGAGACTAGAAGGAATGTGTATTTGATTACACATTTTTATTGATTGTTGCGCGGTATGATCGGTAATCCTGAAATTATGCAGAGCATTGGTTTGTATGTTCCTGATAATTACATTAGACATCGTCAGTATAGATTGTTTCACATTCTTATATACAGGACTAACCTGCCGATGGTTATGTCTGTTGGAAGAGCCACAGCTATGCTGAACAAAATCGCTTTGGGTATTGATATATTCCATGTGTCTGAGGGGGTTTTCCGAAGCGGGATTCTCCTACACCTTTGACGAGATTTTATGTTATTTTTAATTTATTAAATATTTTTATTTTGATATATACTTCCTAATATGTATGCCTTAAACATTTTGTTTGTAATGTACATATTATCAAATAAATTGAATTGAATTGAAATTGAAATTGAATCAGGGCTGATGATGGACCCTGATAGAAATGGCAAGTTTTGTAATATTTGTTTGTACTCCAGGAAAAATGCAAAGGTAACAAATTCTGCATTCGCAATATGCACCCAATCATCTTCTTGCAGATCATCGGCAACTGAATCACTCCAACTGCTACTTGATGACTCAAGAACTCAACACCCACTTTTCATTTTTATGCCCTATGAAATCGGATTCGTTGCTAGAACTCCGATTATAACTCGTTTCCGACAATTTTTCATATTTTTGTCACAATATATATCGACAATACATTATTTTTTGCAAAAAAAACATTACTTGTTATTTCATTATAAAAAAAAGTGTATTATGTAATCATGGAATGTGTATTTGAATACGCATTTAATCGATTGTTGCACAGTGTAATCAATAATCCTGAAATTATGCGGCGCATTGGTTTGTTTATCCTTGATAATTAACTTATGTAGCGTCAGCATGGATTGTTTCACATTCCAATACACAGGACCAACCTGCCGATGATTATGCCTGTTGGAAGAAGAGCCACCGCCGTGCTGAATAATATCACTTCGTTCTGAAGTAAGATTCTCCTACATCTTTGATGAATTATTTTTGAATACTTTATATTAATAAAAATGTTATAAAATTCATGAGTTAAATAAATGTTTGTAATGTAAATGTTATATAGCAAATTAATTGAATTGAATTGAATCATGTCATCTTCAAAATATTCTCTATCAGGATCAATAACAACCTGTAGATGGTCTGTTAGTTAAACAATAAAAAAAAAAATATTTTTTTTTTTTAAATTTTTTTTAAAAAAAAATAGAGATGTGAACACGGAATACGTGTCACATCAATATTCTTACTATTTTCAAACTAAGCTAAACGCTTGTGCTATGAAAATAGGACTAACTTGCTAGTCTGCAGTGAGGTTCGAACCCGCGACCTTTGGATCACGAGGCCAGTGTCCTAACCACAAGACCAACAAGCTACTCTATATATATATATATAGATTATATATATATATATATAATATATATATTCTATATATAAGATATATATAATTAATATATATATATAATATAGTATATATATATATCAAACCCGCCTTGTCAAACACGTCATTTATCGATTCAAAGAAACGAAAAACATTTATTTTGAAATTCTTTTCCATTTAATTACGTCACAAAAATATAAACTGATTTATTTATTCTAATGCATACATTTGACAATGTGTGCATCCGAATAATCTTTCAGAACTAATTTTGTTTGATTATACCTGCGCTTATACGTATCAGGACCTTTTTTTGAGAAAAAAGAATCCTTTATTTGTGGCGAAATGTAATCGCTAACGAAATTACAAAGAATAATTTTTGTATTTGAATGTATTTCGTTTAATACTTCACCTGTTGATGAGACGTTATACAGAGGTATAATGTATAATTAAGCTCATGTTAAGTAATATTCATTGTAAAGCTCGTTATCTCTACAGAGTTAACGTCGATTCCATCAGTACTATGAAAACAATGTTATTGTTTCGCGTTAGCTGGTAAATAATTACTGTTCTCTAGATAATTTTGCACATACTGTGAAAATAGAACTACTGGATCAAAGCGAGTGTTTTAGCCACTGTGTTGTTTTAGACACGATTTAAATGGACTTAGCAGCTAAACGAAGATACTAGTTATTTAGTCTATTCTAAGTTATTAAGTCTAGTTGTTCGGTATTGCTATTTCTAGGCGCCTCGCGAAACTGGCTTTTGACGTCGACTCTTCCCTCCCCCCTTCCCCTCTTCATCATTTACCTAACAAACAGTTGTAATTCACCTATCGGAGTGCTTACTTACTTACCATCACGCCGTTTCCCCGTGGTGGTAGGCAGAGAGGATAGAACGCCACACTCTTCTGTCCTGACCTACAACTCTCGCCTCATCCACATTCATACATCTTCGCATGCAAGCTCGCCGGTTGTTGAGGCTTCTAACGGGACCATTTTCCAGTATCTGGTTGATATGGTCATGCCACGTCTTCCGCGGTCGCCCTCTCTTTCCATCAACACTTGCATTATATATCTTTCTTATTCTCTCCTCATTCAGAAAAGCATCTGAGCGACCCTTTTTTAATTCTATTAATTATGCTAAGATCAGCTTTACATTCATTCCTAATATCTGCATTCTTTACTCTATCATAAATTGATTTGCCACACATACGTCTGAGGGATCTCATCTCCACTGCATTCAATCTACTTTCGTTCCTCTTCTGCCAGCTCCAGGCTTCGCTTTCACACATCAGTGTTGGTACCAGAATTTCTTCGGAATGAGTGTGTTGAAATATTGTTGTTACTGCTTCAATGCTTATTGAATTTCTGAATTACCTGTTCACCAAGTGTCGTGCCTTCACAGAATAGTAGGAAGTGCTTCGAATTCAAGTTGTATTTACAAACACGGAAGTACACCAATAAATCAAGATCGCAGAGAAATCGAGAAGGATCATTTTCGTGTGGTGAGTGTACCATCCGTTTCTTTCTTATTGTATAAATTATAGTTTACATTAGTTTCGTATTTATACCCCCATCCCCATCCCTATCCTGTCACCCTTTATTCCCGTATTTCATTCACCAATTCCCGTATCCCGGCGATTCGAATCGCACACTAGTCAATTACAAATTTTATAGCTTCCTGTGCATTTTGTTTATGGATCTCTTTATCTGTAAAAAAGTCGTGTATTAGATGGTAGATTTTGTATGTTACATACAAGTTATGTGTCCTAGTAGGTCTGTCGAGACACTTTGTGAAGAGTCGTAAAAAATATACTTTATCGCTAAAATTCTCAGGCTTAGGCCGCCGTTGAAATGTACAGTTTTTAGAAAAATCTCACTCCCTCGTGAGATATAATATTTTCTTAGTATCTCCGCAATTTTTTTCTGAACTCCCTGTTTCCCTTGTCACTTAATCGGCCGTATTCCGAAAATAGCAATATTCGGATCACAAGATTGTTATCCCAACACTTAATAGATGATAATAAAAAAAAACGAGACTTTGGTATACGTCGGTGTTCGGTGTTGTCGTACCAAATAAGGAAATTTGTATATTTGTATATTTCAAAGTAAATACTTTTATTTGAGGTGTCCGATGTCTGAAATGCCTTTAGAAAAGGGATTGATTTCTTCGGTTCCTTCTTATCCAGGCGGTCTGGTCTTATAGAGCTTCAAACGGATTATCTAAGTAAGTATCTATTGCAAACGTAACCTCACAATTCTCATGTTTCGACTAAAATTACACGTATTTAATGCATATAGAAAAATATAATTTCATATTCACTTAATTTCTTCTCCCACAACGTCCTGATATAAAATTATGGCAAAATTGTTATTTTCGCGTTGGACTCGTATTTATATTTGGCGTTTGACAGATAACCGTCAAGTATTTCTTTCTCACTCTCTCTCTCGAGTGGAAACTAAATGAAACATTCACCGACGTACACCAACGTCTCGTTTATTTTTTTATTTTTGTTCTCACCTATCAAGTGTTGGGATAACAATCTAAAGCTCTCAATATTGATATTTTCAGAATACGGCCGATTATTATATTACACCTTTAACAATGTTCCCTCGTGTGAAACGGAGGACATTTTTAATCTCACTTTTGATAAGCATTTCGTGTAGACGGCGCAAATAATAAAATTTATTTATTTTCTCATACATGTTAACGTATATGCTTAAGTGCCTTATTTTCACAAAAATTGGATTTTTGTACAGAAAAATAAAGTCCCGGCGTATTAAATACAAGTAGGGTGGCGGCTCATGTTTGAGATAAGTGAAAGAAATAAGAAGAAAAATGATGATGGCGTATTTGATTATTACATCATCTGACATTATCTGAAGAGTATGTAACAACTGAGTTTTCGAGTTTCGAATATTTCAATTTCTTCGATGGAATTTGGTTGATCGCGAGATAAAATTATTACAGAATTGTTGCTATATAATTAATTTAGAGTCATAAACAACTGATTTTTGATTTCGGACACGTTATCAAACAATAATTTCTTTCTCTGTCCGTCTGTAACTTCGGGTAACGTCCGTAATTTCGTTCGAAAAACGGACACGGCAAAAAAAAAACAAAACGGCTGGAGATGGGCTTGAACCCCGGGCCAGCAAATCCGAACCGGCCGCTTAACGCATGTTGCTACCGCCATCTCCCCGTGGATCGTCAAAAAGATACTATAAATGTATACTATAGAGATGGTATTTTAACCGGTGGCACACTAACCGTTTATTGAGGTTTATGTCTGATTGCATCGATGATTAGCAACTAATTTTTCACAATTCAACGGGCAACTAACTATCGGCACTAGACAATAGTTATATCTAAGATACCAATCAACAGCACAGTCAGATACAAATCCCAAGTAACTGTATCGAAAATAACCAGTAATCCCAAGTAACTGTATCGAAAATAAAATAACGGTTTGACCATCACTTATATACTAGAGCTTAGCAAAATCGCGAACCAATGTTCCGTCATTTTGGATGGGTAACAACTAGTATAATATAATTCACACATTTTATTTGTTTAAGAATCTACAGTTTTCTACATAGTTTTAAATTTGTTTACACGAGTTCTGCTAAAATATGAAATTGTTCTATCGTTATCTTCTAGAAATTAAGTAAAATAAAATAATGTTATCTTATAGAAGTTAGACATATAAGTAAAACAATTTTTAAGAGAGTATCAAAGAACATAATTCTCCATGTAACAATGTCCATCACAATATCCGAAGATCGACCCTTTCCACTCTCGGCATACCCTTTCGCTAAAGATTGTGGAGATTGCAACATGCTTCAGCAGCGTTCAACCCTTTCTCAAGCAGCATAGTATACTATGGCGTATACGTGTTGGGTTTCAATGCTCATTTTAATTTTCTAACCCCGTTAAAGAATTATATTAAGACAAACGTCAATAAAAATAAAATTAAATATTTCATATTCATGTAAAATAAAAATATTTTGTGTATTTATATACAAGATGTGTCGTAACTAGTAGGAATTTAATTATTAATTTAATTTCGAATAGAAAGTATTGTTTACACATTGTGTAAAATATCGACAGAAGGAGATGAGCCACATCAAAGTTTGCATATTTTTAAATATTTCTGATATAATTTTGCAAATGTTTGAATACCACTACAATTACTAATATTGCTGTAAATATATACTAGGAATATTAAAAATTCATTTACTTTAATACAAGTCAAATAAAATTACAAAATTTAAAAAAATATATATTTTTCAAATTGTATCAATGCGAATGAATAACCAATGTTTTACAGAAAAAAGTTAGAAATATTGAAAAAATAATGCAAACTTTGATGTCGCTTATCTCCGCAACTGTCGACATTTCGCCAAAAGTGTAAAGAATACTTTCTATTCGAAATTGAATGAAGAAGACTCCCCTGAAGTTTTTGCTGCTGGCCACGATGCACCTTGCATACGCACGATTTATCTCTGTACGAGAAAGTCGCTCGTGCGAGCGTACCGTGGCCTATTATATAATTGCGTTTTGCATCGGCATTTTCGTTTCGAAATATGCTCTCCACCCCACTCCTCGCTGGCGGAGGAGAGTCATCTCCCAGCCTCCGAGGAGCTGAAGAGACGCGACTCCCGTTACGCGAGATTGCGCGCCCACCGGACTGGTCCGTTCGGAATGCCGCTGTAATTGCTTTTTATATCGAGATGTTTGTCTGCTTTACGTAACCGCATACCTCCAGCGAGAAGAGGTCGGTTGACCTCAAAAGCATGAGCCTCCGCACCTCTGTTTGACAGCCACCTAGCGCCTTCCCCAATCCACTCGGGCGTGTTTGCCTTTTTATTTGTCGTTTTTTAATGTTTTCTAAATTGCGCGAAACTCGGAGTACGTCTGGCGACCCGTTTTCACGTCTTGAGGCCCCCGCACACTACCAATATTATCGAACAATTAAACGAGAGAGAGTTCAGTGCGCACATCACCGAAAGGACCCTGAGATTGAAATAGAGGAGTAAGGTTAGTCCCATTCTTCTCCGACTGAACTAGCTGGTGATGACGAGGAGCTCAGATCATGAGGATCTGAACTCCACGTCATATAATAGCGCCCAACATGGGCCTTCAATGTTCACACATATGAAAATAAAAACACATTAGTTTTTATTTTTTTATTTTTTAACAAACAGAAAAATCAAAAAATATGGCTATAGAGTGACATTAGAGTACAAAGTAAAAATATTTTATGATCATTTTGAAGATGATATGATTACACAAACATTTTTTATGATAAATAAATTATAAGTAATGTTTTTATGTTTTTCAATTGCTTGAACAACTTTGTAGATTGACTTTTTAAAAAATTAATTTAATTAACCTACATGTTACGGAAAAACCAAAAATAATGTTTTCACGATACCATACAATCGAACGACAGTGACCTAACTAATTAACTAACAAACCATCACGCCGTTTCTCCGCAGGGGTAGGCAGGGAGGAAAGAACGCCACTTCTATCTTGGCACACCACTTTTGCTTCGGCTACATTCAAACATCTTCTCATACAAGTTCAACGGTTGTTGAGGCTTTTAACAGGGCTATCCTCAAATACTTGTAGTATCTGATCGTGCCAGGTTTCGCGGATGCCCTCTATTCCTGATGCTTCAACACTCGCCTCGTATATTTTCTTAACAGTGGCCTTATAAGACGAAGCGCCTCAAACAATTTGTGTTTTTACCTCCGAACTCCTAACTTATCCTCTGAAACAATAAAATTCCAAAAATGTTATTATAAAATAATATTGATCTTGTGGGAATAAATAATATTGACCTTGTGAGGATAAATATTGACAATAAAAGGGACATTTAATATATAGGATATAAGAGAGCTGATATACAACACTTTACATGTAGATTCCTGCATAAATTATGAGTTGAGCAACAATGTCCTTAATAACAATCGTTATATAGCTTATCCACTTCAAAACTTGCATTTATTCTAGTATTTCTGTCACACTAAGATTATATATTTATTTTATTAATGATATGTCCTGAATTGGACTTTTACGTAATGTGAAACGAAAAGTGTTCAAATAGCATAGCTATCTAAGTACGTGAGCAGAATTATAAAAAAATAAAGATATCATAAATGCATTAAGTAATAAGTACATAAGAAAATAAAAAATTGAATAAATATTAACAAGATAAATACAATAAATTAATAGATTAAGTATGTAGGCAAACTCTAAAATAGAAGCTAAGTAGATTTGTCTTTGTATGTTTAAAGTGTTTGAGTTTTAAATATATCAACATAAATGTATTGATTGCTTAGGCAGTGCAATCTATATATGTATAGGCGAATTCATAATACACTTAGTCCCCTGGGTACCCATATAAAATAGCTCGCTTTGTCTCTAAACCGACCGCCCTGGTAATATTTGTAACAACTAAGGATAGTAATAAATACATTAACACGAGTAACATACCGTTAATAATTTTATATAGATAAATAAAATAACTTACAGTTCTCCTATATATGTATTATGTGTAAGGATCAATAATGACCTGTTGGCAGTCTGTTAAAAATGTACTTATTAATTATTTATTTAATGAAAAAACATTCTATGATAATTATAATAAATTAGATGAATCAAATATGCAAGCATATACAAAAATATGCATTTTTCGTAAAAAACTATCAATAAAATTAAATTTGTGTAGATTAATAACGTATCTTTTTAATTAATTACGTGATAGTAGGTACAACGTATTTTGTAATAAAAAGTTGAAAAATAATTACCATTCTCAATTAATAATTGAGAAGTTTGTTTTATCGCAACACCAATAAATGCTTTTTGACCAATATTTCGTTAGGGATAGTTTTTTTATTTAGTGTTTGTTATAATATAAAATATGTTCCCTGTCTCCTCAGTTAGCTAGGCCCGTGATACATATTGGATACGCAGAAAAATCCACCGACGTAATTAGTACATACATGCACACTAGCGACCCCTATCGTAGAAGTGAACACTCCACAACAAAGTGCATATAATTTACGCCCCCGGACACGGAAACATTAACCAGTCCGCCCTATACCTCCGCGAGTACAGATCGTTCTCCTGATGACGTTGAATACGACTTCAACGAAACGTCGAGAATTGTCTCTCGGAAAAACATACGGTTCGTATAAAATATCCGTAACCATTTACAGTTAAATATGTCTAACGACCGTAATAATAACCTTGACTCTTTAAAAACTTATGTTCGTTTTAAGTTCACGCGATTGCTTTCATCAACATTTTTTCGATTTCTACCTACTATATATTTACTGAAAAGTTCTATTAAAAAAGAGTTATTGAATAATAAAATGATGGCATCGGTACGTTGGAGACTTTGAGAGATCCAGGTATCGTCGATCATAAATACCAGCAAGCAGTGACCGGGAGCAAAAACTGTCGCAGCCTTGCTCGCTTGTCTTCGCAGCCTTGCAAGACAAGTCTAACTGGTTCAGAAAACTACAGCCGGTGACAGGCTTGGGCAACGACAATGCGCACAATATAAGTGTCGTAAATAGATTACGTTTCTACTGGGAGAAAAGCCGTCAGTAACGACAGGCAAAAAATATTTTATTATATCTCAATTTTTATATACCACGTTTCTTATACAGCATGTGGTATTATTATTGAATAACTTTTAAATCAAACAATTTCAAAGTTTTTTTTCCTTTTGTCTAACTTACTAACTAACTAACTAACTATCATGTCGTTTCTCCGCAGAGGTAGGCATAGAGGATTGAACGCTATACTCTTCTATCCTGGCACACCACTTTTGCTTCGGCCACATTCATACATCTTATCATACAAGTTCTACGGTTGTTGCGGCTTTTAACGGGGCCATCCTCAAACACTTGTTGTATCTGATCATGCCAGGTCTTTCGCGGACGCCCTCTATTCCTGTCGCCTTCAACACTCACCTCATATATTTTCTTAACCATCCATACGTTCCACATGACCAAACCATCTCTGCACTCCTTTCTTTATTCTATCTACCACACTACAGCCAGCATTGCATTCACGTCTAATTTGTTCATTCCTTACTTTATCGACCAAAGATTTTCCACACAAGCGTCTTAGTGACCGCATTTTGTTGATTCTTAAAAATCATGAGGTATCTAATAAAACGCCGCAAGAGAGTGATATGATAATTTAAACATTTAATTAAATTGAATCGTCCATTATATAGAAAAAACCGTGTTGTTCTGCTGTTTAAATCATGTATTCATTACTATCTCAAAATGGCGAACTTTTATTATATATTTCTGCCGCGACTTAAGGAGACATGGAGAATTATGCTTTTTTTTTCTACTTCATATTTATTTTAACCCTCATCATTATTTGAGCCATTGGTAGCGTTAGTGGCGGACATTGTTACATAGAGATTTATGTATGTTGATAGTCCATAACACAGCGAGGAATATTTTCTTATGAAATGGATGATGGAAAAATGGTGTTTCGTGACCGCCACGCGCGGGCCGCGCAATGATTTTGATTGGTCGGGTCTGGCACCCGATGTGTTCTGCGCCAACCGCTAGCCAGGATTAAAATTTTAAAAAATCCGCCCAGTGACAGTTGAAAAGCGTGTCGGTGTCCTTTTTCGGTGAGAACCGACATTCTCCTTAGTGTGGCATCCAAATCCGACGAAGAGTCGGTTCAAATTACCCTTCCGGAAGAGACAGATCGATCTGTTCCGGATTTGACGAAGAATTGATGATTGAATCGGCACTCGACGTACCAGGAAAGCTGTTAGTACAATTTTTCCACTGTGGATTATAACTAGCGTTGGCCTGGTGTATCTCGAGTGTCAGAATATTATCAATCATTATCGGCGGAGATTGAGAAAGAAATTATTTCTTTCCTAATTCCCGACCCGCGTGCGATGGTGGCAATCCGTCCATACAAATGGAAATGCGAAGTCTGCCAAAGTCTAACAAGCTACGCCACTAAAGATTAATGCTGTAAGTAGGAGAAAGTGTCGGTTACAGTCCAAGAACCTAGCGTCGTGCGCAAGAAATTTACGAAATAAACGGTATCGTGCGGTATTGTAAAATATTTTTTTACACGAAATTCATCAACAAGGTCTAGTGCTTATGTGATTTTAACAAGACGGTGTCACATCGCACGCAACTCGCGCTATGATGCATGTTTTGCGCTATGTATTTTCTGGCCGCTGTGTCGAATTTTGGTGATATCAATCGGCCGTCAGTTGTTGTCATCAGTTGTCCAACTTTGCCCGATTTCTGCCATAGAGTTACATAAAGAAAAATATCTACCGTAATATGCCAAAAATAATTCAAAGGTGATGTGCAACATTCGTCAACAAATTATCCCAGAAATACGACAATGAAAAATATTCGTAAGATGAAAGTGCTCGTATTTGTGCAGCGTCTTAAGCATTCATTATTTATGCATAATATTATCACATATTACATTATTATGCGTAGAAAAAATTATATATAATTTTTTTAAATTAATTGTTTGTTTGTTTTCTATACCGACCCCCCCCCAGGTCAGGGTGGCCAACCTCAAAACACCACAACATAGTACATTTTTGACGCGCCATGCGCCAGTGAGAAGCGTTGGTGGCTATGTCGCTTAGATGCCACGTTGCCGTCCGCACGTCCGAGGCTCGAGTCATTCTCCGGCCGTGTAATTTCGTTTTTTAGCCGTGAATTCCAGGAAGTTGCAGAGTTACGGGACAGACAGATAACGAAATTATTGTTTAGATTGTGTTATTATACGTAGAGTATTAAATAAGTTTGCTAAATTTCTATGTAATAATGCCACGATTTATTTAGCAACTTTATCTTTGGCATCAATGGTCGACGTTTCATATACCCAGAAAGGATATATACAAACGGCATAATATCCCAGAAAAAATCTTACCAGAAGGTTTTGTGTTTTCTAATATTTGTTTTTCATATCCAGTCAGATAAAAAAATGACAGACGATTGTAGGAATATTCGAAATATGCGTACGTTATCAAAAGTATGACGGACCTACAAATAGCGAGAATTATTTTATTGTTGATAATTTGGAGGATTTAGGACATTTTCATATTTGGATCATTAGCATATTTAACCTGTTTTTCTAAATGAAAATTCTAGGCGTCTGAATATTTAAAATTAATTACCGCCAAAAAAACAGCACACAAAGGGCTCTCTCCGCATCAGGACGGGGTCCATGGTGCCTACCCATGGGGTGGGAAGGGTTGCATGGAAATGTGGGAGGAGGCAGTTGGGAGAAAATAGGTAGTTAGAATCGTTTAAAGTTCGGTTTGTTTAGATTCGTACAACATTGGTTAACTCGAATTAGGGTTATGTAATAGTTATATAGTAATTAAAGTAATGTAATAGTGTCAAAATATTCAGGGGCTACACAAAACATGGAGACGGAATTTAGGTAAAAATTGGGTAGTAATTCTAATGAAACTAAAGTTTGTATTAAAATAATATTTTATTGCAAAATTTTTGAAAAAAAAAAGGGTGTGTTATGTCCATTCCTGCGGAGCTCCTCTAAAGTGACTGAGATGCAAGATTACCCAATGCATCTTTATCTGGTAGAGAGAAGAAAAAAAGTGCTTATTAAAAAATGTAATATTCGATTTGAAAAAAAACCGTCGTTTGTAAAATTAGGAATTGTTTGAAAAAAAATCAATATTTTGTCTATATATGATTGTTATTAACAACTAGCTGTTACCCGTCAAAAACAACGGGACATTGGTTCGCGTCTTTGATAAGCCCTAGTATATATTTAAAGTATCTTTTTGGCGATCCGCGGAGAGGCAGCGCAAGCGACATCGCTATTGTTGGCGTTTTCTGCGGTGCTGGCCCGGGGTTTAAGTCCCATCTCCGACCGATTAGTTTCGTTTTTTTAATTGTGAATTGGAACGAAGTAACGGGGACAGACAGACGGACACTATAAATGACGGTGAAATTTTCTTAGTACGCATGTAAAATTTAATTAAAACAATCGATGTTTTAATGGTTTTTGGATACTGCAAAATAGTTTGGTTTTTGTCTTTTTAAAACGATATATTTAACAACTTGTCAAAAAATATGAATATCTGAATAGCACCACTTCTTTTTCAAACTTTATACAATCAATTTGTAAATAAAATATTTGGTCTTTATTTGAAAATATAGAGATTAAGTGTACCAAAGATAATTCTGTTGCATGAATACTAAAATAGTGTTTCGGGGTTATAATTTTTTTGATATTATAACAATATATTTTTTCATATTTTTTTAAGGAAATGCTTCAAGAGTAATTGGATCTATCATGATTAAAAGCCTGTTCAGCTATGGGTTTTGCAAAATGATTTAATAAGTTTACGTTAAATTTAGCAAATCGAGAGCAAATACGAAAATCGTGTACTGGGGCCTCTTAAGTGGTGCGGGGAGGATGACATTCATATGGGAACTATTGCTCATAAAACGGCACTAGGTTTGTTGTCCCTCTCATCAATTTCCTCCTCGGGTTCAAGTTTCCACTCCGTAAAGAGTTACGGACGTACACATGCGTCAATAAATTATTTTGATTTATTTTCTCTGTGATTGTAGTTCTACAAGATGCTGTAGCCTTATACGGAAGATACTTGAATATTAATTTTACAGTTATAATTACTTGCACTTGACTAAGTGTCAAGTTAATGTGATGCAAAATACTCCACGACCGCTAAACGTCGATGACGAGAGGTGCGTAGTGTTGGCCACATGTTGCATACATTATGCGCAGTCATTCAAGATTTCATGTTGCCTCAACATTTGTTTAAAAGGAAAATCGCCACGTTTCACATGAACGTCTGCAAAATGCACCTTGTAGATACTTGATTCAGGTCAAAGATGTAGCTTTTTATTTTATTTTAAATGAGACACTAACAGAATATTAAGTACACAATGTGAACACTGGAACTGAATAAAGTATTGAATGCCAAAAATTTTTTTAAACGCTATTTTTTTTTAAACATTAAAGATTAGTACTGTATACCTTAGTCAATACATTTAACATTACACTGAAGTCCTATCTGTGTTAATTTGCTATTTATATGGGAATGCACGTCGTATTTTTAAAAATATAAATAAGGCACTAAACTATATTTTTATTTTATTTATTTTTTTATTTATTAGAGACACTAACAGGGTAATAGGTACATGATACTCAGATAATAAACATTATAGTAAAGACTATGCCCGTTATCCCAATTACAAGTGTCTTCGGCTCGCTCTAGTAACATTTATTTTTGCAATTAATTATATTATATATTTTGTGTTTAGTGCGATTAGTATTTAATGAATGATTGATTTAATGGATCTATAGGTTCGTGTCATCGTTTAGAAAATGGATGTTGTGTATGAGTGAGTTTTTGAACGAAGATAAGGTGTCTGCAAGAATATCAGCATCAATGTTAGGGTCGGCACAATATAAATTATATGTGCGACACAACCTTGTAATGGGACAAAAGTAAGCGACATTATTAGTGTGCTGACTTATTCTGAAGAACTCCGGGTTTCTTATACGGGGTTTAACGTGTAGATTTATATCAGATAGAGAGAGAGAATCAATAGCTCCGCTGAGAATCTTGTGTAGCACAACGAGATCGGATATTTTCCGTCGGGACTCAAGTTTGTGCATCTTGAAAAAGGCAAGTCGATCTTCGTAGCTGTGAAGGTTGTTGTGTTGACCAGCTTTGTATGACAATATTCCGAATATTCAAATATACTTCGTACTAGTGATATATAGAGTATTTTTAGACTTTGAGGATTTTTAAAGTCTTGAGTAATTCTGGTGATAAATCCCAACATAGTATATGTCTTGTTTGTGATATTATCAAAGTGGTTTCTAAAAGTGAGTTTAGAATCTAGCATGACGCCCAGATCCCTTATTGAATTGACTTTAGCGAGTGGAACGTCATCCAGTTTATAAACAAATTCTATGATGTTTTAATATAAAACAAAATATATATGAGTATTTTATAGTTTTTAGTATTAAAATGACTAATTCACGTGAGGTATAGGTCTTTTGATATAAGCTTGCAATTGAGTTAGTGCGGATATGGTGCGTAATACGCGCATTGTTTCGTTGTTGTTCACTGATAGCTCCTTCCGTATCCGTAAACTTAACACAACGAACAATGCGCGTATTACGCACTGTACCCACACTCAATTGCAAGCTTATGTGAAAAGATCTATACCGGCGTGTAGTAGTGTTGAAAATATAAATGAAAAGGTGTGTAAAATAAAAATAAATAGCACATAAGGAGCGAAAAATACTATATTCGCTTATTTTCGCACTTTCTGTTTTATTCATTTCCAGTATTCATATAAAAAAAAAAATTCATAACCAATTACACACTCAACCCAATATTCCAATTAAAAGTACATATCTTCGGCCTCCAGCAGTATGCAAATATTCATTATGTCCATGCAATGCGTTCATTCTATGTCTGTATCAACACAGATTCTTCTAGTGAGACAGGCATAGTACAACCAACATTGTATACTATATGTGATTAATAAATAAATAAATAAATATAAGAATTGACATGTACTGCACAGCTATAGGCGTGTACAGTGCACGTGGTGAACAAGCAAACAAAATATAAGTGGTAACTTATACACAGCAATTTATACAGAGTAACACGAGCATCAAAAATTTAGGGAAGTTGTTATGCATAAGATCTGAATGATACCCACTTCTTACCCAGGACCGTTCTAAGAGCAAAATCTTCCATATCGGTCCTACTCAATCGTTTCCAGGTTGACCTTTTTATCTCCTAACAAGCAGGACCGTGCTGCACCGCACTGGTTGTATAAACAGTTACGAACGCCACGGCCGCTAGAACAAAGCCATTCACTGTCCCCGCCTTAAAATAAAGTCTTTATTTAAAAGAAAAAAAATACATAAGACACATAAGAAAAAAGTACGTAAGAAAAAATACATAATGTGCATAAGATCTACAATTGCCGATTTTAATTTAATTCAAATATGTGTGCGTATGTGTGAGTATATTTGTATGTGTGTGTGCATTACACGACGAGATTACAATTATTACAATACAAGATATTTCATGTCACTTCATGTTCTTCTGTCTTCAAGCTTGGTTATTTTGTACAGCAATATTAAAAAATATATTTATGCATGTATGTATGCCTCATCTTTTCAGAATTATATATACTCGTATATTTGAGAATAAAACACTTTACTGTTAGTCAAACACTCAAAAACACTGAGGATGTAGAATTTTACGTCCGTGCAAAGTATTGCATATGAAGACCTATCAATAATTGACGAAATGTGCAATGTTATACCTTTTTGATCGATAGTTCATGTTTTGGAAATTCAATCCCGGATCCCAGCCCAGTTTAACGTACATATTTATGAATTCCGGGATTTGTACGAGTAATCCTCAAACAATTGGGATTGATAATCTTATTTTGGATTTATTTATGGATACCAAATGAGTACTAAACATTTGGGGTTTTGCTATTACTTCGACTGTTTTAAGTAGTAATAATTACAAATAAAATGATGTAACAACGCCATTATTATTCCATTATTATACTAGTCAATCGCATTAGTGTTAACGTCATCTTTCTTTCGTATTTATTCCCTTATTTTTTTCTACATTTGAGGGATATAAAAGCAAAGGCACCAACATCCAAAAAAATTAATGCGAGGATAACTAATTTAATTCTGTTAAATTGGAAATTTTATAGAAAATACAGTCTTTCCAAAACCATGTTTCTAATTCATTATTAAAAGCAAAAATAGCATTACCCACTTCAACCTATCAATCACCAAAGATGTGTCACGTGACAAAATGGTCTCTACAAACTAAAGTGAGAGATGATGTCGATTATAGATTGAAACATCATAACAAAGATAGTAATATCCAATTATGTAAATAGCAAAAGCACTTATTTTCATTATTTGGTGGCAAACACAGAAATATCCATATTTATCATTATCTTCATCCCATTGTCCTATTAGAACAAAGGGATAAAGATGGGGTGTCGACTCGGTGGGACTCGACAAGGTGTCTCCATATTCCCCTGTCTTGTGCTGCTTCTGCATGAGTCAACCAGACTGTTTTCATTCACATATTTTTGTTGCTTCTCCCAGCTTAATTTGGGGCGATACACCGGCCGTCTTCCTTCCGGGGTTGCCAAGAGGTTTCTCCTTGGTATTCGTTCCTCTGGGATTCTTAGCACATGCACAAGCCATCTCATTTGTGATTCTTCTATGTGTAGGAGTAGGAGCTCCATGCAGAGTGTGTGCCTTATGTCGGCACTCCTCGCTCTGTTCATCAGTGTGATTCCCGCTGTCCCCCTTAGAAAACTCATCT
The DNA here is from genome assembly GCA_016648135.1 of Agrypnia vestita. Classification (NCBI taxonomy): domain Eukaryota; kingdom Metazoa; phylum Arthropoda; class Insecta; order Trichoptera; family Phryganeidae; genus Agrypnia; species Agrypnia vestita. Next base: position 80,658 of record JADDOH010001526.1, read on the forward strand.
CGGCATCCTGGATCCTTACGCTAACTCTCTCCGTCAGTTTTTTTTAATAGCCAATTTAATAGCCATATATTGGGGTGGGCCTGTGCACAGATTTGAAAACAGTCAGTTTTATCTTGACACTTAGCTCGGATTTTCTTATATCCATATTTAAAAATTAATATTTATTTATACAAGGAAAACCGAGGTAGTAATTGTTTTTAAACATGTATTTCCAATAATTAAAGAGTTAAGGTTGTTATTACGGTCATTAGACATATTTAACTGTAACTGGTTGCGGATATTTTATACGAAATATTCTCGGCGTTTCGTTGAATTCTTATCCAACGTCATCGAGAGTTTTTCCAATAAGTTGTGGACTTCATAGATTCCCAAGAAATTTCCTCGAGTAGTGACAGGTTTTTGCATTCATCTTAAATGATGTGGGATGTTGCTGGTTTTATATTCCTCATCTCCTCTTTCTGGCCATTTTTTATAAATGAAACATATATCGGCGAATAAAAATTCGTTAATCCCGGTAACAGTTTAATTATATTTTGCAATATTGCCATTTATTTGTATTCAACGCGATAAGTTAGGAGAACTTTGGCGAAAATGATTGCGTGTCCTAAATAACGCTCAAACCGCCGACTGATGTCTGTCCTGCGGGTTCGCCATTAGTTCCCGGATCCTGGGCTCTCCCGTTCATTAGAGCTCCAGGATTGACGACCGTCCTGTGTCGTCAGGACCGCAGTGTCGAAACGCCGCTTGATTTGTCGCCGGCTTGGCCATGAGCATCGCTCCTGCTGTTGCCAATCTGATGAATGTGCCATGAAGTCTGAATTGTATATTAGATGTACTCAAGAATAACGTTTTTTGAAATGATAAAGAAGTTTTACAGAAACAAATCTATATGAAAGGTTACATCACAAATTTCGAAATTTTTTACAAGGAGCTTTAACGCATAATTTGGCCGAAAATTTTTAAGAATTTATAAGTTCTGTACATATAGAGCCTATTCTAATACGTGCTAACTAAAAGGGATTCATACATAAAGAATGAGATCCTGTAAAATGTGTGTGTTTGCTGGGATTTTGACATTTTTGTGGTTACGAAAACTAACCTCTTTTATGCCTTTGCTGCTTTCTGTCTTCTTATTTTCAATCAATTTTCTTTCCAATAAGTGGTAAAAAATGATATATTTATATCATTGCGTAAAATGGCCCCAGGTATGCTCTCTTGATTAAGTCATGAATCTATGGGAATTTTTGTAGGCTTATGGAATGAAAAAAAAATTGGGTCTAGATATTAATTTCTCACCGGAGAGAAGCTCCGGGAGTAAGTGAAGATGAATCAACTTCTTTGAGGTCGGTCATCGCCTTTCGCACATTCTGCAACTTAAACTTTGTTTAGAGGGGGATAAAAAAATAACTCGCTCTTTATTACAAAATAAAAAGGGGGTTTATTTCATGCCTGTACAATTTTAAACAATGTGGGTTCAACGAATTCACTTTTGTAAACGAAACCGGGTTGGCCATTCAAACGACGCTTTATTCAAAACATTATTTAATCGTTTGTACTTTAAAATATATTTTCATTGTATCGTAAACTGTTTTGTTTTATTTTATCTTAGTACCATATCAAAAACCTTTTATAGCTGAATAATTGACAAAATAAATAAAATGTTCGGCTATAAAGTTATTATGCGCGCAAGCACGCAAACACAGAAAGCTTTATCTAAACGTAATTTAAAATGTAATCTATCCGCTGTTTGATTTTAATGAGCTGAAAATGTCACCGATTGTTGGCAGCAGTAGCCGCGGTGCGGTCACTTACGCGTAATTACAGAAAACTAATTGACTGCGGGATAATCAAGTCACACCTGAGAGGATTGATTGTCGATTGAATGAAGGGTACCTGATTGTTGCGCAAACAATGTGAATTGTTATTGGAATAATTTCGTCCGGCTAGAGCAGGAACGCGGGAGCAGGAAGCTACCTTGAAACTTTACTCAATTCAAAGGGCTGTGTTAAATTATAAAAACAATATATAATAATTATAAATCCGAAAGTATATTTGTCTCAAACGGCGCGGTATCGTGAAACGTGAAATACAGCTTATCGTCTGGAATTTGTAGGTCAACGCAATTATTTTCAGCTCGCAGTATTCTTTTCTTTCGTGAGATTTTTTTATTTATTGTTTTTTTAGAGATTTTAGAGATAAATTTAAGATTTAAAATATCTAATTAACTCTCAAAAAAATGAATCCCTTGTGCCATATTTTCGAGTAAATATTTCGAAAAAATTGTGTTTTTAAATAACACATGTGGGATATAAAAGCAAAGGCAGCAATATCCAAAAAAATTAATGGATTTTTCGAGTGTTACTAATGACACAAACTATCGTTCAAATTCTAGCATACCTCGGATGCACAAACTGGGCAATAAACTACCTACATATGTCGACATTTTAAATCTATCTCTCTCAAAATTTAAAAAATCATTATATGATCATTTCTTTTCAAAATATTAAATTTTTATATAATGTCTTAAATTTTTTATATATACCTGGGTATTCAAATTAAATATTGCTATATTATCGGTGAGTAAAAATTTCTGAGATCACTACTTTACACTTTTTTGCATATATACTTTTTTTTACATATATGTCTAACATATATGTCTCATTATGTTTAAACTATGTATATATACTTTTTTACATTTATACCCTGTATTTTTCTTTTACATTTAATCGTTTGTTGTATTTTAATTATGTATAAACCTGTTGTAAAAGGCTATTAAGCCGTGTAATTAATAAAATAAATAAATAAAATAAATAAATAAATATAGGTAATGTACGGAATTAGAGATATTATTGGAAACATAGCCTATAAATGTATAGGAAACATGATTTTGGAAGGAATAGATACATTTAATCTAGAATTCAGTGCATTTTATATTAGTAATCATCGGTGATTGCATTCGGAACATTTTTTTTTTTTTTGGATTTTGATGTCTTTGCTTTTATACCCCATATATGAAGAAAATTTATTTGAGAGTCGTCTTGAATAAATAATTAAGTTGTATTGTTCGGCTTTGTTCTTTCATCAACTTTTCTCAACGGTTTTCATATAGAGGAATATGAAAATAATAAGAATGTATACCATAATCCTAATCTCTTATTTATGAAGTTACTTCAGAGTTCCGTTTATTTAATTTCGTTCCGTTTATTTAATTAGTTTATTAGCACAGTATATTCTTTTTCCTCTTTCATTATTTAAAAACTTTAGTTTTGTGGATGTATTTTTGTTTGGGCATTGTTCTGCGTCTTAGAAGATTATGAAGAAGAATTATGAAAGTTATGGTGTCCGAAAAACCGAAGAATAGTTTGAAAACTCACAGTAACGACCGTGAAAATTACATTGATTTTTCCGGAAATTGCTACTTGACACCAGTAAAATGTAATATCTCCATCGAAATCTACAATTCTTTTTTTTCATTCAGTTTTATACACACATGCGTGTATTATATCAATAATACAAAAACTCGAGAAAATAATACAAAGGTCGTGGGAATAGAAAACGTAAGATCCAGCTTCAATCTCCTTGGCTGAATTAATGATGTCACTGGGTCCAAAGCAACCCTTTTAGAAATACGGATTAAAAGGTCATGTATTTTACAAAGTTTCTAGACGTTTTGAGATAATGTCTCGTTGTGTCTTCGGATTATTTTATCTTTGTTTGGTACGAAAAAACTGATAATTTAATTCTTGATAAAAAAAATTCAGTCCATTTATTTGGGATCATGGATGAAAACAGATTTGGCTACAGTTTTCTCAGCATCCTGAATCAGTAACCATAATTCAATCTTTCAGTGTTAACATAGGTTTCTTCTCTTCTTCTTTTATTTTGTAATTGTGCAAGATCACTCGAGACGTGAGGATGGCTGCTGGACTAGGCTACCTATTGTCAAGTCAATTTTATTGAAGTGGCGACGGAGAACTGAACACAGAAATGTGGGTCTATCTGACACGAGATAATCAAACGTTTAACCTTCAGCGGCTATACATATTCAGCAGGGGTCACATTCGAGCAGAGTTAATCTGTATAAATTTAAAAAAAATTAATCTTGTTTCAGTCAAAGAACGATCTTCCCTCCAGCGCGGTTCAGATAATGTGTAAAATATGTAAAAAAATTGTAAAAAAATATTTTACTCTCAATGTTATAAAAAGGATTTATCTCAACATGTTCATTGTTATACTACCTACTTTGCAATCCTCGACAGAATTTTTATTTTCAGAGATCTGGGCATGACAGAAAGGTAAATTAATATCTACGTATGTACATATTTATAAAACGTAATTAAATTAGAAAGAAATACTGACCTTTTTACTTCCTTTCTTTTAACTCGTGGCGTCTGCTTGCTTGCCGGCTTGCCGGGTGAAAAAACTTTGGATCAATTTTTAACCCTTTTCCCGTGATCAAATCAAGTTGAAACTTGGCAAGTAGACTCGTGGCGACGATCAAGAAGATCTATCAAATTTTCAAGATCTATCAAAAAAAATTTAATAATTATAGTATAATTAAGAATTTTTAGAAATTTTATTGGTTATTTCAAATTGGAATCATTAGAAAAGATTGATTACTAGCATAGCGGCTCGATAACGTCGCGGAATATTTTCTAAATTTGAATTACTCCGCCGGTATTCATAATAGGTACTTCACTACGAATGTCGAAAATCTAAATTGACTGACAAATGTTTTTAGAATTTAATCTTCAAAGCATGAAGTGTTTTATCAAAGCTCAAAACATCTGACATTTTAAAAATATATAAATTATTGTAAGTTTAGTGTTATGTTATATGTTTTAATTCGTCTTTAATTGTTGTTATATTTTACAAAGAAAGGGAGTGTAATAAAAACTTGGTTTATAAGGATTACTTTTTTAAATCTATATAAAATCACTGAATTCTCATTTTAAAATGTACCTAATTAAATACACAAGAACAGACAAGAAATAAAGTTCTTGAATATGTATTCTCTGAAATGCGCATACCTAAAAACAACCTTAACTATTTAATGCACATACTTCGATGCAAATGCGCATTGATTTGCCAATTATTATTATTCAACTATTTATTTAAATATTATTATAATGTGAAATTAATTAAAGTAGGTAGGTGTTGTCGACCTTAACGTAAACTTTTAGTATTATAACATTCCATCCGGTTACTTCGTATACTATTATAAAATTAGCATTGTTTAATAATATTAATATTTCATGGTAATAATATTTTTAAGTATTTATCTAAAATGTTTTTTGTCGTTATTTTGGAAGGATAACATTTTCTATTTCCATATACAAATTGTTAAAAAAAAAATTGTCGATTTTAGTGAATCAATTTATTTTCTTTCAATAGCACTAAATTATTTAAAAAATTAAAAGTCATAACATTCTTTCAACGTTTTAATTTTTTTTAACTCGTTTAGTTTGCAAGGTATCGGCATTAAAACAGTTCTTGTACGTCAAGAAAAAAATATATAAGTATACACTCTATTAGAGTACATTTTAATTGTAAATTAACAACAAAATCTATGATAGCTTCAAATAATAATGGAAAAAAATAGGTATCTAGACAATCGATAGTGTACAAAATATGAAGTTAGTCCAAGGAAAAATTCCGTTCACATTACACAGCCTCTACTCGCCGGCCTCGACATTTTTGGGTATAGCAGGTACCTATCTACTACTTACCCACCCGGGCACATACACACATACACACATACACACACACATACTTCATTGCATAGCCAGGTAGAAAAAAACGTAAAAGGTAAAAATATTTGCAAGTCAATGAGACTCAGATTTTGTGAAATGTAGGTACGCCGCGGAAAAATCTTTTAAAAACAACGTGGTTCAAATTTGCATAATAACAGTGTATTATTCGTGTAAGGTTAAGACATGAGAGATGTGTAAAGCCTTTTAACATTGAATAATATGTTTTTTTAGAGGCTTCCTGAGTAAAATACTACCTACTTACCCACGGCAGGAGTCTAAAAAAAGCATCCACACAATTTAGTATTTTTGAAAATTTTTCCGTATAATCACTATTTAAAAAAAAAAACAGGATCTAAGCAAATTTCGCGCTTATAATGCGACTAATGATTGCACTGAGAGCGAACGGAATACGTCCGATGCAATTTCCGAGAAAAGAAAAAGGAGGAAAGAAAACAGCGAAACAAATCACCCCCTCAACCTCACTACCTACGGTGGTGCGATCAGCCTGAAGAAGGAAATGGAGAGGAATAATATTTGTAATATTATACTTCACCATCACCATTGGCTACAATTCATAAACGAGGATATTCGCCTTCTCATGCAGTAGTTGTCACTTGTCACCTCTTTCGAAACTTTACTTAATATTTTATAACCTAATGAGTTTTACGAAATGGGACTGATAGCCTCACGCCCGACCCCTAACCTGGAAGACCAGGGTTTTACCTTCCCTTAAGCCCTAGAAGCCGCATTATCCACGGGGTCTGAAGACATCTCGGGGACGCTAGGATTTGCTGGATACAAAATTTGTATTACAAATATACAGCTAATCTTATTGGTAAGTTTAATTACAATGAATAGTCTATATCAAATACAATTAGAAATAACAAAATATACTTTATTTGAAATAATTAACGTTTTCAAGCATACGAGTTTATTTATTTAAACCAACCAGTTTCGGATAAATCCATTAGATTCATCAGAATGATTAGGAACTTTATGAGTGTTACATATTGTAGCTGGATCACTATTGTGTAATTCGAACTAATTTTAGATTCGCTAGAATGTTCCACTCACCTCTGGTAACGCGTTACACGCCATTGTCTATCGCACGGATTCACAGTTCACTCTATTTTCTCCCGGTTCTAAGGTCAATTTAGAAGGATTGGATTCCTCGATTTTTCTGGCATACCCTCGGGTATTCGACAGGCCTCCAGAGCTTTCAAAAACACTCTAAAACGTCCAGACTGTTCGGGAACCTTTGATTTTGTGCAATTCTTCTCCATTTCGGAATCAAAATTTTGTACCCAGTAATATTTGCTTAATAGTACTAGAAATCTTTACTTAATCCGCTCTAAAAATGACGTCAGTTTGCTACTAAAACGCCTGGCCGCTGCCATGGTGATGGATCTCTTATCCCGGGATCAGGATAATTATCCAAGGGTTGGGACGCCCTGTGGCTCAGAGGCTCAAGGGGGCTCCAGGGTCCCGCCCCCGCAGACGGCGCTAAACGGCGTTCGCGCTTTAATCACGATTAAGGGATGAAACTAATTCGTGTGCAGGCTGCAGCGGCGGGGATCAGAGGGTGGCTGCTCAATTGTTACAGCCCATTTACTACAGGGTGGTCCCTAGTCATCGTCGTGTGTCTTGCTGGAAAGCCTCGCTTCCTAAAACCTTTTAATGTGTACGTTTATACCCGACCGTAAGTTACTGAATAATGTGTGCTAACCGACTAGGTTTAAATTTGATTCTTCATGGACAGATTATTGTTGTCTTTTTTTACATACATTTAAAAAGAAACAACAATAGAAAAATTACAACTTCACAAATATGAATGTGTTCTTGAATATATATAATATCTGTTGTATAAATGTATGTCCAAAATAAAATGAATTATTCAATGAATTCTGGCGTCCATCTAGCGGTGGCATTGCAAAGTAATTTCAACTACCGTATCAAAAAAGTTTGTAGATTGAGAACTACATATAAGGTCGATATATTCACGGAAACATAGAGGGTTGCTATAGCTTAGTGGTCAGATCACCGGCCCCGGAAAGGAGGTGACCTGGGTTTGAATCCCAGTAGTAACCTAATATTTTTTGGTGGATTAGATTTTTCTGTATGTCTTTCTAATTGATTAATGAATTTGGTTTTAAAAATTAAAGATTGGTTGTTACTTTTGTTAAACATTTATTTTTTGTACGTTGTAGGTATTTTGTGAGATGGATTCGATATAATTCTTGAATTTTCGATATTTTCATGATTTTTTAATACAGTAAATATAATTTACCGTTTATATAATTTCTTCTAGGTAAATAAATGTCATAAATAAACAATTTTTGCAAATTAGTTGTTCGCTCCCTTGTAGATTGACAAGCATTTATTTATTTTTTAATACTAAAAATAAATTTTTAAACCCATTCGAAAAGTTTGCTCTTTTTGAGTCAAATATTTCTTTTTAACTGCGTTCCTAAGACAATATATTTGGACGAAATTATTTTATTTACACTCTTCCAAAATTATCACGCAACCCGGGACTCGACATAAGCATTCCCGGGACTCGGTGTATCGAAAACCCCGTGTCTTCCCGGGAACTCATTTCCGGGCCGACCCGGGTCAGAAACTCTATTAAGTTAATATCTGTGTATCTTAAAATTTGGATTACGATAGATTTTAGTCCAAATAAAAAGGCTTGTCTAAGAAAACAATGATCAATTTTAATATTTAATATTTTTATATTAACTTTGATTCAGCTGTTACCTAATTTATTATGAAAATATAAAAATTGTATGAAAAATACAATACAATTTGCGATGAATTCAATCTGAAGCGATGTTTTCTACCTAATATAAAAAAAAATCTATTTACGACTAAAAGGGAATAAAATGAAATTATTTTCTTCTGAAAAGTCGCTTTAACAAAGCAAGCAATTTGAAATAAAAATATGACAAATTGGATTGTCTAGCCTACGAACACATCACTTGGTTTTAAATTGGCCAGATGGAATTCGAAGGTTAGACAATACTGAGAGAAAAAGGCAAATTAATTTTGTCGATTTAATAATAAAATATAACATTAACATATAAAAAAATAATCGCGGAAACCTCGCTCAATACTGTAATATAAAAGTTCTGAAAAATTTTTACGGTATCCGCATTTGCGATTTAAAATTACCCACTGGTATTGTGTTAGAAAAATAACCTAAGTGAAATTAAACCAGGCCAGTGGGGTAATATTTATGATTCTTAGAATAACGTTAAAGCTTCCTGCTGAAAACAAATAAAATCCTAAGTATTTTAACATACGCATCTACATATTTCGATGAGAGTTTTATTAAAATTCTCCATTTCTCGGGCACGGTTCTGAAGCTTATACGGAGAAGAATTACTCCTCCAAGATATATTAAACTATAAAATAGCACAAGCAATTTTAATATGTTTCACATTCAGTACGGTAGAATGCACGCAACGTTCTACGTGTATATCTATTCAAAAATTATTCGAGTTTGTATATTTTTATTATTATTTAAGGCGTGGCTCTTTTGACATACGTAGTCCTCATCCTGTTTTTTCCTCATAGGTTATTTTTGGCATTTTCACAATCCAAGGAGTTTTTATTATTAAAAAGATAAGTTAGGAGATTTCTTGCACAAATATTGGCAATCAATTACCAAGATTCTTAAAAAAACATCGGAGTTTGTTCAGTAGTTTTTTTTATGTTAAAGCCAGTGGTTATAAAACACTTTTTTCTTTTCTTCCCAATCCTATTACCCCATATACAATAATGGATTGAGCAAGGGGGTAATATACTATAAACGGAAGCTGACTAATCATGATATTTTTGATGTTATTGAGCAATATATGTAGTTTGACGATTCGTCATCGCCAACAAAGTGATAAAAAACAATTAGACGACAATACTGCATCAAAAATTTATTTTTAATATTGAGTAAATTTTAACGATAATTAATAAATGAAGGTGTTACGTCACAAAATGATGTAGGATTAAATACAGACGTACACTCGCTTAAAAATGTGATGGGCTGCACCTCTCCTCTAGAGGAACCTGTTCTGAAGCGGGAGGGTATGTGGCCTTCGTCATTATTCAGGTTTTGCCAAGTATGATCTGTTATACACACCAAGACCCGCTGCCACCATGAATTGAATTCTTTAATAATAATAAATTATACGTTTTTCAAAAGACGCAAAATGATTTTGTGGTATAAATTTGTATTTTAAAATTAAATCAATGACGACGACAATGATGATGATGACGATAACGACGTTGGTGATGATGACTACTATGATGATGATGATAATAACGTAGACGACAATGACCATGATGACGACAGACATCTACTTTTCATCTCCTTCTTTGCAAGACCAACTCTAAACAAAATTCATTCATCTATAGATCCATAAATTCGTTTACCGTAAATTTCAACCACATATACATTTTTAACTCGACGATTCGGGACATAACGAAAATTAACTTCACAACCGCACCCTAACTAGTTGACTTAATTTATAATTTATATTCCCACATAATCCCATATTTCTTTCCTTTATCCTAATCATACATCCCACTCCGCCCTTCCCCTCCCTTATTAATATATATTGAAATTATAAATTGTCATAATGTCACACTTTGCTAATATCTTTAATAATTAATTTTAAGTGGAAAGTTTATAATTGGCATAATTTACTATTTTTTATCTCTTGTATGTTTATTTAAGATTTGGTGTTAACTTTTCCTAAAATAAATAAATAAATGACGTGGACGACGATGACGATAGTGATGATGATATGAACGAAGATGGTGACGATGATGATGATGTTGATGATGATGATGATGTTGATGATGATGATGATGATGATGATGATGATGATGATGATGATGATGATGATGATGATGATGATGATGATGATGATGATGATGATGATGATGATGATGATGATGATGATGATGATGATGATGATGATGATGATGATGATGATGATGATGATGATGATGATGATGATGATGATGATGATGTTGATGATGATGATGATGATGATGACGACGACGACGACAACGACGATGATGATGATGATAATGAGCTTTGCACTGTGGTGGCTGTTATAATAAGACAAACTTCACAAATAATAACTCGAGTCGGGTTTCATATTATAAATAAACGAGCTGTATATACGCTTGTGAATAAACGAAGTAAATGAACGAAATAGCGCCATCCGTAACGCGACAGCTGTAAGAAAAGATGTTGATTCTAAAGCTGTGCCTTCAAGTACTTGAGATCTCCGACTTGAGCGACGCACACGCGACAAATTAATACACACAAATGATTAACCGTTGGCTCTCGAGGTATTTATCACCATTTGAATGTTTTTTATCCCAGCGCAGATTTTGACTCGACTTTCTCTGGCGAATAGAAAATAATTTTTCACACGCCGTAAATTTTCGTAAGTACTCATTCTTTACAGAGTTTAAAATGTTGGGAAATGAGTACAGAGATTTGACTTACAAACGCCCGCTCGTAAGCCAACTGAACTTTTGATAAATAACGCAGGGGATTCGTAAAATCGTCATTGCGTGTCATTGAAAAGAATTCAATTTGTCTTTTTTAATCTTTGCACGTGGACGAGTACCTTAAAATAATAATGTTAAACCTTAGTTAGTACATACTGCCTTAAATATAATTAATTATACTAGTAAATCACATTAATAGATTACGTTGACATTCTTACATGTTTTTGATGTGAAAATATCTCAGCTCGCGCACCATACCAAAATTCACACTAAAGTAATATAAATTATAATTTGTCTAAAGTGCTTTGTAACATAGCTCCGCTTAGCACTTTGATTTTAAACTTTATTTATAATTAAAATAAAACACAAATCACTTTGTTTTCAGCACTTTATTAGATATAAAATCTACATGTTTCGAAAACAGTATTCTCTTCTTCAGGATTGTTTGTGTACTCAGAAGAAGAGAGCATTGCTCTGGAAACATGTAGATTTTATATCTAATATATAATAAAGTGATTTGTGTTTCATTTTAATAATAATGTCACCACAAAGTTCAAGCCTTCATTTAGAAGAAAAAATATTCTTCGAACAATTTATTTATAATTATTGCCACGGAACGTGGCTTTGGGTGACAAATGAAAACACTGGAAATTAATTTAGTTTAATTTATTACCAAAGGAAAGTCACTGGAGTTAAATTGTGCCGTTCTTAATTTTATAGTCAGCGAATGTCTCCATAGAATTTTTAATGATTTTTTATGTTTACATTTTTCTCTATTCTTTATGTATTTTCTCAATGTACTACCAAGAATGTAGATAGGGATCCGTTTTGTTTCTACTAAGTTGATTTTTACAGAACTTTGTGTATTATATCTATTTTTCTTTATATTATGTTATCCAACGTTTTTTTCTTCATACTTTCTTTTTTCTGTGAATCTCTTGTATATTTGTAATATGTATGTACTCTTAAGGCTTTACGGCCGTGAAGCAAGTGAATAATGAAATATATCATACTTGCTACCTCGGTGACTTCATATTTTATTCAGTACTCATAACGACGTACTTGCTTTTTAGAATTTCAAACGTTCAAAAGACTGTAACGTTCGCATGCTTTCACGTTTTTTGTAATACGCGCGAGAATTGAAAAACTGTTTAACAGACTAAAAACATCAGTAGGTAGATTTTATTGCTGGAAAAAGTATTGATACCGAAAATTTGTAATGTGTGGATTTTTTAGGCTCTGTCTAATATGGGGTCCAATTCATCGTATTGGCGTAATTGCATTGCTGATCGGGATAAAATCAAAAAAATTCTCCAAACGAAATTTAATTGGAAAACTTCTTGATTTATTAATTTCAAACAACTAACATTGTATATCACTTTAAAACCACATAGATTGGTTTTAAAGAGCACCGGTTTCGGCACAGCTGTGTCTTTGTCACAGTGGACGCACAATAACTTCAATAAATAAATGTGTTACCTGACTGTAGTTGCGGGGCGGTTTAATTGATAGGGAGGGTGGAATTGAGGAAAAAAAGGTGAGTCGTTCAATTTAATTGGTTATTAATTCTATTATATTTAGCCTTAAGTAAATTTTTGATTTCCAACATTCATAATTTTTCTAGTCTCTATTATTTAAATGTAAAATTTCAATGCCGTTTTCTTTTTTAAAGTGTAGCTTTTCTCTAATAGATGATTTTACGAATTCCGAGAAATTAATATTAGGTACTAAGGTTCATAGTTAGAGTTTTCGCATTTTTCGCCAAACAAATAACGCTATTTCGTAAAAAATCTACGCTTTAAACTTAACTTTTAATATAAGCTAAATTGAAAAACAGGCGCTTAGACATTAGATGTACATTTCGTAAAATATTAAAACAATCGGTAGACGTTTAAAAATAATAAAATAAAGTTGATATAAATAAGGTTTGTTAGTTGTTTTCAATTAATAATTTGGTCCAACCACAAAGTTAACGCTAGAAACGTAGTGCAGATAAAATAGTCTAGAAATTACTATTTATGGACATTTTGTGGACGATCTTGAATCAACACCACGGCTTTATAGTAGAATGGTCTATTTGCTCTGCTTTATTTGTGATGCTGTAAAGCTTCATCCAAGTTGTTGAAGTCGGTCCAGCAATCCGAAGCGTCCGCATTATTCAGGCTAAAGCGTTAAAATTCCAATCAACCGCTGGTGCACTGGGCACCGACATTACACAAACTGTATCCTCTCTGCACTAATATATTCGAGACTCACAAGTATACTGGACTACGTTCGACCCCCGATATTTCTAAATATGTCAAAAATCAAAATTTTTCAAACCCACAAGTCCAAAAATGTTAATTTCATAATAGATTAACCCCGATAAATCAAAAAACGAAATAAATTATAGCCCCTCGCGCCATAAATCGATACCCCGAAGTTCACATAATTTTTTTTTTTGAAATTTGAGAAAATATTTCGATTTTTTTCGCAAGAGAGAACACTCAATGATGTCGGTTACTTTATTAGTATTAGAAATGTCGCGAGTTTTGTATTAGCATAAAAAAATTGCGTTTTTGAAATGATTTTTTGAAATATGCAGAAATACCGACGTTTTTCACGAAATCAATGGCTTGTTTTATGGGTTTTCCAAAGAGCTCACGATTTTTTTTATCTTGAATTTTGAATTAAGAGGGTTCTGCGTAATGCGAAATGTTTTTTTTGGGTCTCTTGAATTTCAAATTAAAGATATTCTAATGTAGACCACCCACATATAACAAATATAACAACAATAACAATAACCCACAAAATATCCACAAAAATAATAGCTTCTTGAACACATACATTAATTTACACGGGATGTTGCCTTCAGTGAAATGTTTGAAATGAAAACATGAATTAATCAATAATTATCAAGGCGACATTAAATAAATAAATTATACAAGTCTTACAAAGACGAAGCTGTGAATATGAAAATCGTGTATGAAAGTCTTTTTACGATGGCCTAGGGCCTACAACCTGTATGGGCAGGCTTAAGTGATCACTCTACACAATGCAACGTTCACCAATTTCATCGTAAGAACGACCACACATCATCAACATGTTCCGGATTGGAATCTTTTACATATTTGAAGTGACTATGCTACAGACATCTGTAGTATTTTCTCATTAGAAAGTAGTATAGTATTCTTAACTTGTAATAATAATCGGTTACATCTTACATTATCTAGAGTGATCACTTAAGCAAGCTCATGCAGGTTGTAAGCCCTGGGCCATCGTATAAAAAGACTTTATATATTTTTCTCATATTCATTGATTCGTCTCTGTTAGATTTATATCATTTATCTTAATTATAAATCATCCCTCTGTAGATAAATCCAGTAGTTGTATTTTTAGAACATACAACTAAAAGTTAAAATACATTTTTTTATAATTAATGTGCATTAAAAGTGCAAATAAGCAGTTTAGGTCTATCTATTAGGGTCAAAAATGACTAGTCATAAAGAAAACTGGTCCTAAAGAAAAAGTATCCAAAATTTGGGTCAGATCGGTCAAACGGTACAGATTTCCATAGAAAATATATCAGATGAAGCGGGGTAGGGTAAACGGTGAAGGGGAAAGTCACCTATGTTAGCTGTTACCAACCGGGTGCATAAAAATACGTGTGCAAAATTTGAGTCAGATCGGTCAAACGGTGTAGATTTGTACAGAAAATATATCAGGAAGAGGGTGTGGGGTAGGGAGGGAAAGGGAAATGTCACCTATATTACCCACCAATACTCGAAAAATAAGCTTCCAAATTTTGTGTCCGATTGGTCGAGCGGTACAGATTTTCATTGAAAATATGTTTCAGATTATGAATACTCTCTAATATGTTAACGCCTAATCCATCAGTTATATAAATTATAATTAATAAGTGTAAAACTGTAATTAATGTAAATGAAAAATGAAAAATGAAACATTAAAGTCCGTAATTTTTGACGGGTTATAACTAGTAACTGGTTTAATTTAATTTGATTGTTAGATCAGTATTACAGTATGGCTTGGTATGGGTTTATAAACAATGATAGGCAGGTACTTTTACATTAATATTAATATTAGTTTTATACTAATATTAATGTAACTCTTACTTAGTTTGTTATTAGTTCTGAGTAAGAAATAAATCATGGGACTAATTGTATTTTATTACCCGAAAAGATGTTTCTTTTATATTAAAAGAGAATACCAGTCACAGATTAATATCTGCCGAATAATACGTCGTTCGCTTATTCTCTTTTCACAGAAAATAATCAAATAATATTCTAGAGAGCCTAAAGATATCGGTACTTAGATTTTCTTCAATCATTCATTATCATTTCTAGCGTCTTATGTGATATTATAATGTAATATGAAATTGTTTCTCGAAAAGATATTAAAAAAGTTTTTCTAATATTTTGCATGAATTTTATATGTTTATTTAAATACCTATATTGTATTCAAGAACACATTCATAATTGTAAAGTTGTAATTTTTCAGAACAAAGGTCTGTGAAATTTTAAAACCAAAGTAATTAATCAATTAGAAACTCTGAACTTGCGTGTAGATTTTATTTTTCATAAAATTTGTTAATCAAACGTAATAATTTCGTTGTCTGTCCGTTCGTTTGTCTGTCTGACCGTCCGTAACTTCGTGTATCGTCCGTAATTTCATTCGAAGTCAATTATACAATTTTTCTAATTAGTAAACCCAAAAAACATGTTTTCTGTATGTACTTTCGTAAGATGCTTTTATATTTTCTGGCAATTTGTGTTACTACACGACTATCCGTCGGTGTTTTTTTGATCGTCTGGGTATAAATAATAAAATAAATAAATATTAAAAATAATACTACCAACTTAAAAATGTATCAAATACTAGAAAACCTATAAATAAATATGAACAACTTTTTGGTTATAATGTTTTACTTACATGTCAGCGTAGATTGTTTCACATTCCAATATACAGGACCAACCTGCCGATGGTTATGCCTGTTGGAAGAGCCACAGCTATGCTGAACAAAATCGCTTTGTGTATTGATATATTCCATGTGTCTGAGAGGGTTTTCCGAAGCGGGATTCTCCTACACCTTTGACCAGATTTTATGTTATTTTTAATTTATTAAATATTTTTATTTTGATATATACTTCCATAATATGTAGGCCATAAACACTTTGTAATGTATGTACGTATTATTAAATAAATTGAATTGAATTGAATTGAATGTAGGAGGAGTCATTAAATATATTTCGGGCAAAAAAGCGTGAACGATAATAGTCGGGCCATATTTAAATATACGAGAAAAAATTCTTCATGAAAATATACGACCTAGGACCTAGAGAATGTCCAAAGTCTCGATGGATAGACAAAATACCTATTCTATTATATATCTATTAAAAATATATTAGTTTGTATTTAAGCGAATGAATTCATAATACCTATTAGATGTGAGATACTTTCATGGTAGTCCGAAGATTTACAATAGATAATTTAGAAAACCCACTTGGCCATCGTTCTTCTGGAAGAGCGCCTAAGACTGAGGGACAAGTTGGATCTGGACGTCCTAGGAGTAGCAGTTTTCTGACAGAAAAGATCAACAGATCTAAAATAAGAGGAAAAAGAAAAAGTTAGGAAAAACATGCAAACTTTGAAGTCACTTATCTCCATAAAGATTTATGATTTAGGTAAGAATCTATGTGTAAAGTATGATGGACTAGCTCTGTTACACCCTGATGCCTGGCGAGATGATAGATTTTAAGGGCACAGTAAAGGTATTTTGTCAGTGCTGTCTCCCAGGGCCGTGCAATGAGAACAAGAAACATGACTATTATTTAAACATAGGTATACTCTTTGGGAAAAAATCGAAATTTCATATTTATCTGGCAGAATATTGTGAAATGTTAAAGTCTGAATAAATATTACTTATTTTGATTAAAATATTACGAGAAATGTCTCTTATTTCTATTTCTTTTCAAAATATTTGTTTAGAAAAAAGTCATACTTCTTGTTCTCACTCCACGCCCCTGCTATCTTCATATTATATTTTAAAACGTTATTATAGGTTATCAGGCTTTTGATAATCTGTTTTATCAAAATCAAATAAATGAATGAAAGTGATTCCGCTCCCCGCAAAGGTAAAAAGCCTTACCAGAGACGCACATTGAGATTCTTATTACTTATATTAGAAAATAAATTGACTTGTTGCGTTATAGTGGTGAGGCTTTGGATAGGAACTCAGTGAGAACAAATGTAGGCATTAGTGTTACATGCTAAGCTACCCCTAACGACCCCCTGAGTGAATTTTGATTAGACTAACGCCCCGTCTACACAGTGAATTATAATAACATTTGAAGCGTTTGGCAACATTGCACTCTGGTCAGATTCTGTGTAGACAGTTCAAATTTGTTGTTAATAAGATGACCTTCCCTGTCGCTATGCAAATGCTGGTTGTAAAATAAATTTCACCTTGTAGACAATTTACAAAATAAAATTTGCATATGTCTTTAGCTACTGTAATGTTCCGGTTGGCAAGAAAATAGTTGTGATACGGAGACAAATAATTAGAGAAAAGAAGAACTCAATTAAACGCAGAGGAAATTTTGTAGATGGTTGTTAGACGGTTGTAGATGGTGAAAAGACAGGAGTAAATGGATGTAGGTGGTTGTAGAAGTGCTAGGACGAATGCTAGGATGGATTAAAAGTCAGAAGGATTTACGTAACTGGGTAGAGATTAAATGATGAAATATGCAAACTATACAACACCGAGATTTTTTGAGAACGATATAGATTGATTGCAATAGAAACGGATAATAACTATTATGATCACGTGAAGAAATATGGCCTTGTATATGTGTAGAGATGTATCTGACGTCAAGACAGAAAGGATTGACTTTGTGGAGATGAATCTTCTGTGAACGATGTATTTATGAATTATTAAGTATTTATATATATTGAGTGTTCTGTTGAGTGTTGCAGGCAGTAAGGTAAACAAGAAAACGTAGAAATAAAACCTACTTATAAATTAAAAAAAAAAATCACACCGTATTTATTTAAACAAAGTAAATCGGAAACCCTAAAATATGCCGTATGGCTAATGAATGGCAAAACTCAGCTAGGAAGAGTATTTTAAAAAACCTTATAATATTCTATCATAATTTAAGCTGTAAACCACTATGAATGTGGGTTTTCTTCAATAAAAAAAGGATACGTTGTATCTTGATGAAGGGACCATTGGCCCCGAAGCATTTTGGTATTCTCAATCAATTTATGGTGAAGACAAAGTATATTTTCATTATTTGTATAAAAAAATTCAATGTCCTATGATTCGATTCAATATCCAAATACTCGATGTAACGGTGTGCCTGCAAAATCGCATTAACCATTTATGGTATTTTAACCGATGACACACTAATTGTTATATGAGATTTGAGAGAGATTATTGTGATTGTATGTGCGTTTGGCAACTTTATTTGCAGTTCGACGGCAACTATCATATCGGTACCAAAATCGATACAATCAGACATAAATCCCAAAAAACCGGTTAAAATAAAGGTTTGACCATTACTACTATTAGTGTGCATGGACGCCGAGAAAAGAAAAACAGGAAAAAAAAGGAAAGAAAAAGAGAGGGAGCGCCTTGCGCGTAGCCACGAGCGTTCCGTACCCGCTGGGCGCGTTTGCATGCGTTTCGGCGTGCTCACTTTGGATAACATTCGCAGGTAATGGTTATCCTACACAGCCCTGCTCAACATCAATGAGCTTAATTTAATAATTGTAAAAGGGTTGTTTTTTGAAGTTTAATTATACACTTGTATGAGTATTTGAATATATTCTGATCTCACGACATAGAATAATAAAGGCGGTAAGAAGAGAATTCTAAAATTAAAGTAATTTTCTCTCTAACATAACATTGATATATTATAGGTGTCTCATATAGACGAAATTGTATTTTTAGGAGAAAATAGGTATGGAAGTCTTTTGGGTGTTCATAGGGCTTACGACTGACTTAAGTGATCACTTTACACAATGTAACGTTCACATTTCCACCCATGATAGAATACCATATCTATCAATTTTTTTTTTGAAGTTGTATACAGAGTGTCCCGTATCTCGACATCAAGCCGAAATCGGGTGATAGGCCAAGACAATTATAAGCATTTAAAAAAAATCAAAAAAATCTACACCCTGTGACGGTCTTTTCACTCCTGTTGCTACAAATCTTTATTTTTCTTCATTTTTTTATTATTATGTAATCCTGAATAATGCTTCTGTAAACTTTTGTCCAAAATTCAAAGCCAACTGCTCCAGCTTGGAAGAAAATGTCACTTTTTGACCAAATCAAGTATTCAAAATCAATTCTTTGGCCAGATTGACTGTTTTCTTAAATTTTTAAAAATATTTTTCTGATAACTATTATGACTTGGCCTATCACCCGATATTGGCTTGACGTCGAGATACGGGACACTCTGTAAATATTTATGTTTTTTTACAACCCGTTTCACATGTTTGTTGTAATTATCATTAGCGCGACCGGCATCCAAAGTTTTTTCATTCCCCTTAATTAAACACAGATATCACTAATATATTATTTTTAAATATATATTATTTTTTATTATTATTTTTAAAGCAGTATCAAACTATTTTCTTTAACATTGTTATTAAAAAAATGTCTCGTATGTTAAAAGCCGTCACGACGCGAGAAGTTTGTAATTAAAGTACTAATAACGTGCTCAGGTTCTCCGTGGCTTAGTTAATTTGGCGGAATATTAAACGCATTATCTCACTAATGGATTAATAAAACCATTTCAATGACAATTTCACGACGCCTAATACCCGGCATTAAAATTATCTTAGACCCTCTACCGCAATATCTTTTCTGAGGGGTAGGATTAGACCCTCCAAATATTCGTGAATCCAACTATTCGAATATCGAATAGTTAGTGATAAAATATTCGAATATTCGAATATATTCGTTAAATTTCAAGAAAGAAAAGAAAAAGAAAAAAAAACACTATAATTGTAGCAGTATGTTATAAGAAAACAACAAAAATATACTGAAAAATAATGTTGAATTTAGAATTACAAATTAAAAAAATACACAAAAAAAATATATCGATAACTGACAAAGTTTTAGATATGTTTATATTACTTTATACCTCACACCTCAGTGCACGTATTTTTAAAATTATTTTGTATATAGCTTCTTGTTTGTCGGCTCAAATATTTATGAAAGCCTAATACTAAAGAATAATAGAAACCCGACTCCATCATTGGCAAAACAAAGTATGTTCACCGTAAGTGCTTATTGTAATAAAACCATAAAGATAAGCATAAGAATTTAAAAAAAAGGTAAATGCAAAAGATGTCCGACAATTAACGGCGTTTACATTTTTAATGTCCGACTTCCATATAGCCGAAAATGCTTGCATATGACTTACAGAGTTCGTAAACCTTTGTTTAGAACAAGATTAAAAATCTTATAATATGAGCGAATACTTTACGAATACTTTTTAAAATATTCGAATAACGAATACTTAAAAACGGGCAAATATATTCGAGGTTCGAATATTCGGATTGGAGGCTCTGGGTAGGATCTACCTTAGATGGGCTGCTCTACTGTTAGTAAAATGAAGGCGGCGGTGTAATACCCATGAGGTTAATTAATGTTTCTGTTTTGTTTCAGTTTCCGAAAAAATCCAGATTGGCGCTACGCGTCGCAGGGTAAGGGCAGATTTCTTTATATTATTCACATTTATTTTTCAGGTTAAGTGTGAAAATTTTGTCCATTGAAATGTCCGCAGACAGAAAGCGCATAAATATGTAATAAATTTGCAACAATCCCATGGGGGTCACTTAAGTTTAATGTCAAATGGAAAACAATGCTAGTGACCGAATTTTTTAATAATTTATTACGTGTTAATTAAGTTAAATTTAGGAGTCTCGCAGAGACTAAGCTATTTATGAGAAATGTGTATGGAAGTATTTTTATACGATGGCCCAGGATTTATAACCTATATGAGCTGGTTTAAGCGATCAGTCTACACAATGCAACGTTCACCAACTTCTTCGTGAGAACATCTACTTAATAATTATTTATTTTTTACTTTGAATTTAGGAGTAAAGCGCCATAATTATTATCAGTGTAATACGCGGTTCTAATATGTATTTGAACTCGGGTGTAAATTTGTTTTAAAATATTATTTGTATTTAACTCTTCTCCGCTTCTCTCAATATTTCCGTTACAACCATCTTTACACCAGTAACTTCAGCTCATTTTGTCAGTACGTTATCAATTAAATATTTGTTCCAACCTAATCCAAGCAATTTTTTTTTTATATCTAGATATTGATGCAATCAATGCATTAGGTATATGCAACTTTAAAAATAAAGAAACGAATAAATCATTTGATATCTGTTCATCTCAGTCAGAATGCCCATGTCACAGATGCAAATGTATTATTTTGTGGTTTATGTTTAATTGGCATTTTGTACCATAACACTTTCGTATTTCTGAACAATGAAATGGATTTTATTAAATTTTGGATTCAGAAATAATAACAATTCGCGCTTATTATACTACCAGATTACATGTGGAATTAAAAAACCTTGGCTTCTACCGACATGGTATTTTTTAATTGATTAGAGGAATACACATTATTATGTATATCAATATACGAGTAGGTTTGTGTAATCATTTCTCTGTAAAATTGTTGAAATTGAATTTTTTTCTTAATTGATAGCTTAAATTATTAATGGCTTATGCAAGCCACCCCTAAGATCACCAGGCCACGAATTTCGGTCAACATTAAATCCAAGACTAGTGAATTAATGTAGAAAGCAAAGAAAGAGTCAATTTGGTTAACTAATATTTAACTCTTGTAAAGTCTTGAGAGAATTATTAATGCCTTTTACTGTATTTAAGATTCCGTATTAAATGTTAAGCTATTTCGGCACTCAAACCCTGGTATAACATATTACTATATTAAGTGCTTACGTTGGGGGCTATACCTATATGGTACAAGACTGGAAAGAGTAGATATTATTTTTGACGTGTAACATCTTTCTTCTCGCTTTCCTGAAATCTGTGGAAGTGATTTCGTGAAAAGGGACGGATATGCGTAACTGGAAATAAGACGCGCGCAATTTCATTTAACTAATGAGCGCGCACGAAGCATGCACATTGAACAAAAAATCATCGTCTATGCCATTACGGCGAAGACGCACACTATCAGCCAACGCTTCTGATTTTGAATATATGTTGCTAGGCTGGTGTCAAGCGTGTGGACGTTGTAACTTTGATATATTTTGGCTTATATCTTCGAAACTATCCAATGAATACTTATTTTTTTACATTAATGTAAAGAATAACTACCCTCAATGATTTATATTCCCAAATTTTATGCAATTATTTGATTTTTTTAAATATTTATTAAAAATTTTCATGCAATATGTATGACGGTACACTACCGCCATCTGTGAAAATAAATAAAAACATATAATTGACCAAACACATTTCTAAATAAAATGCGTATGTAGATTTACGGTACCTAACTAGTTCGGCAAAATTAAATAATAAATAAATGCACATACATTTTCTTTACTTGTATATACTAATTAAAAAATATATAGCTAATACCTTTCCTAAATTTTGTTTAAATGCTTTGCTTGCATTTAAACAAATGCTCAATTGATATTTTTAATTGTGAGATCTAAAATTAAAAATAAAAGTATAGACAGTATTGATAAGTGCTGCTCAATTGATATCTTTAATTGTGAGATGTCAAATGTTATACATCATATGTGACTACTGTAAGGCTCCCTCATTTTTTTTATTTGGGATTCAGATTAAATGAAACTCGAACCATTTATGGAAATAAAATATCGTAAAGTCTGAACTGCATATGAATGTAGAATGGACACTTATTGAAAAATGTTAAAGCGACTTAAAGCAATTGAAATGTTGATCTACCGACAGTTCCCGGATATGAAAGTGATAAGAAATCCTTGAAATAATAAATACTCGAAAATTGCATTTTTGAGACTTTCAATGAGAAAATCTCTAAGATACGAATTTAACCCCCAGAGATTGTTTGGAGGCAATTCGTGAATATTTTGAAGCAAGTTTCCATATTGAAAATATGTACAGAATTTTTTTTTACGGAAAACCAGGAATACTGCAAGATTATGAGAAATGGAAACCAAATCATAATGCCTAAATTTAAAACAACCCGAATTCAGAACCACTATTTTTATAAAGCATACTACAATAATCTTACTATCGAGATACGCCGCATCAACAACTTTTCAGAAAAAATTAAAACCTTCTTAAAATCTAACTTAACTTGCAGCTTTTTTCAAAATACTTCAATATTATTCATTATCTAATTATCTTCTATTACCACCCATATTATTAAATGATTCACAAATGTATCTATATAAAAAATAAGAACTAAGGCTCCGTTATCAGACTCAACAGCTTCTCTTCACTGATAAGATGTACATGACTAATAAAGTAAAAAAAAAGTTAATTTTATATGTAAAATTTGTATTTGTATCTTATATTAAATTTAAAAAAAAACAGTTTTAATTGTGCACTCACCATTTCAATTCTCAAGTCTTGTCAAGCATTGTTGTTCAAGCATCATTGCAATTGTCAAGCAATTCGTTGTCTAGCACCTTATTTGCTATACATCAGCATCAATTTTTAGCACATTGACCATTGTGGTTCCGTATGTCTGTTCGGTGAATTTGTATCACCGTTTGAACAGCGGTTCAGGCGGAATAAAGTTTTATACTTAAATCTAACTTTTCAGAATGAGCAGTGGTACATTTTTATATTTTGATGTGTATTGAAGTTGGTTCGTCTCTTTTTGTTCAGCCATATTCAGCTGCATTACTAGAATTCCTTTTGTGTTACAGTATTTTCTGTGCTGTTTGCATGACGACATTTAAAAAATACGAGTATTTAAATACATAGATGTTAAATGAAAAATATATGTGTTAATGCTGCTGTATTGGATTTAGGTTGGTGGACAGTTAATCGAATCTAAAATACTGTGATTCATTTTCAATAAGAATTTTTTAATCAAATCATAACCATAGGCTTAAGTTTCATTTAACTGTAATACTGAATTAGCGTACGTGACGCGCAACAAATCGATAAAAATACAATAATTTAAATATTTGAAAGTAGTTAAATTGTTTTTTACATTTTCTTCTAAATAGGTATTCGGATCAAAATAATAAATTACGCACTACACAATATGAATATGAAACCGGTGTTTTTCGAATCAATGTTAAAATGATTCTTTAAAATTACCATTGCGGTATTTAATATGGCGAACATTTATTTTAAAATACATTTAAAGACCGTATTACCTATGATACATTAAAGTTATATTACATATAAATGTAATGGCTTTCTGTGTATCAAATATTACATTTTATTGGTGTGGTGTCCTTTCTTTTTGCTAGGAAGGATCAATCGTCAGGAAACTGGGATCCAAAGTTAAACTCCAGAATGTTCTTATTGGTTTTATCATTCCATATAAATTACAACAATGAATCGTCAGAAGGTATAAACAGTGGTTCCAATTAGCTCTCCAAGTCCATGCTTCGTAATAACAACCGTGCGCCCGCACAACGCGTCTCCTTTTATCCCCTTTTCTCTCTCCAGTCCCTTTCATGCGCTCCGATAGACGTACATCCAGATACATTACAATTATTGGTGAATATTTCATTAATATGAAAGGTAGATATGTGAAGGGAATACAAAAAAAAAAAACAATATCCAATTGACAAAATTGAAATATATTGAGATAACTGATTTTAAGATAAATGCACTTTTGTTAAAGAGCAGTTATCAATTGTAATCAAAATCATTACTTATCAGTTGTTACTGCTTACCTTTTTGAATTTTAAGGTATGTTTTTCAAATGGAAAACAGAAGAAAAATACTGTCAAAAATTTTAAAAATTCAATAGCAATCAATACTTCTAATACAAATTACTCGATTTTAAGATTTTTTCTGATTGTTGTCAATCAGAAAAATTTAAATTTAAATCCCTCTGGTGGGACATGGAGGGATATTAATCTTTACGCTGTACTGTGATAATTTTTTAAAATCACAGTGCATATGTATACAAATAACTTTTAAGAAAAGCCCTGATTTTTTAAATTTAAATATTTCATATTATAGAGACAAACGTGTTTTTGTGTGGAGTTTGTATCGTTGACATGTAATATCGATTCGTTTTAATGAATTTTTATGTAATACCTACCTGGGTATTGTATGTGCATTTTAATTTTAATAAAAATACTCGATTTATTAAAAACTCTGCATATCTTTTAATCTAATTTTCATCTTCAAAGTGATTTTAAAGTTTCTAAACATATGAAAATGATATCTAAAATACATAATAATAAAGACATTCGCTCTCCCATAAACGAGTATTTTAACTCGTAGCGTC
Organism: Agrypnia vestita; assembly: GCA_016648135.1. Taxonomy (NCBI): domain Eukaryota; kingdom Metazoa; phylum Arthropoda; class Insecta; order Trichoptera; family Phryganeidae; genus Agrypnia; species Agrypnia vestita. The sequence goes on from JADDOH010001526.1 coordinate 106,399, forward strand.
TGCTTGCTTGCTTGTCTGACGAAAAACTTTGGATCGATTTTTAACCCTTTTCCCGTGATCAAATCGAGCTGAAACTTTGCAGGCAGACTCGTGGCGACAATAAAAATGATCTAACAAATTTTCGTTTTAAAAAATTAATAATTATAGTATAATATTGGATTTTTCGAAATTTTAATATTTTTTTCCAAATTGGAATCATTCTATGATGATTAATTAGCCCGACGCGTATATAGACACGAAACCTGATTCAAAGTGAAAGGGAGTATTGTAAAAACTTGGTTTTTGTGGGTTAGTTTTTTACTCCCTTTCTTTTAACTCGTAGCGTCTGTGGTTTGTTGTCTGCCGGAAAAACTTTGGATCGATTTTTAACCCTTTTCCCCTGATCCAATCGAGCTGAAACTTCAGGCAGACTCGTGGCGATGATAAAAATGATCTAACAAATTCTTGTTTGAAAAAATTTAATAATTATACTATAATTTTGGATTTTTCGAAATTATAATGGTTTTTTCAAATTGGAATCAATACAAATGAGTCATGACCCCGACGCGTGTAGTAGGCACGCAACTTGATTCAATGAGAAAGGGAATATAATAAAAACTTGGTTTTTATGGGTTAGTTTTTTTTTAATATTGGACGTGGCTTTAAACCCGTTACCTAATTCGTTACCTATTTTTTCATCTATCATAAAAAGGGCCGGTTGTTTGATCAGTGTTAACAGTAAAATATAAGATTTTTAGCGTAAACGGGTTGCTTAATTGACCAATAAACCCAGAAATCTATGCTCTTTTTAAACATTTACTGTAACTACTTATACAACCGGCGCGGCGGTAAGATAAAATTTACCAGAGATAGTTCACATTTTAAGAAAAATTAAGAAAAACGAGTTTTATTATTATAATAATTAGGCAGGTATTAAAATTACATCTAATAAAGGGTGTTTTTTTTTGAGGTATTGAAATTTAAAATAAAAATCTTGGTGAAGGCCATGGTATTGGCTTTATTGGAAAGATAATTTTATGCCGTTAGTGTTTGATTATGATTGCGATACCATGATTTTCAAAATAAATTTGGATATATGCAAGCATTGTTCTGGTGTAAATCTATTCATATTGAAATGCCGCACAAAACTCAGCATGAATCAACTGCCAGCTGTCAAATTGACTGTCGCTGGGAAAAATGTTGTCAGTTCGAAAATAAGCCTCTAAGACAAACACTGACGGCATAAAATTATCTTCTCAATGAAGCCAACACCGCGGCCATTACTACGATTTTTAGGAGTATTATTTTATTTTCAAGTTCTAAATCTCTAAAAAAACACCCCTTATCATGGATATCGGAAAGTCGACATTCGATTATACAGATGTAAAAAATAAAATATTTATCTCCGTATTTAATAAATATCAAGCTCATCAATTATAATTACGTATTTTCAACTTCATTCGAAAGTCTCCCATTTTATTATATTTTTGGTGGATTATCTTAAGTATTTTTGTATTTATTTTTTGTTACAAAGATCGATCATCTCGTCTTGCGCACGAACACCTTATTAAATATGCGGCATCTGATGCTGCAAAGATGTTAATGGAATATTCTTCCGGTGACAACTTAACGAAGATGTATAAGTTTATTGAAGCGTTTCGAATACCGCAGACTCCTAGAAGTTGGAAATAAAAATAAATAAATTGATGAACAAGATTTATTACGTCCGAGGTTACTGAATATTAAAGGTCAGTGCTGTGACCTGAAGACTTGGCTACCGATTTAGAACTAGATGCATCCTCACCTAACCCTTCCCTTATCATAGATATACCGGGCAAATTAAACCTGGAATATTTACGTAATATAAAATATCCGATAATCCAAAAACATAACTTCCGTTTTAAAATTACAAGTGGAAAACCAATTATATTAAGCAAATCCTATTCCAGTGTACTTTAATTTATTTTTTACAAGAGGTACATACATAGAATGATTTTTATAAAATAAATTACGCCTACTTTGTTACACTCTAAATATTCCATTATGCTCGTCATAATATGAGCTAATAGCTCGAGTTTATGAGGAGTATTTACAGGCCAAATCACAAATATAAATTTTTAATAATCAGAAACCATTTGAAACATGTACAATGTTACATCGCTGTCCAAATTCAAGGATCTAAAACTGATAAGCGTTTTCTTGAAATTTGTTTTGTGGACAACAATGTATTCAACTCCAAAGTATGTACCTATAGTGATGTTGTGCAATGGTGGTTCTTACAATTGGTATTTTTATTTGCCCCTTTGTTCTATATTTATTACCTATACAGTCTGTTCTTTATCTATTACTTATATATCAAATTTCTTACAATAACTCGAATTAACACCATGACTACTTATGGATATTTTCTGTCACGGCGTGTAAGGGTTAAAAATTAATAACCCCGGATCTCCTTTAATTAATCCTGTTTATGAAAATCGCTTACTTCTGTGCGGTCAGCTCACGTACTTAAAACAGAATTTCAAACAATGGAGTTACCCGCATACCTTTTGTTAGCCAATTTCCGTCGCATTATTATATTATTATTATTATCAAGCTCTGAATTCTATTATAATTTGGCGTTTATTTCAACAACAGTGGCGTCCTAAAGCGGTTTATGGTGCCTCCTTAATCTAGCCGAAGTTGAATGAGAAAATTAGGAATGGATGGATAGCATAAATAATAAAAAGAATAGAAAGAAAGATATAAAGAAAAGGTTACTGACTATAGCAAAAATTCCATAATTTACCGTGTTCTTGATACTTATAACATGGCTTTTGAAGATCTCGACATGGTTATTTAAGTTTTGAGAAGTTCACTAACACTGTAAGGGGTAAAACTTGCGAGGTGACATATTTCCGTTCACACATGTGCGCGTGCATGCAAACATACATACACGCATACTCACATACATACTTGCATAATCACACGCATACTCGCTTAAACCAACCTACTACCGACTGCTTGAATTACTGTCTAACCAACACATGTATTGTACTAACACCTGTAAAATTAGGGTTTTTTGTAATTGGCTAAAAATATTATCTAATTATACCATTGACATAAACGAATAACAATGGCTCTAAGAAAACCAATTTAAAAAAATAAATTAATAAAAATATGGTTTACTTTATTTATATGTATTAGCGTATTAAGAAGAGTTATATATTTGACATACACAAAATTGACAGAGCGTTACTTCTCACATCAAAACCGACAAAGTAATAATGAAATGCAGAACTATTCGAAATTGAGGAAGCGTTAATCGAACCAGCCGCAAGGATTGACAACAAAAGAGATATCCGCAAATTGCAGATTCCTGTTCCACGTCGACAAAGAGATAGACATCCAATACCGTCCGGTCATGTGGAACGTGTAGGCGAGAAGAGGCTGGTAAAAAAATGTATGAAGCATGTGTTGAAGGAAACAACAACAAAGTGCGTCCGCGAAAGACCTGGTATGATCAAATACAAATATAATTAGAGGGCTGCCCTGTTAAAGGTTCAAATATTGGTAATCAACTGCACAAGTACCCTACTGTAGAATACATGTTTCAGATATCCGATAAATTCTCACCATTAATTTTTTTTTATAAAAAACACAAAAAATTTATCACGATTTAATTTTAAAAAATACCACGCAGTTCATCTTATTTTTAAATACCTACGTCCTTGTCTTATCCTTGAATTTGCCTTTCAATTATCGTAGCAAGATTGTTCTTTGACCTTAGAAGATGTAATTAGAGTCTCCGAATTTTTGGGTTCGTGAATTTGGACAATGCATAATCACACGGTGGAAAAATATGTATTTATTCATAATGCCAGTATAAAAATGATTGTTTTATGATTGGAAAGTACGCACTGCACTGGTAACAATTTCTCGGTCTGTGAGTATTTTAATTACTCCGTAGGAAGCGAGAAATTACTATATTTTGAAGAAAATATTGCTGAAATTCCAATGTCTTGTTAAGTACTGGTTGCGAATCGTGAAAATGCGTTAAATCTCATTTCACAAATAGCGGATGCGAGGCAGTTTAAGAGGCTATTTATTTGGGTGCGTTGATCAAGAACTTTGGTGGAAATGGGCAACAAATTCAAAGACGAATTCGGCTACTTAAAATTGCTTTGAACCAACTTAAAATAGTATGGAAAGATAGACAAGTATCAAGCAAGCAACTAAAATTATATTGTTAACAATATTTTTATATGTATTTTCTGAGAACACAATTGCTGGTCCACAGAGGTCCTTCAAATATATGAAAGGTTTTCAGATATAAAACAAAAATATATAGCTTTCAAAATGTTGTTTGTTTGGATGTTTGGATGTTCTTACGATGGAATTGGTGAATGTTGCATTGTGTAGAGTGATCACTTAAGCCAGCTCATACAGTTTTTAAGCCCAGGATCATCGTATAAAAAGACTTCCATTCACGTTTTTCATACACAAATAACTTCGTATCTGTGAGACTTCTATAATTTATCTCAATTAAAATTATATTGATTAACGCTCTAGACTTCGACGGTCTGCAATAGTGATGGCTTGAACCGTTATTTTAACCGGTTATTTTCGGTACAGCTATTTGGGATTTGTATCTGAGTGTTCCGATGATTAGCAACTAAGATATAACTGATGTGCCTATAGTGCCAATGTTTGCCCATCGAATTTCCCATAATATAGATGCCATAACTATATAAACATGAGCTGAAAAAGATCTGAAAGAGTGAGACAAGAAAACTGGAAAAGAAGAAAGCTGCGATAGCATCATTCTCGTTCGGCCCGCTACGTTTCGCTAGTAGACCTAGTGTATCACCTCTGGCAGCGCGTGTCGGATATCAAAGTAGTTGGAAGTTCATCCGACAGATGCCATATTGTCTCCAGCTCACAATTTTCAGAAATTCATTGAAAAATGAGAATATCATGTAAATTTAAAATGAAATAAAACTTGGGTATAATGCATCTCAAATACCAGGCAATGTTAACCAAGCACAGGACGAAGAAACCACTTGAGAACGAAAAATGTGGCATTGGTTCTTATAGTTAAGGAACAGTGATGTAAGTTCAAAAGGTTAAGATGCTCAAAGACGTCTTGTTTATGTTGAAATCACTCGACAAACAACCACAAAATTGTTGAATATTTGCTTCATGATAAATTCCTAATAACTTTTTACGGAATAACTTTCAAAAACATAAAGCAGAAAATAAATAATTTTGATGTTTATAGGGTTCTATTTGCGGTTGGATGCAACGATTTATTAAAAAAAAAGAACTATCGAACTTTGTATTACCAGTGTGAAATATATAAAGTTTGTTAGAATTTTTGAAAAAAAATCGATTTAATGAAAATATATTTTAATCTGCCTGAGTTTTATTTTTTTGCCATGCCTAAAATTGATCAAAAAATGTAAAATCAAATGGCTGTTAAATTGATTAAAAAAGTTTACTATTAGTTACTTACGTTTAATAGAATTTGAAAAAAAAGTCTTTTCTGTACAAGCTTATAAAATTTTTACCTCAAATTTTTTTGAGAAACAAATATTTTTATAGAACACATCGATCACGCCCACTGATTCGATGTGGAATATTTTTGATGGAAACAAGTGAAAGCTTGATAAATGATCCATCGGAGTAACTTAATGTGTTTATTTTGAATTTTTTCCTTATAGCAAATATTTTGGTTAAAAATATCGATTGTGATTTATCACAATAGTTTTTCGACGGAGTTGAAAGCTACCTTCTGACGTGACGTATTTTCAATATAACTTTATTTATTACGGTATGTGCTCACTTTACATCGAAAATGGTGAAATTTTACAAATACAAAGTGTTTCTTATGTTCAATGTTGATTTTGACCAAAAATTTGGGCCTTTTTATTCAAATTTTTTTATCTTTTGGTACACTTTCGGCATAATTTGTAGAATTTCTTGACGAATTTTGTCTTTTTACTGACGAATTTTTATCGTATAATCATAGATTTTTTCCATTACGTAGCTTCAAAGAAAATAAATCAAGCATAGTTAAATAAGGTCAATGAAACAATTAATTGATGTCATCGAATGTTGACATTAATTAATTGCTTCATTCTAATTTAAGTATGCATGAATCCAGGAAATGCATCGCGCAGAATTTGCATCATGATGCAAGTTGTATGCATTCTGGCACAAACCACCTTGTTAAAACCACATACGCAGTAGATCTTGTCGATGAATTTCAGATAAAAAAACCTTTGCAAAATCTTACGATTTTTTTTATTTAAAAAAAAATAGAGATGCGAACACGGAATTCCTGTCACATCAATATTCTTACTATTTTCAAATTAAGCTAAACGCTTGTGCTATGAAAATAGGACTAACTTGCTTATCTGGAGTGAGATTCGAACCTGCGACCTTTGGATCACGAGGCGAGAGTCCTAACCACAAGACCAACAAGCTACTCTAATCCTTTATTTTGTCAGTTTTATCACTAAAACTTTGTTTTACGGCATAGATTTAGCGGTATATATTCAGTGCGACTCTGAAAGATTTTGAATAATCTTGCCCTACAAGCATGGTGATACATCAAGTTTCAATTTTTTTTTGATAACACGCTGTATTGTGGACCAAAAAAATTAGGAAATTTTCGATTAATTTTGATTAGATGTTTAAATTATCATAACTACTTTTATCAGCGTTCCATACGTGACAGTTAAATCAATTGTCTAGACATAAATATCATGAATTTTTTAAATGAAAAAAACTCCGACATAAACGTGGTTTTAATTCTAAAATAAATAGGTATGTCAAATAAATACATTTAGAATTTAACAAGGCATAAAAGTCAATTATTTACCTGGAACGAGTAGGTACTCATTTTCTTTGTAGAATTTCTGTCCTGAACTGACTTTCGTTAACTTGGAAAATGTCGATATGCTAAGCTTTGAGATGGAAATATGAGTAAATAGTTCCCCAGTCGGCATAACTATTGGTGTATTGAAAGATGAAATTTGATCATCTTTGTTGCCGCAATCTTCGATAGTTTTCGGGAACTTGCAGAACTACGTATTATATATTCCCTTTGTAGGCACTCCTCACTTAACGACCACTCATTTGAGGACTATAAGTAGTAAGTAGAAGTGTACTTCCGTAATTATACACCTACTGAAACAATGCCCTTTGAAAGAAAAACATCAAATCTCTGCGTCTCTTCGTCGTTAGCAAGGAAGAGACATTAAGTGTGATTAGACGTGTCGCACTGTCTACATCTAGCGTCACTTGAGCGGCGACATAATATATTATTAAACAATTTTTATTAATCAATTAGAAAAGACATAGGTACAGAAAAAAGTCAAATTAACGAAAAAATATTTAAATGCCACCGGGACTCGAACCACGGACCTCACATTCATCCGGGAATGGCGCGTTATCCAATTTCGCCATGGCACTCTGGTAAGTTAACGAAAATTTTTCAACCTTGTATGTAGTTGGATAACGCGCCATTCCCGGATAGAATGTGAGGTCCGTGGTCCCGGTGGCATTTAAATATTTTTTCGTTAATTTGATTTTTTCTGTATGTCTTTTCTAATTGATTAATAAAAATTGTTTAATAATTCGCAGAACTTTGTTCTGAAATTGAAACTTCACAATAAGAATGTGTTTCCTTTAATATATAGTTTTATTTGCATCTTTGTTAAAGAACAAGAAATATAAGAACTGTAGAGTTATGTAGAAAGAAAAGTCTTTCTACATAACTCTACAGTATATTTAATGATATAATAACGTATTTGAACGAACAGATCCTTTCATTAATTTTTAATTATTATATTAATTAGTTTTGTCGGCCTGTAAATTACGGATAGAGAAGCCTTAATAACTACCTTGCAAGCACTACCGTACTACAAACAGCATAGTTCAAAGACTATTCATTATTATTGAAGTTCTTGTTTTCGATATCAGAATTAAACGATCGCATCGCGTCAGTGACTTTTCATCGCAGAACTCCTCTAGGTTTGATGATTTTCAGAGCCAGTCTTCTGTAGCGGATTGATGGAAACTTCCAGATACAGGGAACCAAAACTGAAAGACAGAATTGATTGGAAATTCATACAAGCAAAGTAAAACCATGCCGAAGGAGACGCTAGCAGTGTGTTCTAATTTGGTCAGCTGGATTATTAGATTACGAAGTAAAGCAATTAATTTATTTAATCAAAGGAAATATATATATTTTTTAATTTAATTGCAAAACATATTTCTCCATTTACTGTGCAAGTTATAAATAGGAGTGAATACATATATGGAGGCGATCCTCTGCTTGATGCTTTCAATGCGGTCATTAAATGCATCGACATGATCGCTCAGTTCATTTAGGAGTTGCATACTACACATGACATTACATGACATGAAATAGCGCGTGACTCGATTTCGCAAATAATTATTTGGTATAAACAGGGCATAATTCTCTAGCAAGGTCGGAGCATCAAATATTTTATATTTCTTAAAATTTTAACCCCCAACATGACTGGACCCTCCTGTCTGACTGGTCTTAAAACAGGGCTAAAGCGATTTTTTTCATCGTCAGATTTAGTCATGCATTTGACTTCACACAAATTTATTTTCAACTTAATCTCAAACCCGGGGAATGCCGGGTAGCGACAGCTAGTTTTGAATAAAAAGCGAAATAAAATATTCATTTGAATAATATAACAATTTTGAAATGAATAAACAAAATGTTTTGTTCCGTTCACTTCTTACAAACTTCACTTAAATACTGCTTAGGAGTATTTTAATTTCATTGTATCCTGATAATTTATATTAAATAAATTTCAGAAAAAATGTTAAGTATCAATATTTTTAAATTTTATTATTCCTTTATTCAATGATAAGGCATTTTTTCTGTAAAATTGGCTACAAAGGCAATGAAATTAAATTTGACGTCATTAATTTATTTTTTTAATATATGAAAAAGCGATCTTATTTACGAGTAAGAAGTGTACGTATTAAATAGCGGAGGAATGATTGATAGAACGTCGTCTGCAGACAAAGTAGGATAATGAAATTCAAAATTGTAATTGATAGACGGATGGACTGGAGAGTGAATTAATCAGAGCGGAAATTATGGAGAATTTTCAATACCACGGCCAATAGCACATCCATCCATCAAAGACATCGGAGGCAATAACTCAAAGGAATATGTGTGTCGCCACCCAGAGTTACTTCTGCCATCTGACTTGTATGATTATGGAGATCTATCAATTTCAAAATTTGTAACGAACACGTTGGAACCAATATTAAAATTATATGCGTAAATTTAATTAGATTCCCTCGCGTGCAATCACATTTAAATACTTTACGAGAGAACTGATTAATTTACAAACTTTAATATCTGGCTTCGCCCAAGATTTGTACTCTTGAATACATAACATTCATTTTCCCCTACATTTCACTGAAACGCCAGAAATAAATCGACGCTCTCAAGAAAAAAATAGTATATTTATTGTATTAAAGCGATCTTTAGGTACACATTCAAATAATTTTTCTAAATATTCATCCTCTTAAAAAAGATTTTTTGATAGTTCATTGGATATTTTAATGTTATATTGTTATGTAAATGACATTGTGAACTGAAAATAGTCGCCTTGACCTAGAAATTGCGGATGGAATAAACTTTGTAAATATCAACGTTAAATACTTTGATAATATGTAAACTTTGTGTAAAGTGAACACTTTGTACAACATAACTTATTAAAGACTAAAATATTGAATGATTTTTTTCACTATATTGTATACTTTTTATTTTAAATATATACCTTTCAAAATTAAGGAGATAATTACTTGAAACTATATATACTAGACACTTGTAAATATCTTAATTATACAACTAATTTGTAAACTATGTCCATCTTAATCTAGTTTCACTAGATTCTTCTAGTGAAACAGGCATAGTCCGACCAAAATTATGGATCACCTGCGGATAAGTCCTAAATAAATTAATAACTCTAAAATATTCGCGCCCAAAATTATCATTCATATTATGTTGCTCGCTGATCATACATTTTAACTTTGAACACTGGCGCTTGGTGTCGGCAGCTGTATGTACATATTAGTTACCTACGCTCCGAGCTACGCCCTCTATGCCAGTGCCTAGAACCATTGGGTCGCTTCACACCTTTCTATATAATTCGAGGCATCTCTAAACCCTTCGAAAACATATTTTTTCTGTTGTAACAATATATACAGGTATATTATACTATCTATTAAATTTAATCTATTTTCTGCTTAAAGATTGCTTTGTTTAGTTTACGATATAAAAAAATGAGCAGGTTCTCATATTTTCTAATTAAATTGGACCAAGCTTGTGCAGATTATTTTTACTACGTCGAGAGAATATTACCATTAAATAGCACGCACCAAAGAATCATCAACCGCTTCATCGATTTTACCTGTATGAGCGAGTGCAAATTGTATTTCTGAAATTAAATCTACATATTCATAATATTATTATTTTCCACGCTCTGATAAATATTCTTTCTTTTTTATTACTTGCGCTTATCTGTTTATCATTTTCGCGTTTTAACAATATTATCATTCAACGGAAATACATTATAAAGTAGGCATCATAAAAGCGAATCCGCTGGCAAGTTAAATCGGGCATTTCACTTTCGTTTTCCAAGTTGGCTCCTTGTATTGTGTTCACTGGTTATTGGAATAAGACGTATATTGTGCTTGATTTTTAATTTTTCACAGGATAAAACATCAACTTTTTTTTCGTTTTTCAAAATATTATATTATGAATTAATTATAATAGTGTTGTAGGGAATCCGACTTATCACTCTTTTATGCATGCGAAAGACAAAGAAAGACACTCTTCACACAAGATCTAGTTAGTCGCATGCGCTTACAGCGAGATAAATCGGTAATGCGGTATAAATCTCAAAACCATAATCGCCCTCATAAATGTATCCGGTAGGCATATGTATACCTTATGATGATTCGCTCTCACTCCAGAAATTTGAAGCAAACGTATTTATGATACACACATTTTCAATTAATTAAATAACATAATTTCTGAAAACAGGAGTCGGAGTTGGATTTCTGACCTCTGACTCTTGACTTCATGGTCCTGCTTTTTAAGTGCTTTATTCCCTATGTCATTCCCGGCGACAAACAGTCGGTAATAACTCTCGTAAAGCATGAATTATATACGATTTATTTACTTTACAATTGTTTATTTATTTATAAATATATATAATATTTCCGTGAACTTATATCCGAAGTCATCTGTCGCGCTAACTTCACCAGTGTATTTTTTTTTAATTTGGCATATTCTTTTTTAATATAAATTACTTTAATACGTGTATCAGTGTTTGATAACTCCAAATATTTTACTACTGTACGAAAAATCGAGTAAATAGACTGATTGCATTAATGAACTGTTTATTGAATGAATTATTTAATAATTATTCTAAATGAAACGATTATAAAATGTATCTGAAAATATAATTAATTAACGTTTTTGCATAGCGCATTTTTAATCTAACCATTAATTAATTCTCACCTATTTTAATGCTACGTTAAAAACGTTTTCATTTATATATTACGTCTGGTTCTAGTTTTCGAATAATAGAATTGACGTGGCATATGAAAAAAATATCCGAAGATTAATTTAATAACAGTAACCAGCGTCTACTGTACTCGTATTGAATGTCGTTATAAATAATTTTAAACGCGTTTTTAATCTTTCAATATACCTATCGATATGCCAATAAATTATTATAACAATATTCGAATTTCGTACAACTAATCCTTCCCGTGAACGAATCAGTAAAAATATATATCACATGCATATTGCAATTTTAATCAAGAGAAACGTTCTCGTTTGAAATTTTTTATCAGGGCACGGTATAAAGTATTTTGGCGCAGGAAAGTTTTAGCAGTTTTTTTCGCGCGCTGCAAATATTTTGAAGGTAGTTTTAAACTTACAAATAAAACAGACATTACTAGATATAGAAGAGTATTGTATAAGTAATGATATTTATATAGTTATAATTATTATGGTGTATAGTCAAGATACTCGTGCTTGAAGATCTTGGAAACTATATTTTTAATATTTGTGGAATATCATAATAGTGCGTGTATTTTTTTGAGGCAACAACTATGACAAATCGAAACTTTTATACACCGATCTTTACGAACTCTTGTAGAGGATGTTTTAATGTTTTCGTGTATTTCATGAAATGGTTTTTTGGGATATATAATTGAATTTGTAATTGATTGTTATTTAAGTCATTGTAATTGTTATTGTAAACTTGCCATTCAGTCATTGTTATTGTAACTTAAAAAAACTTTACATTTCAAAGACGTTGACCGTCGCTTTTATTGTCTAGGCCTTGAGCCTTGACCTTACTTAATTGAATTTGGTTTTTGAAATATTAATTTATTAATTTACTAGCTGTGTACCCGTGAAAAATCACGGAACACAAATTAAGTATTATTTATTTATTTATACATAACGAAAAGCCTGTCAAACGTCGAACGTAGGAGGCGTTAATTAATGGTTCGCTAAGCCGCTTAGCTAAGTCGCGTATAGTATATATGGTATATTTTTGACAGGCCACGGAAAACGTGATTTACAGAAAGTTACGGACTTGCTGGACAGAGAGACAATGATATTATTATATCTAGATTTGTGTGGGCAGACATGCCATTAGACAATAAAAAATATATTGATATCTAAATCACTTATACACAATTTTCACATGTAGTGAATAAAATATAGTACATAATATAGTATATTTCAAAAGAGATATAAATAATACTATAAATAAACATTATTTAAAATTAGAAAATAAAACAGATTTGTTACCACAAAACTATCAACATCTCAAAATTGACAAAAAATTATCTTAAATGTTGTCAAACTTTCATTAAATATGTACATCTTAATATTAACTGTACTCATTGCCAAGCCTGTATAGCCTGGGAAATGGCGAGCGAAAGTGGTAGTTTGTTGCAAGATTTTTTTTAGCAGAAAATATCGGCAACTTTTAATAATTAACTAGCTGCAACCCGTCAAAAATGACGAAACATTGGTGCACGTCTTTGCTAAGCCCTAGTATATATTTAAAACATCTTTTTGGCACTCAACGGAGAGGCGGCCATAGCAACATGCGTTGAGCGGCCAGTTCGGGTTTAGTGGCCCAGGGTTAAGGTCCCGTCTCCGGCCGTTTTTTAGCCATGAATTCGAACGAAATTACGGGGACAGACAACGAAATTATTATGTTTGATAATTATTTTATTTGATTTGTAACTAAACGGATGCATTTTGAATATTCGACATAAGTTATCTTCATAAATGATAGTCCAACGGTTTACAGAATATGTGAAATATTGAAAAAAAATCAAAATTTGATGTATCATATTTCAATGCATTTTGAATATTCGACATAAGTTATCTTCATAAATGATAGTCCAACGGTTTACAGAATATGTGAAATATTGAAAAAAAATCAAAATTTGATGTATCTTATCTCCTTAACTATTGATATTAAAATATTGTGCCGGAACATTTTCGACTCGTAATTTACGTAGGAGTCTATCTACTCTGTAAAGTATTGTGTGGACTAGCTCTGTTACACTCTGTATATTAACCGGAAGTTTTCGCAGAATTGCTTCCACGCAAAAATATTTCGCTGAAGTACTCCGTAAACAGTTACAAGAACGAAGGGATATTCGTGACAGAATGAAACTTTATGCAAAGGGCGAAGGTCGGAAAAATATGACTTGTGTCGCTTATAAATCAACGCACCCTCCAGGAGTACTGACAGGAGGAAATGGGTAATCAGGGTTCAGCCCTTTTGACGAGGGATGCCGTTGTTGGCACGCTACACCATTTTCAAACAGTCGTAAATTTTATTTTGGTCATGTTACCGCGAGTCGCTTAAAGCTATGTAGTCTTTTTCTAGTATAATTGATGAGAAAAAACCGATTGTTTGGTTGACAGAAGAATATTCGACAGCCTGTAGGCATTGCATGATTTAGATTTTCATGAGGAAAGAATAAATGGCTGGTTCAAAACAGAAGTAATCCAAGTAGCATTTTTGGCAAAACTAAGCTAAGTCACTTTTTGGAGTCCTTGAGTGTGAATTAAGTTTGTACGAAAGTAATTCAAGTGAAATTCACTACTTTTTTGAACGAACTCTTTTTTTGACATTTTTTGTTTGTTTTAAATTTTTATTTTTTTACTGCAAATATGATCTAAGTTCATTACTTGGATCACTTCACCGTTCATTAAGCCTAAGTTATGTTTATATCTATCATTTATCAAACATCTCTTAATACATGTGTTAGACACAATTAAAATGTTCACAACAACGCATTTTATTCATTATCTCAACATTAACAACAATAACAAGCTACATGGATTACTTCTGTTTTGAACCAGTCAAATGAAGATTTTGCCATCAATCTTATTAAATTCTAATAAATATTAAAAATATTTTGAAAGAATACTAAACTTCGTCTAGAGTTTAAATATCAATGAGTATTTTGTAGAAAGAACTATCTTCTTGGTAGCTACCAAGCATCTCGGTTATTTTCATGGTCCCGGTGTCAATTCTTTGAAGAGGTTTATTTGTTTTTATTATTTATTTATTTATTGAAATTAACGGACATAGTCCAATAAACCCTTTTTACATTAAACAATTATTCTACACATATTTACACTTGGACTTATGACTCACTCAACTTATCACTAACATTGCACTTGATACTTTGTAGATACATAATTACTACCTTATGAAAATAAATATTACTGACGAATTCAAAAAAATATTATAATTGTGTTCTATAACGCCACTCTGGGACAGGCGTATCCTAGTAGAGTGGCATAATCCACAAATTTAACAAAAAAAAGTGTAATTTTATCTTATATTTTTATTGTTAAATAAGTATTAAGTACCTGTATTTTTAAACAAGGATTTTTTGAAATAAAAAAATA
>JADDOH010001527.1:0-15874 GCA_016648135.1 Agrypnia vestita
TCTGAATCAAAGATTGAATTTGTCTGGTCAGATGAAATAACAAATAGTCATTCAATTTCACCCCATTTTTTTTTGGCCAATTCAAGTGACAGGCAGGCATTTTTTTTTCAGTCAAAAGGGGCTGTTTTGGTGGTCTTGCATGAAAACCGCTGTCCCCGAGTCTTTGGCGTACAGTATGGACAGTTGTTTGTGAACCGCCAGCATTGATAAATTCTGTCCTTACATCTACAGCACTATTGAGTCGATTCTGTAAGCAGAATCACTTCCAACAGCCTATCTTCAGCGAATTTTGTTTTTGGTGTCTTTTTTCGCTGCAGATATTTTATCAAATAAATCACTGAAGTATAACAGCATCCTATTTGTCCGACTAAACTGGTCCTAAATCATGAGTGAGAGCCTACACAGGTAGAAAAAAATAATGTTAACAATTAATTCTTAGTACTCGCTTATAGCTTCGCTAATCCATTTTCAAAGGGTGGTCACCTTTCTGTGCTCGATACTGTATGTAAGAGAGACTTGGTTTTAAGATGTGACTAAATAGTCCTGATTTTAAGGAATGCGAAGCGCAAAACTGTAGCAAAATCAAAATACTCAAGCATAGTTCTTGATTTCAATCTAATATACGCAATGTCAATGGATATTGCACTCTTAACTGCTTATGCTGCCGATATGTATCTCTAGCTTGAAATCCGGATTAAGGGTGCAGGTTGTTTGATTAGTAGTAATAGCATAGATTTACAAGAAAAAAAGCATAGACTTATGCAAAAACAAGTTGTTTGTTTGGTGGAAAACAAATCTGTGCCTTTTGCGTAACTATTGCTACTAATCTAACAACCGGCCCTTGAAGAGTATTATATTGAAGACAATTAGTTACCATGAAAACTAATTGTGAGGTATGTCTTGAGTTATTTGTTCTGCTGTAAGTGCCTGATATTATTATTATGACAAAGAGTTGAATAATTTTTAGATGAATAAGGGCTGATTGTATAAACTTGGTTTATGGTAATCTTTCTTTTAAACCACCGATTATTGTTTTCCACCAATCACACAACCCGTTTTCGTAAAAATTTATGGTTTTCACGAATGATTTAATATAATCCAATCTCACTGAATTACTGTTGGCGTCACGGTAAATGGTGCTCTTTGAAAATATCTCAAAACCACAGTAATTACCTTGTATAATCCGGTTAGAATAGAATAAAGTAAACTTTAACAATTATGAATGAAACGGCTTAAGACTTTTTTCTACTATTTTATTTTTGATTATCACATGTTTCGGAAACCTCTGTTTCCTTCTCCAGATGAGTTGAGACTGAGGTGTGTGGGAGTGGACATCTGATGTACGGGTTGTGAGTTCAGTAGAAGTCTAGGTTGCAAAAAGAGTTTGTGCCATTATACAAGCAAAAGGATTGCGCACAAAATATTAAATGTAGCTCATAAATAAAAAAATATTATTAAACAATTTTTTTTTTAAATCCCACCAAAAAAAAAAAAGATTTGGCAAATGCCGATATATAGGTAATTATATAATATATGAATACATGTTTGAAAGTCCTTTGTAATTCGTACTTAAATTGAATCTAGAACACTTGGATCAAGTCCTTCTTGAATCATTTTTATTTTTACAGCTTGGGCAGGAACGCCCACTTGCACCATTTTGTAAAATCGTTCATATTGGGGGTCTCTCTGAATAACCAAAGGTTCAGTTATGGGTTCACTAAGATCATGTGATGTGGGCTGGGTTGGTTGTTTGATATCATCTGCTGTCTCCACGTTTGAAGATTTTTTCGAGGTATTTTCTAAAACTTTTACAGATTCTTCGACATCTGGAATAGAGGATAACTGAAAAGAAATAAGATTCATATTTAACACTCCCAAGTTGTGAAATTATCGAGAAGTTTTAAATAAAAAGATGTTTCCGTATACAGGCCACATGTATTTACAAATCACCTTATTTCTTTACAGGTTTTATTTATAAATTATTATCGATTGAGAATATTGTATTGTTGTATAAAATTTGGTGACAACTTACTTTTGTTTCTAAGATTTTCAGGGAAGCCTCTATTTTCTGCATTTTCATTTCATAATTTATTAATTTGGCTTCACACTCGTAGGCAAAATTGTTTAAGAACTGAACAGTTTTAATTACAAAATGATTAATAAAGGCCAGCATCCGTTTCTGGTGAAGAGCCATGTCCTGAAAACGTATAATTTATTTATTTTAAATTCTCTCAGTGGATCTTAGCGACGTACTCTACTAAAAATAATAATATTAAAACCATGTATAAAATATTTAATTACCAAAGCTATTCAGCAAATACTCAATATATATATTTTAGTATTGTAATTAAGTGTGTAATCCTTTTAAGGCATGTAAAGGGATAATTGGACAGACTGAATTAAAAATAACTGAGTTATGTTCCCTTAATTCAGTCGATTATAATATAAGATAGGTAATTATATAATATATATTAAGTTAAATAAAATATAATAAATTAAATTAACTTAAATCACTGCCAATAGAGCCGTAATAACAGATTTGACTAAGCATTAAACAAACTATTAAATAAAACCAGAAATGACATCTCTCACGGTCAGCCGCATTCTGAAAATATACCTATTATAACAAATAACAAGATTGTTATTATTTTGTGTTTGTTACCCCACGTCCCCAACTCTCAAAAATAGAAAAGTCGTAGATTTATGACAGTTCGCCTTAAGGCCCCAGTATACATTGAGCCAACCAAAACAGAGCGCCAACGTCGCCAACGCCCAATGGCGTTCATTTATTCTTAATCGAAGAGAATCGATTAGAACCGAAGAGTTTAGCGTTCTATCCTCTCTACGTAAAACGATGTGAAGATCACGGAGACTCTTGACCCACATCTGGGTCAAGAGTTTCCGTGAGAATACTGCCGAGGTATCTAAACCTTTTCGCCATGGCAACCGTATCACTAATCCAAAGTGATCTAGTCCATATCTAGTCGTCCAAATGTCATCATTTAGTTTTACTGGCATTAATTGTTGGACCTAGTTGCTCATCAGCATTATTAACTAGGTTTAATAGGTCTTGGAGGGCATCGATACGGTCAGCTAGTAATACAGTATCATCTGCGTATCTTATGTTATTAATCACAACTCCGTTGATGTTCCCCACGGAAACAATTAAATAGCAGGTGCGGTCCGCTGAGTTCGCTTCCGAAGCCCCGATGTACTAGCAGGCCGGGAGTGTAGAGCGCAGAAAATTCTCCAAGTCCAGAATCCGAGCCAAGTCGTCGCCTCAGGTGGTAAAAACAAGTCCAATAAATCCAAAATCGTAGCCAAGTCCAAATGCAGAAGTCAGTAGAAAATCCAGAGTCCAAATCCAAAGAAGAAAAGCAGGGGTCAAGCAGGGTGTGAAGTGAAACGCAGAATAAATGTTCCAGTAGGCGTACTCGGCAGAGGCTCCCAGCAGAATGAGGCACTCGCCCGCCCGGCGCAGTATTTATACAGTGCGGAAAGCTTCCCCCTGACTCGCGCCGCCGACCAATCAGCGCGCTCGATTCACCGGGCGCTCGGAGCGCAAAATGACGGCCTCCCGTGCCGATTCGCTATTAAAATTAAATATTTTAATCGATAGCAAATTAAACGCCACCCCCCCGGGGATTTTAACACATCATCTATACCAATCTATGTCTTGCCCATAGGATGATGTCGTTTACTGGAACCGCAAGAGTGAATTTACCTAGTTATTCAACAAAATATGCCGATTTACCGCGGCATTTTCAAGAATTAATTTACATTTAATTCGGTTAAAAATAGTAAACATGATTTTACGAGATTCTAAGTTATACCATTAGATAGATCTCAACCAAGCGCATCCTTTGGTGATATTTTCAAGTATGTCGGATAGATATTAATTGCGTAATAGGCAGACAAAGTGTGTCACCTCAAACAAAGCGCACTAGCTAACTTTCAGATAAGCAAAAACATATCACTCCCATAGATGTTCACATGAGGAACACAATAAAAAATGTTTCAGCTCGCTGGGATGTCTGTAACGTCCGTAATCAGAGTTCAAAAATATTCGCTGGTGGCCCTCGACTCCAGCCGCACGGCGCCACTATGGCGCCGGGTTTTTTCCATTACCCGCGCGGGCTGCACACATACAGGCGGCGCGGTCAAGCGAGTTTATCAGGGCCCACGCGAGATATTTTACTCTCAATTTAAACATTTTTTATTTTAATTTCTACTTTACAATACCACACAAAGGACTCATTTGGCACATTTAAATACTTATGTATTTTTACTTCCTCGCCTCTTCGAGGCAGGACATTTACATAAATTCCATCAAAATAGCGGCCATTCTATGATAGTCCGCGGCGCTCCGCGCGATTTAAAAATGATTTTATTCCCATCGCGCGAGCTTTCCCTGTATATCAAGACCACGAAACATCAATTTTATTCAATATTACATTTACAAATGTCTTATCTAATTCTTAAATATTTCATTCTTAAGATATTTCATCAAACTTAAATATTTCATTTTCTTAAGTATTTCAAATATTTCAACACTTTACAAGATAAGACCAAAAATGTAATTTCTTCGTGGAATTTTTTCAACGCCCTCCGTCGGAGATGTCACATATCGCCGGCTCAGTGCCCGCGCCGACTATCCGCTTGGAGGCGAGGTGGGCCCATACAACGGACCTGAGCCCTCCGTAAGGGCCAACATTCTTGACTTCAGACGGGTCATCATCATCATCACATCGTCATATCAGACGGGTCATCATCATCATCATCATCATCATCATCATCCCGTCATCATAATTCTACCTGTCCGATACAGTTGATCTTCAGGCATTTCTCAGTATTACAGTTGCCGGCAAACTTCTTGAAATTTTTTGGCGTAGCACTGCACTCTTAAATTTGTTGGAATTGATATGTCTCACATAAATATCAATATCTTTATATGCTTGTACAATTACCTTTATCATTATTTTTTTCCATTATAATCTAATGTTCTTTTCTTTGCATTTTTATATTTACACTACTTCGTTGTCAATGTCTTCTACTAATGACCTGTATTTACATATGTATTTTTACTCTGCTTATTTTATCGTTCTTAATTATCTGTGTTTATTGCCTTTGTTATATTATTGTGTACATTTTTCTAAATAAAGACGCTCGGACAGTGAAGGGTTTGGGCGGCCGATTCTCCAGGTCGCAAGAGTGCGTGTTGCCCTGCCTGTGCCTCGGCGAGGAAGCTGCGTTAAGCATTAAAATAATGCCAACTAGGCAGCGAACGTGCTGGGCCGATATGGACGCTCTGCGCTTCACACGGCCCAGGGTGTGTGGTGGGTCCCCTTCACAGTCCGTTGCTATGGTTACAAAATGACAAACCAATCAACGATGAGATTTCTCCTAACACATTTACATACCCGCATATTACACAAATTATTTGTTTGAGTTAATTTTGGCATTCTTATCTGACGGACGCTCTACTCCAAGCTGAATAGCGAATGCATTAGGTTTCGCATTCTCGTGTATTATTTCTGATATTGGACTCTGCAATGGGATCCGAAACGTTGGCCACAGAGGTCAAATATACAAGGCAGAATATCCCAAAAAACTATACACAGAAGAAGCCAGATCTCTTTTGGCTTTGTGGACCCTATCATTCATCCAAGACATTTATTAACAAAAAAGAAATAAAATACATTCATCAAAACAAAAATACATTTTAAAATAAACAGGTATTTGATGCATATATTTTTTCTTCGGACCGTCGATCTTGGTCCTATGCGGAATACTGAGTGTCATCCAAGTCCTGTTCGCACTTATTGCATATTATCCTGGCATGTATTATTTTAAGGAATAATTTAAGGACATGACTCATCAGGCATGGTGTTATGGTGTTGCTCTTTAGGCAACGTCGCGAAGGTGGATTTGAGCCAATCTTGGAGTATATTCACTGTGTCATATATAGAGTTAAAGGTAGTTTACATTATCATTACTAACGCCCGGTTGTTTTAAGTTCGATCAAAGTAAGCGGTCGATCAAAGCATAGATTTTTACGAAAACGGATCGTCTGATTGGTGGGTCTTTAAGGCTCGGTTGCGCCAGCAGAAGTAAATTTGGTTCGAGTAACATTGACCCGAGTAACTTTTTTTACCCTCAGATCAGAGTAAACTCGATTTCGGGTTGCACAAACGCCTTTTTTACCGCTGTCAAACCAATCATAAGGCTAATAGGGTGCCAAGCGGAATAAACCTCAAATACCGCATTTGTCTATGGAATTTGATTTATTTCAGTTTTTCACCACTGGCAATACGTACTTTTGCGGTTCAAAACCAGTTCAAACAAACCACTTTATTCTATAAAACAAACCAAACAAACGTCAAAGCATCGCTAAAATAACGCGAAATTAAAAGATTCATTTTAATATTTACAAATTTCAATACGAAAATGACAGCGACAAAATTCAAATGACAAGTACCTATATGGATAAATGTCACATTTTCAAATCAGCTGTGAGAGGACGGCCATTTTTTTTACCAACGTTTTTACCTTTACCCATCTATCTTGGAGAGTAAAAAAAAGTTACTCAGATGTATGTACTTCGGCGAGTTAAATATTTTTACCATAGATGGCGCAACCCGTTTTAGTAAAAAACGTTACTCAAGTAACTTTTTTACTAAAACTTTACCTTTACTTTAGATGGCGCAACCGGGCCTAAAAGAACGCTTACTTTAATCCAACTTGAAACAACCGGCCCTATTTAGCTTCAACGCCAACAACAAACACCTAAACCGTCCATTTTCACGAAATCACTGCCATATATTGCAGGAAAGCGAGAGGAAAGGTGTTACACGTTAAAAATAAAGCAATCGGAAACAATCCTTAAATACGTAATAGTGAAAATCACTACTTTTTTATTTTACATTGGCAATTTAAATATTAAGTTAGAAACATATTGACATGTATTTTTTATTTAAAATAGTTCCAATTCAATATTTAAAATAACGGTGTCATTGCGACTTTAGGCCCGGTTGTTTCAAGTTGGATTAAGCGTTCGTTTAAAGCAGCGATACTTATAACCTTTTTTTTCCTCGGGTCACATTCATATGTTTGCTAAGTTACGCGGGTCACAATATTGACGAAAAAATATCATGCGGGGGAAAAACAGTATTCATTGATTCAAAATTAGGGCGTGCCTTTTTGGTTAATCAAAAAATTTTTTTTTTAACTATAACAGAATGATAATAATACTTAACGCTTATCTTCCTACATGAAATTTATTTTCATCATATTCATATACTCAAAATACAACAATGAAAAAAATAAAATTCAAAACTAATCTAAGTATATCGTTTATTTTTGTAAAGCGTCTTAACAAACATAATAGATCAATTAATAATAAATGCATACGAAAATATGATATACCTATGACTACGGACTCTAACACCTTATTACAGACGTATTGGAGAACGAAATAAAAAGAAAATACTTCCAGAGTTGAGTATACCACATTGTGGCGGGAAACCGTAAAGGCACCATGTATTAAAAATACAATATCGATTTGTACAAAGATTTGGAATACCTATTGTGTGAATTATTTGAATGATAAAAAAAGTAACCCATAAAAACCAAGTTTTTATTATACTCCCTTTCTTTGTAAAATATAACAACAATGAAAGACGAATTAAAACATATAACATAACACTAAACTTATAGTAATTTAATATATTTCTAAAATGTCGGATTTGATAAGACACTTTTTGAAGATTAAATTCTAAAAACATTTGTCAGTCAATTTAGATTTTCGACATTCGTAGTGGAGTACCTATTATGCATACCGACGGAGTAATTCAAATTTAGAAAATATTCCGCGACGTTATCGGGCCGCCGTAATCAAAATTTTCTAATGATTCCAATTTGAAAAAAACCAATAAAATTTCTAAAAATCCGAAATTATACTATAATTATTAATTTTTTTAACGAAAATTTGATAAATCTTCTTGATCGTCGCCACGAGTCTACTTGCCAAGTTTCAGCTCGATTGGATCACGGGAAAGGGTCAAAAATCGATCCAAAGTTTTTTTTGACGGCAAGCAGGCAAGCAAGTAGACGCCACGAGTTAATATAAAGGGAGTAATAAAAAAATGGAATAACATTTATAGATTTCTAAAAAGCATTCGACCCCACCGGGACACGAGATTTTACTGACAGTAATAGATGAATGTGGAATACGAGGATCACAAATACATAATAATAATAAACTTACACTCTGTGGTTGAAACTATCTATGGTTGAAACAAATGCGTTCATAAACAATAGAAATCACCGGTTTTAAAGTGACAGAGGTTTGTCTTTTTGTTCGTGCGTATTTCAAAATATTCAAAAGTTACAACTTACAATGCCAGATTTTTTGAATCACGCTCCTGACATTAAATATGTTTCGGGCCGCATGTAAAAGCTTGGCGGGCCGCAGGTTGAGTATGGCTGGTTTAAAGCATAGATTCTTGCGTTCTCCACCAATCAGACGATCCGTTTTCGTAAATATCTATGCTTTAAAGTACTCGATTATTCTTTAAATTTTAACGAACGCTTACTTTAATTCAACTTGAAACAACCGGCCCTCGAACGATAAAATTATCGTATACATACTTACGATAAAATGTGATAAAATAATATAGGTGCGATAAAAATATGAAAAAAAAATGTAAAATTGAAGAAGACGAACTATTTTTATAATAATTGAGATAAGAAACTAATAAAACGTGAAATTCCGAATTAAAAATCACACAGCCAACATAATACGAGTACATTTGCTTATCGAAGCAACTATAGATGAATCTGCCTTTTTTACTCCCTTTATATTAACTGTGGCGTCTGCTGACGAAAAAACTTTGGATCCATTTAAACCCCTTTCCCGTAATCCAATCGAGCTGAAACTTTGCAAGCAGACTCGTGGCGAAGATCAAGAAGATTTATGAATTTTTTTTTAAAAGTTTTGGATTTTTCAAATTTTGAATGGTTTTTTCATACAACTTATTAAGTTGTATGAAAATATTTCAACGCGTCTGGTAGACGCGAAACCTGATTATAGTATAATTTTGAATTTTTGGAAATTTTTTATTACTCCCTTTCGTAGCGCCGCCCGACCGAAGCCCAACGCGTAGGTTAAGCAAAAAAAAGTTTCAACTAGTTAATGGAGAAAGGGAGGATAATAAAAACTTGGTTTTCATGGGTTAGTTTTTTTACATAATATAAGAGCCTGACATTACATTCACGTTTATCCAGAACCAAACCCAAATTAAAATATTGTGCTTTCTTTTTATTGTACTTCATACCTTCGCGAGTACTTTGATTATTTTAGGTACCATATCTACATACGCATTTGGCCCTTCTCAGGGCTAAAAATGTATATTTCTCACATATATTTATAGGCGACATTTCCCCCCTATTTTTTTACTCCTTCCTCCCCCCTGATATATTTTCGATGCAAATCTGCACCGTTTGACCGATCGGACTCAAAATTTGGAAATTTATTCTTTAGGACTCGGCGGGTAGGCGGGTAACATAGGCAACATTTCCCTCCTATTATTTTACCCCTTCTCCTCCCCTTAATATATTTTCAATGCAAATCTGTATCGTTCGACCAATCATACTCAAAATTAGAAAAATTATTCTTTAGGACCCGGCGGGTAATATAGGTGACATATCCTCCCTTCCTGATATATTTTTTATGCAAATCTATACCGAACCTTTGTTTCCTCCCAATAATTTTTTTCAATTTAACCCTTGACCCGTGCAATGCTGGGTACAAACAGTTAGTGAAGTATATAAAATTTGGATTTATCTTTACCTATAAAACTCAATGTCTGTCTGTCTATTCTCTATACAAATCTACACCGCTTATCAGATTCGATTCAAATTTTGCATATTTATGCTTTAGGTCCCGGTGATTAACATAGGCGACATTTCCCACCAATTTTTTTACCCCTTCTCCTCCCCTGATATATTTTCGATGCAAATCTGGACCGTTCGACCGATCACACAAAATTTGTAAACTTAATCTTTAGGACCTGGCGGGTAACATAGGTGACATTTCCTTATGTTTGTCGTCAACTCCCCAGAAAACAATAATGAAATCGAAGTGCTAAATATGTCATCTTTTCTCGAATTCAAACAATACAATGGTATACGTAACAAAAATAATAGAATACTCGATTTAGTGTTTAGTAACATGGAATATCTAAAAGTTGAATTATCTTTAGACGAGTTATTACCAATTGACCTTCATCATCCACCATTAGACATATCCTTCTCATTAAAATCAGACATCAACAAAACTAGTGATATATATAAACGAAATTTCAAGAATTGTAATTATGATAAAGTAAAACAAATTTTAAATAATGTGGAGTGGAATCTGATATCTATAGGCGGTGATGTAAACAACCAGATAGAAAACTTTTATTCTTTAGTCTATGAAATTTTTAATGATTGTATACCGTTTAAAAAAATCAGAATATCAACTCACCCTAAATGGTTTTCAAAGGAATTAGTTACGTTGATTACAATAAAAAAACTACAACACAAAACCTATAAAGAAACTAGGTCAGTGCATGATTATATGCTTTTTAGGAAGACTCGAAAAGATTGTTGTATTCTATCCAAGCAGTTACGTAATCATTATCTTACAAAAATTGAGGATCAAACTCCAGAAAATTCCAAATCTTTATACAAATACGTTAAATCTCTTAAAAGCGATTACTATGATTTGCCTAAGACTATGTACTTAAATAATAAGTGGGTCGACACTCCCAAAAGAATTATTGATCTCTTTGCTGATTTTTTTAAGTCGGTATATGATAATTCTGCACAGGGATCATATTCGTCTGTTCAACCACAATTATTCGATGCTATAAACCTTCCTAATGTAGTTCTTAGCCAATCAGAAGTAGAAAAAGGGTTGGTATCGTTGGATGAAAACAAAACACAGGGACCTGATAAGGTACCAACCATCTTTCTAAAAAATTGTTATAAAGAATTATCATTTATTTTGTGTAAAATCTTTAACTTGTCTTTACAAAATGGAACTTTTCCAGAGATTTGGAAAACGAGTTATATTATTCCAGTCTTTAAAAAGGGCAACCACTCGGATATTAAGAATTATCGACCTATTTGTATCCAATCTGCAATACCAAAACTATTTGAACTTTTATTGCTAAATAAAATAAAAGAATACTTATTCAGCATTATATCCCCTCTACAGCATGGATTTATGCCAAACAGATCTACTCTAACAAACCTTCTTGCTTTACAAGCCGATGACTTTGATGCCTTCAAAGATTCTCACCAGCTAGATTGCTGTTATACAGATTTCTCCAAGGCGTTCGATCGAGTCTCTCATAGAGTTCTACTTGATAAATTAAATGCCTTGGGAGTTTCGGGTAACATTAAAGCTTGGCTCGAGAGTTATTTACATAACAGACAAATGATTGTTAGAATAGCTGAGTTAGAGTCAGACTACTTTTGTGCAGTAAGCGGGGTACCACAAGGCTCCCACCTGGGTCCTATTTTGTTCATTATATTCATTAATGATGTAATCCCCATGCTTTTGTTATCCGGTGTGAGGTGTTTGCTATTTGCAGATGATCTGAAACTCTATAGAGTAATAAATACGGAACACGACTGCAAACTTCTGCAGAATGCACTGGATATTTTACAGAAATGGTGTGAAGAAAATAAACTTTCTTTAAACATCTCCAAATGTCAAATGCTGAGATTCTGCCGTACCCGGACAATAGTAAACTATGACTACAAAATTAATGGTATAACTTTGAGTGTCGTTGATGAAATTAGAGATCTGGGCGTAATTGTAGACAATAAGTTTTCTCTTGTGTCACATATCAATTGCACAGTTGATAGAGGCTTAAGAACCCTAGGTTTCGTACTCAGATTAAGTAAAGATTTCAAAAATATTGGAACTTTTAAACTATTATTTAAGAGTCTGGTTAGACCAGTATTAGAAACAAATTCAGTTGTATGGAGCCCTCAATATGCTGTTCATGTGTCACATTTAGAGAGAACACAAAATAAATTTCTCCGTTTTATCAATTATAAACTTAATTTACAATCAACACATATTGATTATAACTTTTTAAGATCATTTTGCTCTCTTGATAAATTGGAAATAAGAAGAATTGTAGCTGATCTCGTCTTTTTTCACAAAATAATTAACGGGAACATCGACTGTCCACAACTGTTGGAACGAATCTGTTTGCGAGTTCCATCCCGAGTAACCAGAAATTACGCAGGGTTTGCCTTGGAAGCTGCGACAACTAATTACTTTTTTAATTCACCACTTCAAAGGCTTCCCAGACTTGTTAACAGATTTGAACAGTTAGACGTTTTTTCCACAAATTTAAATAAATTCAAACATACAATTCGCAATATTCTTAATCAACAATGAACTTTCCTCTGTGTCTAAAAATAATCCTCAAATATATGTAATTATCACTCTTTTCTTGTATTCTTATCCTATAAAAAAAAAATTCTTAATTTATATTTCTGTAATTATCGCTAATCCTATAAAAAATATGATGTATTTATAGATTTATGAAATTATGGATTCTGTGTTTAAGTTTAGTTGTAGAGCTCTTTTTATATTTCTGTTATTATGTCATTTTATATTTCTTTATATGACTTTTTTTATTTTCTTTTTATATTTCTCATTACCGACATGTATTACCCAATGTTTATGTAAATGCTCTGATGGGCGTATATATACTGAAATAAATAAATAAATAAATAAATAAATAAATAAATTTCCTTACTTATTTTTTTTACCCCTTCCACTCCGTTGATATATTTTCAATGCAAATCTGTACCGTTCGGACTCAAAATATGGAAACTTATTTCTTAGGACTCGGTGCGTAACATAGGCAATATTTTCCTCCTATTCTTTTACCCCTTCCTCTCCCCTTGATATATTTTCGATGCAAATCTGTGCCGTTTTGCAAGATTTGGAAACTTATTCTATAGGACTCAGCGAGTAACATTTTCCCCCTCCTCTTTTACCCCTTCCCCTGATATATTTTCAACCGATTACGAAACTTATTCTTTAGGACCTGGCGGGTAACATAGGCGAAATTTCCCCCTTCCTCCTTTATCCCTTCCCCACCCCATGATATATTTTCGATACAAATCTGTACCGTTTGACCAATCGGACTCAAAATTTGGAAACTTATTCTTAAGGACTAGGCGGGTAACATAGGCGACATTTCTCCCCTATTCTTTCACCCCTTCCCCTCATATATTTTCAATGCAAATCTTTACCGTTTGACCGATCGGACCCAAAATTTGCAAATTTTCCCCCTCCTCTTTTACCCCTTCCCCTATATATTTTCAATGCAAATCTGTACTGTTCAGACTCAAAATTTGGTAACTTATTCTTCAGGGCTAGGCGGGTAACATAGGCGACATTTCTCCCCTATTCCTTTACCCTTTCTCCTCCCCTGATATATTTTCGATGCAAATCTGTACCATTCGACCGATTGGACTCAAAATTAGGAAATATATTCTTTTGGACTCAGTGGGTAACATAGGCGAAATTTCTCTTTATTCTTCTACCCCTTCCCCACCCCCTGATATATTTACGATGAAAATCTGTACCGTTGGACTGATCGGACTCAAAATTTGAAAACTTATTCTTTAGGACCCGGCGGGTAACGTAGGTGACATTCACCCCCTCTTTTTTAACCCCTTCTCTTTCCCCTGATATATTTTCGAAGCAAATCTATACCATTCGACCGATCGGACTTAAAATTAGTAAATTAATTCTTTAGGACCCAGCGGGTAACATTTCCTCCTTCCCCCTCCCCCTGATATATTTTAGATGCAAATCTATACCGTTCGCATCGAACCTTTGTTTTCTCCCACAAATTTATCTTCAACTTAATCTTTAACCCGTGCAACCCGGGGTACGAACAGCTAGTAAAGTAGTAAATAAAATAGATTTTTATATTTGAAGGCATTTTTCGAGTTTTGATTTCAAAAATCCAAGAAATTCACCGTTTGTAAATTCTTTGGCTTATTTTTTTCACCATTGTTCGATTTTCAAATATATTTATTGTAAAAAAAATATAAAAACTATTTTTCATCATAATTTTTTTATATACATCATTTTTCATATGGAATATTTACCATACGATTTCAAAATTGCACAACCAATTAACATACACGGAAACACCCAATCTGCATAAAATGTCTACTGCGCGCATCAAAATATTAGGTCCTTACATATGAAATTGGCGTTTTGCCGTACTGGCAAATTTGATCTTAAATATCTTCTCTTTGGTTAGGAATTCCAAATCCAAATTTATACAGCTTTTTACTCATGTATTTGTGTTATGAAAATTATAATTCATTTGTTTTTTCCTCAATTGTTTTTTTCTTTGCGTCACTCAGTTTACAAAATGAAGAACTTGAAATATCGCGTTATTAACGAGTACGAGTTCCACCGTGGCACCAGTGCTGCAGAAACGGCTCGAAGGATTAATGATGTGTATGGCGACGGTGCCGCAAAAGAAAACACAGCGCGTTTTTGGTTCCAACGTTTTCGTTCTGGAAATTTCGACCTGCAGAACAAGCCCCGTGGACGGCCGGAGACCAAAGTTGATAATGAAGAATTAAAGGCTATTGCGGAAGCGGATCCATCGCAAACCACATCCGAGTTAGCTGCAGGCTGCGGTGTTAGTGATAAAACTGTTTTAATCCACTTGAAGCAAATTGGTAAGGTGAAAAAGCTTGAAAGGTGGGTACCTCACGAATTGAGTGAAGCAAATCAACAAACGCGCGTTGACTGCTGCGTTGCATTACTCAACCGGCACAATAATGAAGGGATTTTAAATCGAATCATTACCTGTGATGAAAAGTGGATCCTGTACGATAATCGGAAGCGCTCATCGCAATGGCTGAACCCTGCCGAACCAGCCAAACCATGCCCCAAGCGAAAATTGACTCCAAAAAAGTTACTTGTGAGCGTTTGGTGGACTAGTGCTGGTGTCGTTCACTACAGCTTCCTTAACTCTGGCCAGACGATTACGGCAGATGTCTATTGTCAGCAACTGCAAACCATGATGGAAAAGCTAGCTGCTAAACAACCGAGGCTGGTTAATCGCTCTAGGCCACTGCTGCTTCATGATAACGCTAGACCACACACTGCACAACAGACGGCTACCAAATTAAAGGAGCTTCAATTGGAATGTCTAAGACATCCACCGTACTCTTCGGACCTTGGCCCAACAGATTACCGCCTTCAAAGATTTTATTGATTCCCGTCCGAATGGTTTTTTTAGTAAAGGGATCGATGAACTACCTATGAGATGGCAAAAGTGCATAGATAGCAATGGTACATACTTTGATTAAATAAATATATTATAATAAAAAAAAATCGGCTTTATGTTCCTCCCATACTAAACGTCATTTTCATATGTAAGGACCTAATACTTACATTATTGTGACTTAAAAAAATAATGACCTTTTTCCCTTCTCCAAAATCTAGTTATCTTAAATGAAAGTACAATTAGAAAACAAATTACAAAAAGAAGAAACAGTTTTTTTTTAAATTTGAAGTTCTTAGAGTATAAAGCCTATTCACTAGGGGACAAATTGTCCCTCAACAGCACGCGCAGCATAGAGTCTACGTAACGTTGCAACGTCGTGCACTGTTCCGCGACATCGCGCACAACATACCGCGGCATTTCTACGTGCCGTGGCAATGTTGTCATGCGCACGGTACCCAAGCGAGCTCACTGCGATATTACGCCGCGTGTCAGTACTATGTGGTATATTT
The DNA here is from genome assembly GCA_016648135.1 of Agrypnia vestita. Taxonomy (NCBI): domain Eukaryota; kingdom Metazoa; phylum Arthropoda; class Insecta; order Trichoptera; family Phryganeidae; genus Agrypnia; species Agrypnia vestita. The sequence continues at coordinate 15,848 of JADDOH010001527.1, forward strand.
ACAATGTGCATGTGCCGCATCCGTCAA
>JADDOH010001528.1:0-75719 GCA_016648135.1 Agrypnia vestita
TATTTCGCGTTTCTCTGTCGCACTTGTTAAATGTCAACAGCGAGTGTGGCGCAGTAGCCGGTCGACCCCTTTAAATAGGTAATATCGTTTTCTCGATATTTCCAGAGTTTACGATAATGGCCCAGTCGATTCCAGAGTGTTGTGGAGCGTTCCATAAATTACGAGAGATTTAGATACTGCGTAATTCCTTCTAACTCTACCATCTTGTTGCTATTGCTATACTTTGGTATTTTTTCTATTTTATTCGGGTGTGGGTATCCCGCTGGAAAATTCTTAGGGGGCCTTCCCGCGGGGTGTGACTGTTGTGTGCTGGTCTTTCTTTTACCAGCTATTTTCATCCATAATACAGTTGACAAGATTTTTTTTTCAAATCCCTTCCTGTAACGTCATAAGTTTCATATGTACCGTGTTTCATGTTTGCCGGCAGTGGTTTTCCGGACTAGCGACTCCTCTGTTTGTTTTGTACAGCTTTCTTTTCATTTTTCCATCACTGTGACTATTGTACCTAGTTCAACTGTCTCTACGGTATTTCCTTGCATATATGTATATCATTGTATCATATCTCATCATGGTTTGATTTTGATGACAGTTGATGATTTTGAGGACAGTAGCGGTTTTGTGTGGACGCCTCCCCGCGCCGCTTTCATTCATATGGGTTAAGTAAAAAACAAAAAGAAGCACGTAAGGACCACAAGAAAACCTATTTAAAATGTGTAAAATCTTGCCGATTCAAAAACAACTTTATTATAAACTTACAATGGAAGAATACGATAATGAGAGATTTAAAATATTAGTACAACATGAATATACGACAAGACAAAGAACAAATAAGGAACTAGAAATAAAAATAAAAAAACAATTATTACGGAGACAGAACCAAACAGTGCGTCATACCAAAACTATTCAACAAACTACCGGATAGAATAAAAAATGTAACGGGACAAAAAATATTGAAAAAAACCTAAAGAGATACTACTGTGAATTTTAAAGAGGATACTTAAAAAAAGTTTCAAAAGTTTAGTTTTATATCGTTCTTAGATTATTATTTATATTACAATCTAAGAACAATTAATTAAGGAAATGTACATAATATGTAATCAAATCCTTGCGTTTCAAATGTAAATACAGTTTTGCAAGAGGTAAAAAGAATAAAATGGCAACAATAAAAAAAAAAATAATAAAGTAGCGCGGGAAGGATTACCACTTTAGCATTAAAAAATGTCAAAATGGGTGGCGAAAGTGTAGGGCCGATATTGCTCATAAAACCGCCTTGGGTGTGTGGCGCGTCCCTCTTCACCGCCGTCACCGGCTGTGTGTTAAGGCATCATTTATCGCCAGGCCAATGGCGGTCCTGGTTGGAGACTAATTTGGGTAGGAACACGTCGCCCGTCACGATAATATGTAAATCTTTTATTCCAAATAATGAGCGAGATCTGATCGAGGCCGTACGCATCCAGCGCGGCCTCGAAACCGCAGATAACATCTTCTGCTTTTTTGGTAAACAAACCTCACTTGAATGCCAAACGAAATTGTAAATAATACAAGTTATTCGGTAATAAATAGTACCTCCAAAAATGTCCTTAGGTTTTCACGGCCGTTCAAAATCTTCTGTGTACAGTTTTCTGGGATATTCTACCGTGTAAATCAGCCCTGATGATTGATCCTTATTGGCATCCGAAACTTCGGCCAGAGAGGCACATATACCCGGCAGAATACCCCAGAAAACTATACACAAAAGAATAGTACCTCCATATGAATTGTGTTTTAATAATGTAATACAAAGATATCATTAGTTACACGGATTAAAATTATTTATTTGTCTTAATTATTTAGTTCCACACCTAATTTCACTCAAACATATTGCATTCCATCTAGTCATTTAAAAGTTTTCACAATAAAATTTTTGCACTCCTGTTTAAACCTCCTTGTATTCACCGTGTTTTGAATTTCCTTTGGCAGGCTATCGAAGATTTTAACACCTTTGTACATCGTACAATTTTGTGAGGTGTTTTTCTTTTTCTTCGGTAGTCTTATGTTGTCGCTTCCTCTTGTACCTATTGTAAGAATGAAAATAACTATTCAGCTTTTTCCTGTCATCAAAGTATTTGGGTACTAATCCGTGCTTAATTTAAAATATTTGCACCAATACATTATACTTCCTTCTTTGATTTACTGTTACTAGTCCTAGGGCATTCAACATTTTTGTTATTTTGGTTCTCTTATTACACTTCAATATTATACCCATGGCTCTGTTTTGTACTATTTGTAGTTTCTTTAGCTTTCCTTCCTTGCTTATAAATAATATACTGGAACAATAATCTATGTGCGGGAGAATCATAGAATTGTATATTAATAAACTTGTATTTTTAGTTACATATCTTTTTATTCTTCCAAGTAAGGACACTTTTTTGCGATTTTCTTCAGAACATATTCAGTATTTCTTGTAAATGTTTGTTTTGAATCTATAATTGACCATATACAAATACCTGAGATGATTCAGTTTTTAGGTTTTGCAGTATAATTTTTACGATGCTAATGAGCACGCTCAAAATAAGCATATGTATCTGTACCTTAATAAGACCAAAAAATATTTATTTATTTGTTTATTTATTCACACCTATTATAGGCTTTTATATATAATAATTTTGTAATAAACGAATAATTATATAAAAACAAGATCAATTATAAGCAGTACATATAAGATATAGAAATATAAAGTCATAGCAGGTATTATATAAAAAAAATAGAAAAATATTACATTAAAGAAGTAGACATACAGGGTTATTTGGAAAACATTAATAACCTCGTAGGACTATATTCCTGCCTTGATTATGAGTCGAAAATGTTCACGCTATTATAACCTAATATCAATAGTAAAGGAGATACGCGACATCAAAGTTTGAATTTTTTTTCAATAAATTTGACTTATTGTTTGTAAAACGTTGGACTATCATTACAGTAACTCATATCGATTAAGAAAAATTCATTCGTTTCAACACAAGTTAAATAAAATTATAAAAACTGAGAAAATTCCAATTGGAATGTTTTCCAATTGGAATTCGATATAAGTTACTGTAATGATAGTCTAACGTTTTACAAAAAATAAGTGGAATAAATTGAAAAAAATGCTAACTTTGATGTTGCATATCTCCTTAACTATTGATATTCGGTCATAATAGCTTGAACATTTTCGACTCATAATCAAGGCAGGAATGTAGTCCTGCGAGGTTATTAATGTTTTCCAAATAACCCTGTATAGAACAATATCAGGCATTCTCAACATAGCAATAAATCTACGGAAGTTTATTTTTCTTCAGAAAAAAACTGTACCAAAAATCTAATATATAAGCCACGGCTCTGTTATGACAAAAACATATCCGGAATACGAAATGCTCTTTACGGCCCAACAAAAGGTCACCGGCAATAATCATTTAACCCGCCATTACTACGAATGTAGGTATTATTTTATTATTTTCTTTCGGACCGTCGAATCAGGCGTAGGTGGGTCAAACGGAAAGTTTTGACCGACATTTTGTTAACGAATTTTTTATAAAGAAAACTGTAATTTGCGATTGAATTCTCACAGGTTATTATGACCGGCTGCTGCGTGGTGTACGCGCGTCGGATTATCTAGGTAAGCACCTGATATTGTCACGGAATTGTGGCTGTGGGAGGCAAAATAAACACTTGAAATTAATTCAAATTTAATTAAACCACTGCACACGAATTCAATGGGAGCACCGTTCTTTAATTTAAACCAATTTCGTAATTCGCACTGTGGAGGTGGATGAGCCCCCCGGTTTAGGATGGGTTGATGCGGTGTTGATGATGTAAAGTCACGATGGTTTTACAGAATTTATTGAATTGCAAAAGTAAAAGTTATAAAAAATGCAGTAGGTACAAAGGTTACAAGTGAAAGCGTGACTTTCGAAGGTATGACGGCGAGGGCTTCCGCTATACGAGCCGTCCGCTGGAGAAGTGAGATAATCTGCTCTGGAGCCTACCGTTTTTATAGTTCGTTGCCCTCGCTTCCATTGTCGTTCTTTCCCGAATTCAGCGTTCTGATTTCGACCGTTGTACCGAGAGCGACGGTCTTTTGTGTTTAGGTGCTGATGTACTCGGTACCTCCTTACTCGTGTATATGCATGCATCTTTGACCGCCACAGCACTAATTATCGCTAGAAGATTCGCTGCACTATCGCTGTTTATCGCTCTAGAAAACTCAGCGCGAATGTACCTACCCACTCTATCGCTTGTCTCTAGTAAAACGCGCCGGTCCGCTAGCTTCATATACAGAATGTACCAGAGCTAGCAACAGAAACTTGGTCGGTAGATTTCTGCCTATGTTACACTACAACCAAGTTATGGAGATAAGCAACATCAAAGTTTGCATTTTTTTCAATGTATCTGATTTTTTTTTAAAGTTGGACTATCATTACAGTAACTTATGTAGATTATGAAAAATTAATTCGCTTTAACACAAGTCGAATAAAATGATAAAAATCTTGAAAATTGAAAAAAATTAAATTTGCAAGGTTTTTATCATTTTATTTAAGTGTTATTGAAACAAATTAATTTTTCAGAATCGATATAAGTTACTTTAATGAAAGTTCAACTTTTTGCGAAAAAAAAGTCAGAAATATTGAAAACAATGCAATATTTGATACTGCATATCTTCATAACTATTGATATTAGGTCATGGTTGCTTGAACATTTAAAACTCATAATATAGGTAGGAATCTACCGGTCAAGTTTTTGCTGCTAGCTCTCGTACACCAAATGTTGGTTTAGCGATATATCGAGAATGTTCAACCGGTTTCTCCATATTTCTAGTGATTATGGTTTCTTCGAGAATAACAATGTTGTTTCTAGATTCTTATAGAAAATTCTATGCATGATATCTCGTGCCATAATGGCCATAAGGCTGTACGATAATTACCTAATCATGATCACCGAACCTGGGCAATCCACAATCCCCTTTATTTTAAATAAAAAAAGTATGTCATAAATTTTTCTATGCGATCATTAAATTAGGTGAAGGCGAAAATTAAAATCATTAAACTAATCGGGAGTAAGTACATAATACTTAGTTATGAAAAAAAGCATAGATTTTTGAATAGATAAACCCACGTTTTGGTTAAAATCTTTCCTATAAACTATGTGGAATCAGCTGCCTCCAGTGTTGCGATCTATGGAGAACCAGGAACTCTTCAAGAAGAGCCTAAAAACTCATTTTTTCGGGATGTCGCACCTGTAAAGCAACCTTGAAGCGTCTCTTACGCAAAAACGGCGCTATATAAATTAACATAAACATAAACATGACAAAAACATAAAAAATATTTGTTGAATTTCTGCAACGTTTTAATAATTTGGATAAAAACGAATGAATTTTTAATATGCCAAATAAGTTACTGTACTTAATAGTAAAGAATATTTTCTATTCAAAATTGAATAAAGAAGACTCCGCCAAAGTTTTTGTTACTAGCTACGAGACATGTACTGTGTGCCTGAAAAATGAATAATGATTACGCAATAGCGAACATTTGTCACTAGTATATTGGGCCAGATTTTCCATTTCCCGGTAGCTTCCGGATTGGTATTAGACAGGGAGACTTAAATTGTTCGTGCCAAAGAACCCAGAGCGTGTCGTCAAGTAGGTATACCACTCTATCATTAATATTATCTGTTACATCGCTGAGACAATATTTAATTCAAAATATTTAATGCTAGTCGTTGCCACCAAATATTTACTTGAAACATGGCAATCTAATCTAGTAAGTAAACGAAAAATAATGATAACCCGAGTACGTAGAATTTATGCTTAGTATCATCGCCGATAAGTCACAAGTCACTCTGGGTCCACATCAGCCTACTGTGTAGGTACTTATTATTTAAATTTGTATTTGCGTAACTACAAGCATTTTTCTTATCAAAACATATCGATGTTCCCTACTTATACTTTATACTCGGACGGCTACCCAAAAATGCATTATTGACTTTTTGGTACCAATACATAGAAAATACTCTTTTCCGCAATACAAATTTTAAAAATATATGTTTCAACTTTTTTCAGAAAAAAAAAATAAAGTAATCTATACTTCACATAGCTCTCCTACAAAATGGCTTTTTTTTATAGATATCTTAGTTTACGTAGGAAACGTTGATATTACGCCAGGTAGAATGAATCGTATTGGGTTCTTACACGAATTGTACAGAATAAATTATTAGGTACTATGAAAGAAGTTAATTTGAAAGTAAAAGTAAAAAGATACTTAAGTGTCATTATCGCTTGAACATCTCTCGCGAAGCCGGGCGGCCGGTTCCGGACGGCTTATAGCGCTTCGTTCTGCGTTATATCTTTTTTCTATGGTTCTGCCATCCCCCGTCAAAAATGGCGGCGAAGTCGCAGCATGTGCACGACAGTTGCGTTGTGGAACGCCGCTTACGGCCCATTTACGGTAAAGTGCGCTCAATTCCTCCTGCCCGGCAGGGCCGCCGGAAACGTCACGGCGCTGCCGGTATTATTTGCGTAAAATAAGAGGGCCGGAGCGCCTCGTCCCTGACCGGCGAGGCGCCCCGCGCGGCCCCGGAAGCCGATTGTACAAAATGTGCGTTTTCCAGATTGGCTGGACGTCGGCAACAACAAGAAGGCGCTGCAGGAGATCGAGAAGGTGCTGAAGAAGTCGCCGTCGCTGCAGTGCGCGCGCGCGCTGCGCTGCCTGGCCGCCTGGCGCCTGGGCCGCGAGCGCGAGGCGCTCTCGCTGCTGGACGCGCTGGCCGAGGAGAGCCCGGCGGACGACGCCACCCTTCAGGTCATGACCATCTGCTACCGCGAGTCCCAGCAGCGTGAGTCCCGGCGCCATCCTCCTGTCATTACCATTGTTTCATACGGCAGCTAATTTGGCTAGCGCCACGCTACGCTGAGCTTTCGTCGCTCAAATCGGCAAAGCGAACGGATTAACCGATCGTCCGCGCAGTGTGTTTGATAATATTATATGTAAATAAATATAATGGCGATCATCCGTCTAAGGTCGGCGCAGTGTGTCGCTAGCTTTTGTTGCTACAATAGTTTCAAGAGGAGAGATCCACCAGATGAAATCAAGTTTAGTTTAAATTAAAAGTACAGCAAAGTCTACATCCGTATTACAAAATGGACAGCTGACTTCTGTTTGGAGTGGTGTTCAGATTTTAGGTGTGTGTTCAGATAGGGAGACTGGCCTCCCGATTAGTCTAATAAAAGCCATTCGCCATTAAAACTTTTTAAAGCGTAAGAAAACAAACCATATTTTTTCTGTATATGTAATATAATAATTGTGTGTGATACTATTTTATGTTTATCACAAAATCAGTTGTGACGGGTAGAGTTGAATTGTAATCCAAATGCGTGTCTCCGCTTTCTGAGAGTCAAACTGCAGGAAGAAAAATGAACGAGCCGATTGACCACTAAATATTTACGCTGTATATAGTTAAAACCTGATACTCTTAAAAAATTTTCTTATGGTGCACTGTACATTCAAATCGTATAATCACTTTATTTACTGTGGCCCGAAATAGCTCTGTGGTAGACCAAGCCACCGTCTTTTTTTGCCATGATGTTTGGTATTGACTTCCGGCAATCTTTCCCGGCGTAATGAAGTTCAAGATCTCGTACTTCTCTGGATGTCTCATCACATGCCCGAGATATTAATGTTTTCAGATTTTTATTGTTTTATAATTTCTTTTCCTTCATACAAACCATCACATCATCATTCGTAACTCTGTCCATCCACTTCAAGACTCCTTATCAAGTCTCGGGTAAGCGTGCATGCTTCCATTCCGCAAAATAATATTTTTTTACTAGATACAGATTTTTTAATATAGATACAGACATTTATATAATTCTTCCCTGGATGGTACTGAAGCCTGTACATTTTAGTACCAGCACTCAATCTCATAGAGTCGGATATTAATACACAGAAATTTTTCTTTACATTTTTAAACAAATATGCATAGCGTATTAAAATTCTGATTACGTCCAACAAAAGAATATAATACAGAATCATAGGTTGAGATTGAAAATAGCCTTCAAGTTTGATTGAATGTTGCGAGGTTTGAGAGTGACGGCACACAAGGTCTGCTGCAACATAGGTCCACTTGTTGCTGGCCTTATGTTGAAATGGTAAATGTGCATTTAAAGGATATTTTAAATAATATCCGTGTCATACATAAACATAACTCGGAACTTTTCATTGAAGATGTAACTAGTATTTAGTCTATGTAGAATATATTACACTCAACATTATTGGATCTCCTGCACCTTCAAACTCATCTCCACCAAACCTGTCTAAACATTACATTTTGTTTATATAGGTGCTCGTTAAAATATAATAATTGCATCTCTTCTAGTGGACAGGGTGTGCCCGCTATACGAGGCGGCCGTGCAGAAGGACCCCAGTAATGAAGAGTTGCACACGCATCTGTTCATGTCTTACGTGCGCGTGGGCGATCTGGAGCGCCAGCAGCACTCGGCCATGCGGCTCTACCGCAACCGGCCCAAGAACCCATACTACTTCTGGGCCGTGATGAGCATCGTGCTGCAGGCCACGCGGGGGAGTGGGAGCGCAGACCCCGTGCGCCGCGGCGTACTGCTAGAGCTGGCGCAACGCATGGTGGACCGCCTGGCGGGCCCCGATGGTCGCGGGCTGGAGGCGGAGCAGGAACTGCGGCTCTACCTGCGCGTGTTGCGGCTGCGCGGCCAGGAGGAGCGCGCGCTGACCGTTCTAGCCGGGCCGTTAGGAACGCGGCTCATGCCGGGCGCATGGCCCGCGGCTGCGTTGCCCCTGTTGCGCCGCCTACAGCGATGGCGCCGCCTGAACCGGCTTGCGCGGGCTCAGCTGCGCCTGGCACCCGACCGCTGGGATGCGCATCTATTGTACTTGGATTCGGCTTTCCGTCTGATGGCCGGCGAAGGTGAGCGCGAGGACGAGCGGGTCGATGGGGAGGAGGGCGAGGCCGACGACACCCCTGAGCGCTGCGCGGCATTCCTGGTCTCCGAGCTTCCGACGGAGGAAGGTGGGCGGCCTCTGCGTGGGCCCTACCTCGCCCGCTTGGAGCTCTACAAACGGTTGCGGGCGCAAGACAAGGACGCGGAAGGTATACTGAAAAATCTAGTTGTATTTTTAAGTTATTAAAATGGTTTATTAATTAAACCACAATTAACTGTATGCCAGACAAATAATTAAGGCGTAACTTTATATGAACTTGTTCAATCTATCTGGATCCTTGTCCCAGAAAATCGCTAAGTTCTAACATTCAGTCTATTTTTAAAAGTACTTCCTGGACGGTTGATTGGGAATAAGTTAAGAATGTTTAGGAAACACCGATTTTGTTCAATTTTCTTTGGCGTTGATACGGCGGGAATCTATCTAATCCGCATGCGACGCTACGCGTCTTCGCCTACCAATGAAAATGCGTTGTCAGGGAAAGGAGCGGGAATTTAAAATATGACAACACGAATAATTACATATTTACAACATTTGTTCATGTTAAAAACACAAATATCAGTCCTTAAACGCAAGCAGTCCGAACGTCACGCAAGTTAATTATTTGCTTTCAAAAAAAAATCGCATGACAAAAAAACACACGTCATAGGCCGCGCGGGCCACGGCAACTCGCTCGTCCTGTGCGGTCACTGGATCCGCGCTCGGCGGGAGGCATCCAGCATCCCTCGGGAACTATCGCCGAGGCGTGGTGGCCATGACTCCTGGCCTAGGTCACAAGCGCTGTCCCACTGATTATCGTCGCTAGATCGCGGTTTCGAGAACCTGTCGCGGAGAACCGGCCATTGCCGAGGCGCGGTGGCCGTGGCTATTTTCAGGCCTCTAAGCTTCTGGCTGGTGGTGTCAGTCAAGCACGAAAAATTACGGCCTTCCAGACAGGTCACACCTAGGGCTTAAACTCGTCCTCGAGAGATTGACACGAACAGTTCGCGGGCGGTTGCTTGCACCTGATGTATACCTTCCCGCCTGTTTTGTCTGCAAGCTTCTCCCCGCACCCCTTCTACACCCGCATTGGGTCGGACACGTCGCCGACAGCGCGGAGATATTTTGGCGCGCAAATCGTTCCATACATAATGTTCGATCTCGCTGCATGCGTTCTCTAATACTAAGTCACAAAAATATTAACATACCAAATCTTATTTTAAAACAAAAACATCAATATTACTCATTATACTGCTCACATATAATTGTTAAATAAGGCGGCAATATCAGGAATGTGGCGTGTACCCACATCTGTTTTTGCCGACTCAGAAAAAAAAGATTGGCCGGCCACATGTGTCTGGGAACTTAGGAAGGAACATAGTTCTGAGAAAAAACGCGCATCGGACCTTCACAAGTAATCACGATTATGTCAGCGTAATGAAGGATCCTGATTACACAAATGAAGTAAAATTTAAGCGCTAGCAAGCTTGAAAGCAGGTTATCAGGTTTGTCTGTTTAATTTAGATTATGATTATTTTAGTTAGATAAAATTACATTGCTTCGGTTTATTAATATAATGTAATTATATTAATAAATGACTTCAAAACAATTCATTTGTAAAAATAATTCATTGTCTATGCTTCTCGTACATTAATTTTCTCTAATCTATCTATATTAAATGGTTATTCACACATTTATTTTCTATGGTGTTTAGTGTCAAAAATGTGTCATTTTTAACTTAAAATAACTGCTTTTAAACTTGCTAGCGCCTAAATTTGGCTTCATTTATGTAATCGGGATCCTTTATTATGCCAGGGAAAAAAATGGTACAAAATCGGTGGTTCCTAAATATTCTTAACTATAGCCGTTGATATTATTCCTTTTTTGATTGGTTCAGGACTCCAGTCTGCACTGGGAGTCTTGAAGCGCGATCCTGTGTCGTAATAAGGGTCAAAGTCCGCTGTTGGGATCATTTTATTTATTTTAAATTAGTTAAAACAAAGCAACTGATCCAGACGCCTGTCGGAATGGAGGCCTTCGCGGTCATCTAAAGAAATATAAGAATATGATTGATTGATTTAGCAGTTACTTTTTAATGTTAACAATTTAATTAAAATATATTTTTTAACTAACTTTGTGAAAGACACACAATTGTCCTGAGAGTTATTATTATTTAGTACTGAAACAGTAATAACTTTTAATAATTGTGTGCGTGTTATTAAAGAATATATTTTATTTAAATAATATAATTTTTTTAAATATAACTTTGATGAGGATACTAAGTAAGCGCTCGTTTGTAGGGCTGCTGGGCAGCGCCGGAGACCTGCTGCTGCAATACTTCCGGCAGTTCGGTCACAAGCCGTGCTGCGCCGCCGATCTGCGGCCTTACCTGCTCCTCGACTCCCCCGAAGAACTGGCCGCGCGCCTGCTGGCTTGCCTCCGGGAAGACCTGCCCCCGAGATCTGAAGAAGCCACTCTGCAGCGAGCCGTATCGTGTGCGCAAATATGCGCTTGCTGCGGCCTGGAAAAGGAGCTGCCCCCGGCCCCTGCGCAACCGTGCCCCGCACTCGCCCTTCTCGCCGCCCAGCGCCGTCTGGCCGAGGCGAGGCGCACGGGTAGCTCCGCACCCCTGCTCGAGGCGCTCCAAGGTCTGCACGCAGCGTTGGTTCTCAGCCCCAGCGATTACCACTGCAAGCTGCTGGCCATCAAGCTTTACCATATCCTGGGTAATTATACCTTTCTCAAGCATCTCACTTTTACGTGAGATGTGATGTATATTGACGTTCCTTACGTGTACCGTCAAGTCTGCAAAATTAATTTTTTCATTTTAATTTATTAAACCATCCGATTTACTCTATATTTTTGGACAATGTTAAAAAAAAATTTTTCATTAAAAAAAAAGCATATAGGCATTAAAGGAATTTTTTTTAACATCTGAAAATATAGGTAAATCAGATGGTTTAAGATAATTAAAATGAAAATTGAATTTTTTCTGATTCGACAGTATACGTAGGGATCGTCTATGTGTGACATTGACATATTAACAAAATGGACAAATAATAATTTTCTGACCTTAAATGCCAAAAAATAATTTTATCCACTTTGAGTCAAGACCCACGAAATGGACATTAAAATACACAATGAAGCCCTGACTGAACAAGCACACACAAATTACCTAGGACTCACCTTAGACGGACACCCCAAATAGACTAACCAAACAGAACAATCGCGACTCGTCTGCGTCCATCATCAGGGCTTATTCTGAGTGACTGTGAAAACCTTAGAACATTTTTGAAACCATATTACCTTGTACATATATTGTGGACTTACCACACAAGAAAAGTGAAGGAAATTTTCAACGATTTAAAAAATAAGTGACGAATATACTAAGGCCCGAATTCAGTCAAAATTTCAGTTAAATCATATAAGTATTGAATCTAAATTCGAGCCTAAGAAGTACACAGACATAATAAAATAATCTGTTTTTCGCCTCATCCATTTTTTTTTAATACATTATTTTATTACCTAAATGTTTACACACGCATGTAAGTGAAAATTTATATGCATAGACCTCTCAGGACTCTCGAACCTTTTTCTAAATAAAAAAGCTAACTTACTTTACTATTTCCTCTAAGTGCACAAGTACACGACCGCTGAATTTTCTGTTGCAGGCTGCGGGCTGGGCGCCCACACGGTGCACGAGACCCTGGACGTGAAGCACGTTCAGCTGGATTCCCTGTGCCACATTCACTGCAGCCAGCTTGGTCGCACGGGGCTTCTCGGCCTGGCTCGCGAGGCATACATCACCACCGTCAAGTTCTTTTCACATAGCTACAAGGATGTGAGTCAAGCACATTTTTTTTTAGTGGACACATTCTCTATTGGATGGTGGAAACTATTCTCCAGTGGATGCTTGAATGTAACAGAACTCCTTAAATATGAATTCACAGTCAAAAGAGATTTTTTTCTCAATCACACCATTAAATTGAATGTTAAATTTTTCCAAACATGGCATCCACAATAGTAGCTGTAGTGACACTTGCGCTGTTCTCTTTCCAGAGTGTGGATCACCTCACTTTCTCCTACAAGTTCGGCTCTTTCATGAAACTGGAGGAGCTCATGGACTGGAGGGAGCGACTGCACCGCTCGCTGCACCACGCCTGGTGTTCTATCGAAGGCTCCCATCTGGCCCTGCTCGGCGCCTGCTCCGCTGCGCAGGTTGCGGCCGCACTCCTAGCCGCGCCTGCCCCGCCCCCTTGGGATTTGCTCACGGACAACAGAGATCCCGGAGTGTCGGCGCACTGGGGCCCAGAGGAGGGAGAGAACGCTAATGCGGCGCAGTTCCGGCAAGATCGGGACTACCTTCGTCTGCGCTCGCTGCTGCTGGAGGGTCTGCGGGCCGGCCAGCAACTTGCGGGCGGAGAGGGAGCGGCAGCGGAGCGCTTGCGGGAGCTGATGGCAGAGCTCCGAGCCTTATCAGTAGACTTGCGAACGGAGACCCCGCCAGCACTCCCGGGAGTGCTGCCCTCGCGCTTGCCGGGTCTGCTGGCGCCCCCGCTGCTGGAGGCGTGCTGCGCGGGGCTAGCCTGCGTGGCGGGAGGGAGCGGGGAGGAGGAGCGCTGCTGCGAGCTGCTCCGGGAGTGCTATTCCTCCACCTGCGCGGCGCTGCAGCGACAGTCGGACTCCGCTGACCCGCTGTGGACGCACCGGGACACTATGGAGACTGTCGTTAACTTTCTTGAGGTACTTCCTTCTGTTCACCTTTAGCGTGTTAATAAAATATTACCTCTGAGGGAATGCTAATTCATCCTGTAATGAAAATGTTGCTCTTTATTATTCATATAAATTTGAAGTTGGTTTAGATTTCACTTCATTCGTTGTTTTAAGATAATATGTATTTTTTTGTGTGCATACGGTGCATAGCCCCATGAAAAAATGAGTATACACAAAGAGATCCTCACAGCTTAATCATTAGCAGATATCACCATAAAAACTATGACTTTCTCAGAATCAACTACATGTTTTTTTTTAAAGTAGTCAAGATATCATGGATTACATTTGCAAACTCAATATAAGCATCACTTGGAAGAGTGTGACCATACAATTAGTTTTCAGTGCTAGATATTCCAGATGCCAGATATATAGAAAACTATTAGGTTGAGTGATAAATAACTTCTAGCGCAGGTAGGTGGAATCCATTGTTCGTATTTATCCACTATGAGCCACCGGGACACGAGTAGTCTATCATGGGTGGAATTGGTGAATGTTAGTTACATTGTGTAAAGTATCACTTAAGCCAGCCACGCGATAGGTCGAAGCCCTATGAACACCCAAAAAATACTACTTCCCCACATGAAAAAATAGGTTCGTCTGTATGAGATATATATTGATTAATGGTGTCCCCCTGGGGATAAAATCCAGTATTGCATATTTGAACATACTCAAAATATTCTGAATATGCCTTTCCACATTCCAGGTGGTGTCCATCTTGTGCGCGGTGAGCGGCCAGTGCTGGGAATCAGCGGGCCGGGGAGGCAGAGGCGGGAGGAAGAAGGGCAGCGCCCCCGGTCCGCTGGCCACGGCCCTGCAGGAGGTGCTGACCGCCCTGGGTCCCCCGCTGCAGGCCTGGGCACTGCCCGCCGCGCTGGAGGGCCTGGCCCTGGGGCTCGCGCCGCCCTCCCAGCTGGCGGACGGCCACGCGCGGGCCGCGGCGACCCTAGCCCAGGCTGTCAAAGACAAGATCAAATTCCTGTCCACTCTGACGTAGTCCCGTCGGCCCCGAAGAACTCCTACTGTGATAATGTAGCAAACTCGCTTGTACAAGTGTCGTGTCACAGCTGTATTACTGTGCATCCGGGGATGAGGTGTTTTAGAATGTTTGACGTTACAAATGGTGCCGCGGAAAGTACAGAAACTCCATATCCGCAGTCGCGTGAATAATTGTTAGATATGTGCTCTAATAAATTTGCTCTTTGAGGGAAGAAGTACAACTGGATACCGTACTGTCGCACTGACTGTGGGGCGCGTGTCCAGATATTCACGGTGGAAGTGTGGCCGATAACCGTTGGGAAGTTAGAAGTGGTCTATTAATATATTGTACTCTTTAATTTTTGTTCTTTTGATACTGTTGATTTTAACCTTCCCTTTCTGGTGTTGTAAACTGAGTCGACACTGCCTCTAACTATGAATACCTCTGTAAATATATTAAATAATGACTTCATATTTTTGGTATTCCTCCGTGATATATTTATGCATTCAATAAAATAACTATAGGTCGAACACAATCAAAAGACCAGATTTGCCTGGTAAGAAGAAAGCGGGAGAAAGTTGCCTGGCAAGCCCTTATTACAAGCCTCAATATGATATTCCAAATAAATACATATTTTTTAGTTTAAAAAAAGGTTGCTTACTTACTAGAGAACCTTTTGTGTTCATTTTTTGCATCGTAACAACACACATATTTTTAGGCACATTCTTTTGAATGCGGTCCAGCTATACCCATAAGTATTTTCTGGATGCAAAACATCTAATGTTTTCTCAAAGGAAATGACATTAATTTGTCTATATTTGTATTGTTGGTGGGGAGTGGTGCGGGGAGCGCATGGCGAGATTGAAGATCGGAAATCGCCGATTATCACTCTAGTGGTGTCTTATGAGACTTTGTGCTGTCAATTGTGATGACAAAGTTTTTTCTCATTTTAACACGTTTACACAAAAATTAATAGATTAATTCATGATGACGGTAGAACCTTTAATTCAAAATTCAAGGGACCTGTAAAAAATTATGAGTAACTCCGTTAATTCGAAATTCAAGGTATAAAAAAAATCTTCATGCGATTGCAAAATTTGACATGTCATGAAAAAAAGTAACCCATAAAAAGTTTTTACAATACTCCCTTTCTCATTTTCGGGTTTCGTGTCTGCCAGATGCGTTGGAGTATTTTCATACAACTTAAAAGGGTTAAAAATCTACAAGCAGACGCCACGAGTTAAAAGAAAGGAAGTAAAAAAGCCATTAATTTTATGAAAAACTTTTGTATTTCAGCATACGTATTTCAAAAATGCAATATTTATTATGTTAATACAAATATCGCAAAATTTCTATTACGAAAGTATCCGATATATTGACATATTTGTTGTTCTCACTTCGAAAAATCAAGTTTCTTTTTCAATATTGTCAATTCGAAAATATATTGATTTACGCAGTAAGGGCCTAAATATTATTTTGAATAACGAGTGACAGGGGTTTTGGAATACTATGAAATTAACATTTTGGGACTTGTGCGTTTGAAAAATTTCGAATTCTGGCAAATATATGTATTATTATATACTATTAATAAATGTGAAATATTTCCAATTTAAAAATCAAAAAGGTGTATATGTACGCTGAGTTTACAATACCAGAACATGCGTTTTAATTTTATCACTGTGTGGGAAAGGTTAAATATGTATTGGCATTTATTTTTTGTGTCTGGCGTCAGCAATGGTGATAACTTGCCGAGACCGATAACATGGGCATGGTCAGGAGGTCTGATGTGTGTGCGCTTGTCCATTACATTTCCCTCGGTCCCTGGCCGAGTCGGAGCGTACCATCCCTGGACGACCTCTGGACAGGGCCGATATGATATTGTAGATTTTTTACCCACGTAACAAGGCATTTTCTTGGATTAGGAAACTGTCTAATCCCAGTACTGATTCATTATAAAACAAATATTCATCAAACACACAACACATCAAATAGGCAGTCCTTTTCTGTAAATAACAATATTGTTATTATTATCCTAACACTCAAAAATAGATGGAACGTATTCATTTTTATCCGTGTAATTACTTAATTAATTTACATTTACGACTTCTGCAATTTTAGATGAACCTCGGGAAAGTAGCTGTAAATCTACATTTTTTTTTTAAATAGAGATGCGAACACGGAATACGTGCCACATCAATATTCTTACTATTTTCAAACTAAGCTAAACGCTTGTGCTATGAAAATAGGACTAACCTGCTGGTCTGGAGTGAGGTTCGAACCTGCAACCTTTGGATCACGAGGCGAGAGTTCTAACCACAAGACCAACAAGGTAATCTAACAACATAGTCTAATGGAGGGGACTGTGAAGTATAAGGATTTATAAATACTTGTCATTAAAAACCCAAGACAGGAAGCAGAAATTGCATTACTTCTATGTCTACATATACAATGGTGTAATGTCACTTTTCAACACCCAACAGTTGTGCAATAATGGCATATTTTAAAATTTAAAATAGCTAAATCAATATTTTGTTACACATGCATGGATTGTATTGTCAGACCTGTACACTGTTTGCTATTCTTAAAAAGATGACCCGTTTATTTGATATCAAAGCGATATTTATATCATCACGCATTCCGGTCATCGCAATCTGGAATTTTGTCTAAAATATAAGTTTTTAATGAATATTATATGAAATGAGAACAAATATTATTTCAAAAGTTGGTAGAAATCAGTTTGTTTCACAACCAAAGCGTTCAAATATTAAATTAAAGCAAATATTTTCAACACCATGATAGAAATATTGACATTTGATAGTCTTCGACGTTTCTCTAATTTTGAGTGTTGGATAACAATCACTGAATAACTTAAATGTGTATACAAATAACAATAATTTTATTTTCAGAATAGGTCAAAGGTTCATGTTAGTGAGAGATAAACTGGGATGTGTGTATTTGATTCTAGTGCCGATTAGTAACGGATTAGTCATCATTCGCGGCAGAAAGTACCTTTCACCAACCAGTCATTGTTACAATCAGTCACCAATCGCAGTTTATCTAATCACTAGTGCGTAGGCTGTCACATATGATAGTGGGACCTAGCGGATGATCACAACTTAGGGTTATTTTTTTTAGTGATTTGAGGGAGTTAGTGATTTGTTTTATTAACATGATTTTATTACTGTTTTTTTTTATTAATCGCTAAAATAATGTTTATATAATTTTAATGGCCAGTGTCTACGGAAAGATACGCTTTGAGGTAAATCCTAGTGTCATGTATGTTGTGCATGTTTCGTTGTGGGTTCGTTACGGGTATAAACACCAACACAATGAAAAAATGTGCTTCGTACGCATGGATTTATACATACATAATTCGATTGTCTTTCTTAAATGAAAAGACCTCCACGTGTCCAAATTTTGATTTTGAGATAAAGTCAGATATCAAATTGAGATTGGTAAAAAGAGACAGACACTTAAAACTATTTATTCGATGTTCTATTTAACAGATGTGCACTCAAAAGTTACCTAGAAGTATGGATAATTACAACAATTTATTCTGAAAAGTTATACCAATAGGGCATTAAATTACAATAATTTTTTTTACTTTTTCGCTGGGGAGATTCACATTCACCCAACTCATAATTCAGTAGCTTGTTGGTCTTGTGGTTAGGACTCTCGCCTCGTTATGAAAAGGTCGCGGGTTCGAATCTCATTCCAGACCAGCACGTTGGTCCTATTTTCGTAGCACAAGCATTTAGTTTGATTTGAAAATAGTAAGAATATTGATGTCACACGTATTCCGTGTTTGCATCTCTATTTTTTTTTTAAATAATAAATGGAACATCAACAGTTAATGTACTATCATTTGCCATTTGATGTACAATAAGTATGAAGTGACGACTCTCTGTGTACACACGGTGGACTACCGTAAGTTGTTTCTAAGGAATCTCAAGGGAATTTAGGATGTTGTCTGGAATCAAAAATCTCATTCGTGGACAGGCTTGACGGCAGTCCAGTTAGCCGGTTTTAGATCTTTTTCGAGTACTCGTCGTGTTGTTAACTCGCAGACATTAGGGAGATGTACTACGATGGCCGAGTTTAAAAATGATGTTTTAATTAAATATGTTTGATTGTGTGAGATTGATTTTGTTCCTCCTCCGACTGAGAGGCAGGTGTTTGTTGACCAAATTGAAATTCTTATTCGAGTGGTATAAAAGCAAAGGCAGCAATATACAAAAAAATTATTTAAAAATGTTTTAATGTCACCAAAGATTGCTGATTTAAAATGTACTGAATTCGAGATTTTGAAGGAAATATAGCTCCTATTCCCATTAAAAGCAAAGGCAGTAATAGCCACCTCAACCAGTCAACCCCCGAGAATATTTCACGTGACAAAATGGCCGCTTCATACTAAAGTGACAGTTGATTTCGATTTTAGACAGAAACATAACAAACGCAACGATATCCAATTACGTAAATAGCAAAAGCAGCAATGTAAGTTAAATATTTATTTATACACGTATAGAAATGGAAAACTAAGGGCCTGTTGTTTGATCAGAAGTAAGAGTGATAGTAATAATAGAAAAAAGCCTAGATTTTTGCATTCTCCACCAATCAAAACACCCGTTTTCATAAAAATCTATGCTTTTTGTTTAACTCTTACTCTAACTTCTGATCAAACAACAGGCCCTAAGGTGGCATTTGTTTTTAAAAACTAATTTTCAATGAGATGTAGGTTTCATAGATTCCAGAGAAATTTCCTTGAGTCGTGACGGGTATTTTGTGTTTATTTCAGAATTACCTCGGTGAGATATTGCTGCCTTTGCTTTCATAACACTCATTTGTGTTGTCTATTACCGTCGGGATGTTATGAACCCGGATCCTTCTGCGAGAAGACGAGATGTTCAATCACCCGTGACAATTTATGTGCTCGTTGAAAAATGGAGAAATAGCTCAACAATGTTTTAATGTGCATTGAGACCCAACGCACGCTCTTCTAGAAGTTGCGTTCAGCTCGGGCGAGTCGCCGCACGGCACTTGAGTTTTGTTTGATCCAGACGAGGATTGGGCAACGGGTTTTGTTGTATTATCGCTGTCGGTGCTGGTGGAGGTGGGTGGGCCGGTTGTATAGCTTGTATAAATATGTAATGTAATCTGGAATTGTAAATATTTGTAAGAACCGCTGATGACAGTCATTAGTTTGTAAGGATTCGGTTTCAATAAATTTGTTCTGACTCTCCGTGCTTACTTTTCTTTACTCTCATTCTGCGCTGCGTGTTTGTGCCCACTCTAGATTCAAACTGACACGAATATGAACATGTGCAACGGGAACTTCATATAATATTCAAATGATCTTGTCCGTTTGTTTTAAGATCACAGCTTCCTTTTCTTTAGTTACTTAAAAAAAATAGATTCATACTTAAAGTATGAAACTATCTGAATTTTTTATTGTATTTGTTTATTATGCATTGTTCTTATTCAACATCGTTTGCTTTGTTTTGTATATTTGATTTTTAATAAAAAATGGTCTTACTCCAATCTGAGTGTGTAATGACTGGAGACTGCATTTTTACATAGCTCCAGTGTCCATGGAATATAAAAGGATCCCTGAGATGGTTTGGATTTACCTACGGATGACTAAAAAATATTTACGGTGAGTAAACGGAACATGACACTTCGTCCAATATCATGTTGACAATTGTCA
The DNA here is from genome assembly GCA_016648135.1 of Agrypnia vestita. Taxonomy (NCBI): domain Eukaryota; kingdom Metazoa; phylum Arthropoda; class Insecta; order Trichoptera; family Phryganeidae; genus Agrypnia; species Agrypnia vestita. The sequence continues at coordinate 20,414 of JADDOH010001528.1, forward strand.
ATCAAGGATAGACTTGTGTATAGTGATTGTAGTAAATAAAATATTAAAAACCTTGCAAAAATTTAAAATAGAATTTTTGTACAAGGTTTTTATCACTTCATTTGAATTGTATTGAAGCAAATTAATTTTTTATAATCGATATAAATTAAAGTTGAAATGCACTACTAAAGCGTGACGCCACTCCACACATATCAGTCCTAATCATTCTCATATATTTAATATGTTCAGATACAAATAGATAACACGCTATGTGATGAAACGCAAAACACTCCCAAAGGGTCTATAAATATCGGCGGCCATCACAAGTATGGCGATTGGTCCATTGAACTCCTCGGATTGATGTGTTTCGATTTTGATTGATGCCTGTTCGAATATGCTACACATTTTGAGATGAAAAATCTATTATAGGATTTTACTATTTTTATTAGTGTGAAGTATTTCTGGTACATCTATGGTGTGTAGGCAATAAAAAATATTAAGTTTTTTTTACACAAAATTATAAGTGCCCGCATTTGAATCACATTATCCTCTCACACGTTTCGCAACAATGATAGGTCTTGATGATCAGGCCTTATTTTCCATTCTTTACCAAGTGAGAGAAGAGAAGAAAAGAGATAAGACAAAGCAAGCATATTCTATGATTAATTAAACCAGTTATTACAAAGCAAAGAATTAATACCACAATAATGTACAGTGATAAATAAAATGGAAAAGAATATGTAAATTCTGCATCCGCACACTGCTTCGTTTTGATGGTGTTTATGAGTATAAACACAAACACGACGAAACACTGCCTCGTACGCATGGCTCGCACATACTAATTTGGTTGCCTTTCTCAAATTGAAAGAGGTGTACATGTGTGAGGCTCGTTATGCACTTAATGGTATTTGGTATGGTTTTCTAAAAATTATATTTCACACTTATTCAAGCAAAATCTCTAAAAAATGTAAATTTTTCCCTTATTTTCACGAAAAATTTGGTACTGTAATAAATATAAAAGCCTGTCAAAATAAGCAGGGCAACGCTGAATTTACTAATCGGGGGTGACAACTACTGCTGCAGCCACCATAAATATATCCAACCTACAAATAAATATTTATAATACAACTCATTCTTCACGATTAAGTTGTATATACGAGAATTTCTCGTCATTATATCATTTTTGAATACTTTAATGACAAAACACGCGATAACATCCAGTCGATCCAGGTCGGCGTGTTGCCCGACGCATCGAAAGCAGTGTGTTTCCTGTTAACACCCGACACTACGTGTCAATCTTTCGAGAACATTCTTGGTTTATAGATATATTTTTTTAATTTTTGTTTAAAATGTCAGATGAGCAATTAATAGAATTTGTGAAACGGTACCCAGCGTTATATGATATGAGTTCAGGCCAATACTGTGATCATAGTATTTGAAATAATGCTAAGAAATTTTTTATTCAACTATTTCTGTATAAGATATATTCCTAAAATCTGTAATAAATCTTCATCCAGCTCGTCTTTAAATAGTAAATCCATTGCCACGTCAATACACTTCCGTCCGTACTAGCAAAGCGTGTTGTAGCATCACGTGGCATGTCGTATGTGTGTACGATTCGCATCAAGTGCCAACACATCACGTCGCGTCGCGATTTAGAAGTATGTTTCAACCTTTACTGTAATGATAGTTCCAGCTTTGTGCAAAAAAAATATTGAGGAAAATATAATCTTTGATATTGCACATCTCCACAACTATGGATAAGCTCATGGTTGCTTGAACATTTTCGACTCATTATCAAGGCAGGCATCCACCTGTAAAGTTTTTACTACTGGCTGTGGGACGCACTGTATATTACTTGTGTGTACATATACTAAGGTCACTACACTTTGTGTGCTACTATTCCAGGTGATGTAGAAGCTCTCGTAAAAAATGCGTGAAGGCAAGTCATTTAGTAATTTACAGCAAAACACTTTGAAATGAAATGAATAATTTCTTACAGCGCCATTTTCGATTAAAAATGGCGCAGTATTGAAATTATCCATTATTATTAAGATTAATGAATTTATTCTTCCATGAGTCTGTGACCCAGGTATAATAGTGTACTTTGTCATCTATTCACCTTGTCGGAAGTGTTTAATCTTGCAGAATTATATTGAGAATTAATTGCCTTCGGCTAAAGGCCGGTCGCTTGATTAGTGGAAGTTTGCGTGCATTTTCCACTAATCAAATATCCCATTTGCGCAAAAATATGTTTTTTCATTAAGATAGTTGGACAGGAAAATAAATAACTCGAAAATAGAACATAACATTATTTATTTAATGCAAAAAATAGTTTACAAATCACTTAAGGCCTCAACCCAACCCGTCCCTCCGGGCACTCCTTCCGGAGCAGCCGGGGAACGATATCTCGTCCTGGTCATGCTTAAAGTCAAAAACTCTAAATAATGCTGATATTACATTGTTTCGCTCGCACTTCTTCGAATCCAAACCCAGGTCCGCTAGCTTCATTAAGTACCAACCGGCTAATTGCTCCCCAGAGAAATATGGGTGCAAGCGTAATATTTTCACATCAATCCTATTTATAGAAAGCGTCTAAAAAAAAAAGTATCTAACAACTACCATCGATAAAGTTGGTGACTTTTTGCATGACGAGGAAGATTTACAGTCCTATCGGACGCTTATCCCTAGTACTAGTGACCGAGGCGGTGCTCGTCACCGTAAAACTAGACTGTGACTGAGTCAGAGCGCTAACGACGAGTACGGCTCGCAACAAACTCCGGCAATGTAAAACACGGAACTCAGTTTTATTTTTCGGTGCTCCGTGCCATAGCGCTACTGTAACGAGTTGCGTGATGAGCCGAATGGCAGATTGTCGTGGAAATGACTCCGCGGAGTTATGTTCTGCGCTTTGTTAAAAAGTATATAATATGAATAATACTAATTTTTCTTATGTGTTATGTTTTGATCAACAGCACCGTTAACTATTATTTTTCGGGATTATCCCTCGTCCGCCGGGCTGTACTTCTGAAACAATCGAGTGTTAAATTTCGAAATCGTTATATACAAAGATATTATTTTTGTCTCCAGAGTCCACATACTGCAAGATATTGCGATTTTAAACGCATCCTTTCTACCGAGACTTCTAATTTAAAAAAATATTTAAGGGTATTGATTGCTTTTTTACAAGAGGTTACTAATTATTTTATCTTCTCCTCCGTGACTGAGATGCAACGTTCCCCGGTGCTCGTTTGTTCGAGATAGATCTATAGATATCATGTACCTACTTTTTTCAAAAAATTTGCAAAAAAATAATTGTTTAATATGCGTCTTGATTGTAACCTCTTTGTAAAATATCACCCAATTTCTACCTAAATTTAAATCTCCCAGGGTGGCATAGCCCCTTAAACTGAAGGCTCGAAGATCATTTTGATATTTTAATATCTCGGTCAATGTTTCCAAATATCACGTCCTCTTTATTCTCAATCTAGGTAAAGAATTATGGAACATATATGGAAGACACTCATCGCGCAATCTTTGCCCAGGCTATATCGGCGCTCTCCGAGATACTCTTCGCAATTCCCAATTATTCAAATAAATAAAATCCTATTTTCCAGTTAGACATTACTTTTATTAACATTAAAGTTAAATAAATATAAAACAGTGTCCATCTCGTTGTCATTCTTTTCCACGATTACAAACTAAACCCTTATTAACAATACTAGTTTGGAATTATACCCGTCGCCTCCGTCTCGACGATCTCCGGAGGCGACAATATGCATAAACGCGACGTCCGAGAAGGGAATATGAAACAGTGAGGAGTACGGCCAAGCAATATACATATTTATATAATTACAGTTCCCCGGGGAGGGCGAGTCAGTAGATGTCGGGGCAGCGCGCCCAGTCCTGCCGCTCCTTGCAGGCCCAGTACTCGCCCGTGTACAGGTGCGTGGTGGAGTCAGCGGGTGCATGGTGCCGCGAGAACCAGGCCGGGCGCTCGGGTGCGGGCTGCGGACCCGCCCCAGCTGCCGCCGCCTCCGCGCTGGCCTCGCGCTCCCTTCTTCTGCTGCGCTGCTTCTCCTCCAGCCGCAGCTTCTCGTCGTTGGCCGCGTCCCAGCGTCCCTCCTCCATGAGGCGCTGATCGGGACGAAGACGCGAGTCCGTGGGCGCGACGCCTTCCTCCATTTCATTCAGTTGCGCAGCCAGTAGGGTGAACCCATAGTACCTGCAACGTGATGGATTACTCGACTAACGTTCCTACAATTCCGGTTGTGTCTCTTATCGCAATAGAGTATAAAATTGTACAGAGATGAACTTAACCCCTTCTCTGTCCTCCCTCGCTTATATTTAACACATTTATAATGCAGTTAATATTCGTTCTTGCGTAATTAAATCCACAAGTAAAGAAAAAAAAAATTTCTTATAGTAGATGTTTTTTTTTTAATTTCGTTCCAAACAGTCTCTTTGCGAAATTGCCACATAGTTATTAAGGGCCTGTTGTTTGATCAAAAGTAAGAGTAATAGTTAAGAAAAAAACATAGATTTTTGCATTCTCCACCAATCAAAACATTCGTTTTCGTAAAATCTATGCTTTTTGCTTAACTTTTACTCTAACTTCTGATCAAACAACAGGCCCTAACACATATTATACTTTTAAGGAGTATTCAGTTAGACCTTTTCATAATTGCTTCAAAATTGTACAAAGTGTACCAAAAAATTTATGCTAGCTCGTGTCTATATATTCTGGTGGTCTATTGTTAACACGATAGCGATATTACAGGGCGATAGAATAACGAATGGGGTCTCACTTGTCGCTGTCCTCCGGCGGTGGTACCCGCTGCCAGGCCGAGCAGAACTTGCCGGTCTTGCAGACTGTAGAGTCGGCGTTGGTGTTGGTGACGGGAGCCATCTCGATGCTGTTGTCCCAGTGGCCCTGGATCACCCACTTAGGCTGTGGGGATAAAACTCAGTTATTCAGGGAGAGAAAGATTTTAGAATAATTCATCCCTTTCCTTAAAAGGATAGGATTCAATAGTTACTTTGACATGCTCGCGAGCGGCGACCCATATTACCTGGTAAACAGGGCTCAGTCGTAAAATCTGTCCCGTAGCTTTCCGGAATTCACAGCTAAAAAACACAGTTACATGGCTGGAGAAATACTTGAACCGCAGACACGCGGATGGCAACTAACCGACATAGCCACCACCGCTTCTCCATGGGCGGTCTAAAATGTAACATATATACTACGCATTGTAAGAGCAGGGTTTAGCTAAGAGGCAAACCATTTATTTATATTATCATAATCTTAAATTCAACAGGATTTTTGTTATGTATAATAAATAAAATAATGTTCCGTGATTGTACACAGAGTGTACGGCAGTTACAACAATTGTGGAGAATTATACTCATAAAATTTGGTGGGTTCTACCATGAAAAAAGAATGACAGGGTACATTTCTTCCCAGTACCCTTCGTATCAGTCACAATATCTGGTTTTATTTATTACTTCTCCGAGAGATGGTTTACCAATAGAAAAGGAACCATATCTGTATGGTTGAGTGTGCGGGATTTATTTAAAGAGATTATTATCAAATGGTTGGTGAACCTGAAACCTGGTCTGGATATTAAATATACAGAAACACCTGATGTCTGACTGCATATACCAAAATGCTTACATTATCTCGTCTTAAATATTACCTACATAGACAAAAAAAAATTTGAGAAGATTCAAAAGAGAATTAGAAATCCGGTCCGAAACTTAGAAGTGTTCTCCTGAAAAATCGATTTATTTGAGTTACTGCCTCTTTTGTTGGGGCAGTCGAAATGCTTGTGTATTATTTGAGTCGAATTCTTATTATTTTCTGTCTAGTCCAGATTTTAAAAAACATATTAATATTTTGGCGATCCTTTTTAAATCATTTCTATCAATGCATTTCTCGTTATATGACTATCGAAAAATGACACGTTAGACGCCCGCCCACACGCATGTGCGGCATGTTTATACGAGTTTACATGTTTATACATTTACATATACGCATTTATACGGCACGCATACGAGTCAAAGCTTTGACTCGTATGCGTGCCCAAGGCCACCAAATCGGATAGTAATGAAAAAATAAGGCACATATAAGGATGGAAATAATGAAATAAATAAGTAAGTAGTGGAAATAATAACTTCATATAAAGATAAAAGAAAAACTTATTTTATGGGAAAAAAATCAATCGTTTATTACTAATTATTCATCAAAAATAATGAGTGGCCGTAAATGTTCGACCGCTGCTCGCCATGGCGCTAGGCATTCTATTTTTAAAACAAAGTAATTTTTTGACATATTTTACGCTTCGGAATTATTATTTTCAAATAGTAACTAACGCTTTTTTTTGTGATAATTTTTTTATAAATAAGTTTTAAATAGTGGTTGAAGCACTCGAGTGAGTACAATAATATTGTTTAAAATCATCTCACATGAATAAAAAGCGTTTTGAAATCATCAAAAAATGTAAAAATTTATCACAAATTAAAAAATTTACAACATTATCTGTATTAAACATTTTTTAATTATTTTAGTACAGTTTTATCACCAGAACGTTAGCTTTACACTCGTAAGAAAATATTTTGCCTGTCGATTAATGGTTTTATTTTCTTAAAAAAAAAAATTATAGTCTAGTAGGTCCTAAAAAAATTATAGTCTAGTATACACATTCTGATATAAATGAATAATAAAAACCCACATTTTCGAAAAACACGCCAAAATATGCATCTGCAGTAAATATCCAGCCTTATGTACAAGAAAAATTGTCTCTACATGAACAGATGCCGTATCAGTCTTTCTCTTACTTCAAATCCATGCCTATACATATAACAGACAAGGTGTACAAATCAAAAGTAAGCAATTGTGGCACAAAAAACAGCAGCAACGTAAACATAGAAATACCTTGCCACTGGCCGACTTCACAATGCCCGTGACCTTCCGCTGCGTCTCTTTGGAGAAGTACGAGTAGGGCTGGTACTTGAGGTGGCAGCGCAGGCCGGCGGCCGCACCCTCCCCGATGATGTCCATGTCGCCGTGCTCGTCCACCCACAGCTTACCCACGATGATGTTGTGCACTGTGGTCGTCACCTGTAACACAATCTCGGCGCATCACTTCGGCCGTCCACTAAGCCAGAAGGGCAACTTCCAGAACCGGAGATCTTCCTAGATAGCTACGCACCTTCCTCCATTTGTATCTGTTCCCTGTGGCCGTGAACTCTACGTACGCGCTGCCCAGGGGGATGATCTGCAGGTACTTGCCCCGGAACTTGGACGTCATGGTGAACTCCTGCCAGCAGCGCCAGCCCGCCGCGCCCTCGCAGTACTGGGCCACCATGGGCGGGTGGTGCGACACCTGCAACACGCGCAAGGTCAGTCCGCTGTCTAGCCGGGTCGGGACGCGCACGGTGCGATGCCTACCTGCTCGGAGATCGCTCGCCAGCCCAGGTCGTCCATGCGGTCGCACTCGTACGTCTCGCCCAGCAGGGGGTTGAAGGGCTTGCCCGTTCTGCAACACCGAGAAGGGACAGTTATGCGGGATAAGATTCATCGGATTGGTAGCGAAGTGGGACCTATCCACAGACCCGGGGCCTTTCTATGAGCCAAAGCTTCCATATCGGCTCTACACTTTTGCCAGGTTGGCATTTTTTTATGCTAATGCGGTTTCCTCGCTACGCCGAAAGAACGAAAGGCAAAGCAGAAGCAAAGACAAAGCGGAGGCAAAGACAGTGCGGTGCAGTGAGGAGTCCGCACAAACCACTGTCTCAGGGGTGCAAAGCGACCAAAATAGAGTATTTATTCAAAAAATATAAAAGAGAAAATAACACAATACAAGAAAAAAGAATTAAAATATTGGCAGATCAGCGAATGGTAACGACCGCTTACCCAGGACCGTTCTAAGAGCAAAAGCTTCCATATTGGTTCTTATCGATCGTCTTCAGGTTGACATTTTTTGACAACAAGTAGGACCGTGCTGCCCCGCAATGGTCATATAAACCGTTGCGAAGCGGCACGGCCGCTATAACAAAGCCATTCACTGTCCCCACCTTGAGATATATCTTTATTAGTAATAAACATAACATAAGAGATATTAAAATACATAGATAAAACGTCAGATCAATAGACAGACCTGTGTGTGGTGGTGGCGTAGGAGGATACGGTGAAGGCGGCCACGTACGCCAACTGCTCGGTGGCGTCCTCGCAGCGGGCCGCAGCGTCTAGCACGCTGGAGTACTCGAACTCCTCCGTGAGCCGTTGCAGGAAAGACAGAGGTTCGCTGAAGTTTACCGGGATGGGGATCTTGGAAAGCTCCTTGCCTGCGGACAGAGAGCGTGCGGTGAAAGTCCGCCTGGGGTCCACGAGGTTAACAGACGACGGACAGAAGCCTACCTATGCAGTTCTTCATGATGGACCACAGGTTGAGGGGGTAGTTGGGCTTGTCGGGGATGCGCATGCGGCGCTGGCGACCGTTGCCCCGGCCGCCCGGCATCACCTGCGACACGTGTGCGGCCTGCAACACACACACATCACTCGCTGTTCCCTCCAAACTAACTGGACTCGGTAAACAGTAACATTATATGCAGTTATATATGATATTACACAGAACATGCATAGAGCATCTAGAGACAAGTTTTGGGACACTTAGATCAAAAATGTATTTCCTTACCAAGGGCGCGTCTAGTAGTCAAAATTGCCATTCTGAAAAAGGATGATTTTAGAAAAAAAGTTTAAAGGGAAAGTCTTTAAAGGCTGAGCCAAAAAAGGTGATATAGATGATTCGTGGGATCACGTTGAGCGAAGGAATTCTACAGCTTACCCACCCAAGGATGAAATAAAGTCAACGGCGTTAACATAAAATAATGGATAAGATTTAATCGGTGGATGAGAACAAATGCACGAGACATATAGCTATGCGCAGCGCTTGTTAAAAAAGAATCAACTCTAGTAAGAAAGGAAGGTGTGAAGATGAACGAGAATTTTCAGGAAAAGAGAATAAGAAATGTGGCGAGAAACAAGTTAATGACTGAAATGAAAGATACTTCTGTAATTATCCATTATTGAAATATTTCCAGGAAATACGCGAGTCCGTAAGAGAATGAGAAGATTATAAGTGAGAAATTTGTCGAGATCCCTTCAAAAAAATAAAGTGTCCAAAAATGGGAAGACTGTAGGGTATGATAATGTGGCTGTCAAGCAATTTTGTGGTTACTCGGGAGACACGTTAGTTATCTTGCGGTTTTATAGATTGCTAGAAATGTTTAGCGGAGAGCCACACTCCGTTGGATTGGAGAAGAACTGTTATCACGCCTCTCTACAAAGATAAAGAGTCACATACGGAATGCGGAAACTATTAAATTTGGTAGGCGAACAATGCGGAAGAATTTTAATAAAAATAAACGAACAAGAAGGAGAAAGGAGAAAATGACAAAATAAAAAGTGAGGAATGTGCAGGGGACAATGTGGGTGGGAGAGGATGTGTGGGTCAGATCTTCTCTCTCTATGGGAGAAAAGTTATTGGCGAATAACCAAAATCTCTTTATTGTAGATACACGACATTTACGAAAGGAGCAATAAGGGAAAAACGATGGAAGTACATTTGATCAGAACAGAAAAGCTAAGAAAGATGGTAAGTGTACAGTGAATGGTGCTTTGAATGCGGTAATTTGTAATGGAAACTAATCAGCCGAAGAAATACTATCTAGACTAACACTGATATATGGAAGTGAAGCTGGCAAAATAGAAATGAAAAATAAATGAAATGATACCACTTAATCCATTTATGATAAAGTACAGAATGAACAAAGTAGGAGGAAATGTAAAGCTGACCTATGCAGGAGTGGTATAAAGGCAAAGGCAGCGATACCCTTCTGATGTGTTTCTGAGATAAACACAAAAAACCTGTCATTACTCAAGACAATTTCTCTGGAATCTATGAACCTAAAAACAATTGCCACTTCGATTTTACTTTTATATGCATGTATAAATAAATATTTAACTTTTAGATATGGGTATTGCTGTGTTTACTGTCAAATAATGGACATTACTGATATAACTATTTACATAATTAGATATTGCTGTCTTTGTTGTGATGTTTCAGTCAAAATTCGGCATCAACTCTCGCTTAAGAGGCCTCGGTACACGATTTTCGTATTTGCTCTCGATTTGCTAAATTTAATGTGAACTTATTAAATTATTTTGCAAAACCCATAGCTAAACAGGCTTCTCTGAGGTGCAGGAGCGGAGCCGAGCGCGCCCGAGTCCAACCGAAGTCTGATTTGAAAGAAAAATGGTCTTTTAACAGACTATAACGTTTTATGTTAATGACAGTAAAATTGTCTTAGTACGCATGTAAAATTTACTTAAAATAATCAATGTTTTAATGGTTTTATGGATACTGCAATATAGAAAACAGAACGTTTAATTTTTGTCTTTTTTAAAACGATATACAGTCGAACTCGGTTATAACGAACGCGACGGGACCAACTAAATTTGCTCCTTATAGCCGGGACTCCTTATATCCAGGATTCACTTTTTTCGCATTTTTTTTTTATTGTGTGATGTTATTTTCAAAAGCAGCTAAATAAACATCCTTTATCTTTCCAGAGTGATGAAACTGTAGAAGACGATTGTGAAAACTTTTTACAGACTTTTTGACGCCGATAATTTCGACTTTTTCGCGAACTTAGAGACACTTTCGTTTGTTAGTGAACATGTTTCCAATAGAACAAGTCGAGTTTAACTGATTAGGCTTTTAAATACTAATACAGTAAACTGCATAAAATAAACTGTCACCATAAACATTTCGGAAACAACAAATCGGAGTTATATGACCAGTGTTCTCGACCTTCAGTAAACTATTGCTTGCCTGCGCACGTAGGACACAAGTTTGTGTACATCATAAAATGAACCCTAATTAAGTGCAAGCCGCTTTAAAAGCAAAGTGGAAAAAGTTCATTGTTATGAGTACGTATTTGTCTTTTTTTCTGTAACCCAAGCAAATATGTTTGTAGAGTTTCTAAAATTTGCTCCGTATATCCGGGAATCGCGCTCTTTATAGCCGAGATCGATTGTATGGGAATATGAGCAAATCAAAATGAATTCACAGTTTTTCTCATTATAGCCGGGATCTCCTTATATCCGAGCTCGTTATAAACGAGTTCGACTGTATTTAACAACTTGTCGAAAAATATTCATGTCTGAAAAGCACCACTTCTTCTTCAAACCGTATAAATCAATTTGTAAATAAAATATTTGGTCTTTATTTGAAAATATACAATATTAAGTGTACCAAAGATAACAATTCTGTTGCATGAAAACTAAAATAGTGTTTGGGGGATATAATATTTATAATATCATAATATCATGATAATAAATCATAATAAAATTGATTAAAAGCTTGTTTAGCTATGGGTTTTGCAAAATGATTTAATAAGTTTACGTTAAATTTAGCAAATCGAGAGCAAATACGAAAATCGAAGTAAGAAGCGGCCATTTTGCCACGTGACATATCCTTAGGGGTTGACTGATTGAAGATTGCTGTCTCTGCTTTTAATAGTGATTTGAAAACACAATCTTGAAACAGAAAGAGCTACATTTTCTGTAAAATCTCCAATTCAGCACTTTCTAAATTAGTAATCCTCCGTGACTGCATTCAAAACATCTGCCTTTGCTTTTATACCTCACGTAGTGAAAAGGATTGTAAGGGGATCGCTCGGGTGGTTCGGCCGAGTGCCGACGGCGGTAGGAGACCCGGCAGGCCTGACTCACCCTGGCGACGGCGGCGCAGTCCTCGGGCCCCGCGCTGCTGCCGGCGCCGTCCAGCCCCGCGCCGTGCCCGCCGCGCGCCTGCTCGGCCACGAACAGCACCTTCAACACACGGCGCAACGTTAACACACCTGCACTGGTGGCGCGCTGTCGTGCCCGCCGCGCGCGATAGTTACCTGCTGCGTCTCGGTCACCGTCTCCGTCTCGGAGCCCTCCGAGCTCTCGTCGTTGTACTCCGAGGAGTTGCGGCGCGCGCCCTTCACCTGCAACAGAGCGCGGTCAGTAGGGGCGGGCAGCGAGGGCGGGAGGGGGGAGGAGCCAGGGCGGGGGCCACTCACCGGTATCTTGATTATGAAGGAGTTCTCGTCGCTGCCGGAGACCAGGTTGTGGCAGCTGCCGCCGTCCTGGGCGTCGTAGAACTCGTGCTCCTCGTCCTCATCGCTCTCCCGGGAGCTGCCGCCTGCGGACACCGCACCAACACTTTACTTATTAACTCTTAAAAGACTACCTTCGGGAACGGTGGTGTAACACAGCGTTACACGATTCAAAATCGACATACTTTTTATGGTAATAAAAATACATTTTCAATACAGAGAAGACTTTTTAAAGATCCCTCTTTATATAATTATGTAAGTTAAACATACATATTTGCGTTATTTTAGTAAATTATCAGAAAATCATGGCATATCGAATTTGCGCGCGCTCTCGCCGACGTATCATTACTAAATTCTAACTAAATCAAAACTAAATTCAACGACGCGGCGACTGCAGTCCGTCATTGTCTAACATGTGTTACGTGACTCTACCGTGCTCTTTCGATATCGTTTTCTCTTTCACCGAAACCCAAGCAACCCCCATCTCTGTCCTACATGAAATGTGTGGTATTGTCGTGCTCTTTCTTGCTCGATTTAACTGCGACGTGCAATATTCTGCTCTCTTTTACACACTGGCCGAAAATACCGAGGGTAATTTTGGTGTGAAAATGTCTATTCGATGATTACAAAAAAAATGACGTTTTAGTTTTGGTAAATAAGGTAGATATTTCATATTTTCTATAACATATAGACCTACGTTACACCACCGACTCACGGGAATTAATCAGTAGCGTAAATGTATTAAAATATTTATCCGTCTCCGACACGGTATTCCGCGTCACAGCGTCATCACGTCCTCTAGAATATCACAGAAAACTAACCAGAAGATTCCATAACGAGGTTTCCTACACACAACAGTTGAATTCAACAACAGACTTTGTAGTGGCATAAAGGAAATAAAGAATGTAAGACTCTTCAATTGTTAGGGAAGATACAGTTCATAAATCTTACAGTAGCTTGTTGGTCTTGTGGTTAGGACTCTCGCCTCGTAATCCAAAGATCGCGGGTTCGAACCTCACTCCAGATCAGCGTGTTAGTCCTATTTTCAATACACAAGCGTTTAGCTTAGTTGACACGTATTCCGTGTTCGCATCTCTATTTAAGAAATAAAAACGAGCGAGCCTTACAGTAGTCGCATATGATATGTAACATTTGACATCTCGCAATAAAAATATCAATAGAGCAAGAACTGAAATTAACATCAAAATTTAAAAAAGCTAATACCTATATATTTATTAATTAATAAATACAAGTAAAGAAAATGTACGTGCATTTATTAATTATTGAATTTTGCCGCACTAGGTAGGTACCGTATATATCTACGTACGCATTTTGTTTATAAATGTGTTGTGGTCAATTATATGTTTTTATTTATTTTCATGGATGGCGGTAGCGTGCCGCCACACATATTGTATGAAAACTTTGAATATTTAAAAAATATCACATAAATTACATAAAATTTGAAAATGTAAAATCATTAAGGGTAGTTATTGTTTACATTAATGTAAAAAAAATAAAGTATTTATTGGATAGTTTCGAAAATATAACCCAAAATATATCATAGACAACATCTACACGCTTGACACCAGCCTCGCAACATATATACACAATCAGAAGCATTGGCTGGTAGTGTGCGTCTTCGCTGTGATGGGACTTGCTGAACATTGATTTGTTTATAAACGATGATTTTTTGACCATCGCGCGTGCTCCGCGCGCGCTCATTAGTTAAATGAAATTGCGCGCGTCTTATTTCACGAAATCACTGCTACAGATTGCAGGAAAGCGAGAGGAAAGATGTTACACATCAAAAAACAATCACATGTGGGATAACCACATAAATCGATGTGGTTATCCCTAGGGTATATTTTTAGAGTAATACTTTTGTACTCGGGAGCTGCAGCGACAGATAGCCTTACGCCGGCCGCACACTGGATGCGTTTTCGTACGAAATTGAGTAGTACGTATACGTACGAATACGCAAGTACATTCCTGACCCTCGAAGTTGTATTGAACATCGCACACTGTGCACGATTTAGTAGTGCGTGTACGCACGTATAGATGCGACGTCCGACACGATCCGGATTTGTTCTGAAATTTTTGCGATTTCGTACGAGGGATATTGAAAATTTTGTCAATTTGATACACGACCACAAATGTTTGTGGGACCAAAGCGATTCAAGTGCGTGACCATCAGCGCAGATCATGGCGGAGATCTCTAAAGAACTAAAAATACATGTAAGCTAAATAATTTGGTTTAATGAAGGTTAGGTATAATTATGTACTTCGAACAAAAAAACCTTTTAAATATTTCTCCCACGTTATGAGCTCTCGTTGCACTTCGATTCTCCCCAGCATTTGCGAATATATTAGATAGATAGTCATGAAATTTTTCATTATTTAAGTCTGCCATAATATGATGGAATTTACCAAAGTCATCTCTTCTGGTATATTATATTTCGTTCACCCATTTGGTTCTACGATGTCGACGACGCCGTAGCAACCTACGAGTAAGAAGAGAGTTTTCCAGAAAGTACAGATTATTTATTTGGCACAAACGTTATTGGAGAAATGCGAAAAGTAACTGTTCGTGGCCAACGCAAGACGCAATCAATGTGCGCGTTCAATACGTACGAAAATAATCGTATCCAAAGTGCGACCGGCCTTACGCGCTCCCATTCGCTACAGAGACCACAATTCTATCGACCATCGTCGTAAATAATAATAATAGGTCTTTATTTCAGCTTGTTGAGAATAGATTCCCACCTCGCCATATAGATGTATATACATATAAGTAAAAATAGAAAACCAACAACAGACATACAAAACAAACAAATGTATTCCTGTTCGCGACCGAGACCCGTAAATTGTGCCAATAAATCGCAACTTTCAACAGTGAGTATCATTTGCGCCCTGTAATAACTTGCTCTTTTTACTGCCTCTGCTGAACACATCCATTCATCAACACTACCATACTAGACGAACACACGCCGACACGAGAGGATTCTCACCGCACAGCCCAAACCGCCACATAACGTTAAATGAAATAAAACATGTACAATAGTGGCAACGCCGTGATACTAGTTTTATTGGAAATATAGTGTTAAAACTAGTGCGTAAATATGATAACGATGCCACGATTTTCGAAATAAATTTGCACAACTTGCAAGCGTCGTACTGGCTTAAGTCTATTAATGATAAAATGGCAAAAAAATCCGAGAACAAATCAGCAGTCAGGTGTCAAATTGGCTGTCACTGGAAGACTTGCCAATTCGAAAAATACGCCCTATATTTAAACACTAAAGGAGCGTCCATAACCTTCCTTAAGTGGAGCGTAGATTTCGTTCCCTATTAATTCCAGAAGACTTGTGTTATTTTCTCTTATTAATATTTTACATTTATTTTGAACAAGTCTTGTTTTATAACATGGCGCTGTAAAACAATTTGTATAAAAAAGCAAATAATAAATATCCATATGCTGTCACATATTTTGTACAGATTTAATTGTGCCAAATAAAATAAATAAATACGTAGCTTGGCTCTGATCCCCTTCCTCTCCCCTCACGTAGTCCAGCGTAGCATTTTACCTAACCCCCTCCTACCATGATCGGGGTTTATAAACGCTCCCCAATGGCATAAAATTTTATTTTCAATAAAGCCGATGCCACGATTTTAATGCGTTTTATTTCATTTTAAAGTTAGATGTTATTTTATACCAGCGTGCATTTGCTGTCTGGGGACTTGTCTTATTTTTATGGCATCTGTAATTACTCTGTTTAAAATATGAATGTAAATAAGGTCCACGTTATTCACGCCAGACCGAAGTCATTACGATTGCTATTTGTGGGTGGGTGAGACCGGATCTGCCGAGAGACGCCATAAAAGAATAAATACAACGATCGAAACAGCTGCCTCCAAAAAAGGCCAAGCAGTTTCGAAGGCTTTTCGAAGAGTTTTTAGGCAAGGACAATATAATAAACGAGTAGAACTGCAGCACACAATTAAGATAAGAAAAAAAAAAGACCTATAAAAACGTAGTTTTCATAATAAATCCTTTATATGCGATTTTAACGCCACTCCAATACTTTATTGTATCAATATATTTTTAGGTGTAACTGATAGATGAATACAGGATGTAACAGAACTAGTCCATAATACTGTAACGAAGCTAAAAAGAATCACGCACTCATGTCAAGTGACAGCTGTTTGACGAATTATGCCTAGCATAATCTACGGCTAAACATCGAGAAAACACGAGGAAGTTCTCGTAAACACTGGAATTTAGATATCAGCATTAGCGAATATAAATACGGTACACGGGAGTAAGGACGAGTCAGTTGTTTCCGGGCGCGTTGACAGCGATAATAGAAGCGAAGGCAGTCGCGAGGTGCGGGCCAGACTGGCCAAGCGAGCGGTAGCGGCGAGTTGCGAGGCCAGTGGTGCCAAGCAAGCGGTAATTCGACAGCGATATTCTGGAAAGTTCTTACGTTGCGAAATAAACCGAAGCGAAATTAATAAGTGCGGAAATTGGATGGAGTATTCCAGTGAAAAGTGAATAAAGTGTTGAAGCGAATATAAAGTGTCTATTACGAATGATAAATTTGAGAAACAGTTTAATTTAAGGAATAGCGTTACATTTAATAGTGTTAAGAGACTTTGTACGATCGCTTAATTAATTATTCAGTAATCAATAAATCTGTTCTTGCATTCCAGCGTTTTCTTTAATTACTCCTGCAACCACGACACGTGACAATACATTACAGGTAGATTTCTGCCTTGATTATAAGTCGAAAATGTTCAAGCAACCATGACCTGATTGATATAAGGTCATAATTAAGGAGATACGCGATGTCAAAAGTTTGCATACTTTTTTCAATATTTCCGACTTATTTTTTGCAAAACGTTGGATTATCATTACGGTAACTTATATCTATGATAAAAAGTTCATTATCTTTAACACAAGTCAAATAAAATATTAAAAACCTTCCAATTCCGATTGCAAAACATTCCATTGGAATTTTTTCAGGGTTTTTATTATTTTATTTAACTTTTATTGAAAAAAATGAAGTTTTCGTAATCGATATACGTTACTGTAATGATACTTCAGCGTTTTGTAAAAAATAAAAATCAGAAATATTGAGAAAAAAATGCAAACTTTGCATAACTCCATAACTATTGATATTGTGTCATGGTTGCTTGAACATTTTCGACTCATAATCAAGGCAGGATTCTACCTGTAAAGTATTGTGGACTAGTTCTGTTACACCCTGTATATGTAGTAGATATCCTTTCTGAAGTCACACACTTGTAATTTTTTCACTTTTTTAAATTCAAAACAAACAAAAATCATTTTACATATTAACAACGAGCTTTTGTTTTGTAGCAATATAGCATCAAGAGATAAATTCTAAAGTGTCCGTGATTTAAATAATTTCAGAATAGCACCAGAAAGCAGGTGCTTGCCCGATCATCTGAGATAAATTTGCATTTTTTGTGTGCGCGTGTGTATGTGTGACCCCAAATGTATGTAAGGATGCATTGTCATCGACATCGAATCGATGTGCAAAATTTCAGCTCGATTGGTTGACGGGAAGTGCGTTAATTTTCACTTCACAGTCCAGGAATGCAGAAAAAGGCATCATTTTTTTCTCAAAAGCCAACCCTTTCATGAAGATCGTAATCTCAAGAATCATTTCGGTGTTTGCAGAGTTAATATTACACAATGAGGCCGGCGCCGCACTAGGCGTATCTTCCGTATGTAACGCGCCACATTCGATGGATCGTCCGCGCTTAGTGTGGCGCCGGCCTAAATCAACTGGCGTAAATCGTGGTTAACACTCCCGGCACGGGGTTACAACTTAACCCCAAAATTTTTATTTTTTAAAACAATTTAATATTTATTGATTGATATTGAGTTGGTATTCTTTATAATCCTCATAAATATCCCAAAGAATACAACACGCAAAGAAAATAAAATAATAATGTGTAATAAAAGACAATCAAAAGTAGAAAAAATTATGTTTTTCCATAGACTGTACTATACAATATTCTATACGATACGCTTACTTCATTCTGCTTGCGCGGCTTCTGTCAGTCAGACGCTTCTGAGTCACGAGACGTCAACATTCTACGGATTCTTATAAAATGAAAAATTTTGCAGAATCTTGTTCGCATTGTATAAGAAATGCAATTAAAAATATTATTGATCATTTTCACACCATTACATTTCATTAACTCTTAAAAGACTGTGCTAAAAAACACCTTTGGGAACGGTGGTGTAACACAGCGTAACATGTTTTTAATATGCGGTAAAAAAGATTTATTTTCAATACAGATAAGACTTTGTAAAGGTCCCTTTATATAATTATGTGAGATAAACATATATATTTGCATTATTTTAGTAAATTGTCAGAAAATCATGGCATATCGAATTTGCGTGCGCTCACGCCGACGAATCATTACCAACTGAATTCGACGACGCAGTCGAATGCATTCCGTCTTTGTCTAACTCATGTTACGCGATTTTACTGTGCTCTTTCGATATTCGATATTCTCTTTCACCGAAACTCAAGTAGCTTCGTCTCTGTCCTACATGAAATAAGTGGTATTGCCCTGCTCTCTCTCTTACTCGATTTAACTGTGATATGCAATATTCTGATCTCTTTTACTCATTGCCCGAAAATACAAGAGTAATTACAACAGTATAACAATTTAATTTAGTCATTTTTATGTGAAAATGTCTATTCGATGATTACAAAATACATGACGTTTAAGTTTTGGTAAATAAGGTAGATATTAAATATTTTCTATGACATGTAGACTTACGTTACACCACCGACACACAGGAGTTAAAACGCAAATTTGACTGGGGTCACTTTGTTACCCCACTCTGGCCCCGACCCTGTTTTCCATCTCCGGTATCAGAAGGTTGAACAGTGCGCTCCGCCATTTTGATTATTGACTTTTATGGCATGACTAATGCATTGTAATATATGGAGACCACGACAGCTGTCAAAGGTAGCCGTAAATTGAGTTCGTTCCGAGCAGCGCGGGTAACATTTATTAGCGTTGTCACTTACTGCCTTATCGATCCGGATACCGACGGATACACTGTTGATATAGGACAAACCACCTTGAAATTTTCATTTTATTTTTTAAAAGTGGAGTTTTTTAACTGCGTTCTTAGAACATATAATCATATAAAAATATTGTTTAAAAAACTAACCGATAAAAATCAAGTTTTCTTTATACTCCCTTTCTCATTGAAACAGATTTCGCTCCTACTCCACGCGTCGGGCTCGAAAATTAAACAATATATAAATCGTTAAAATTTCGAAAAATCCAAAATTATAATATAATTATTAATTTTTTAATCGAAAATTTGTTAGATCATTTTTATCGTCGCCACGAGTACGCCTGCAAAGTTTCAGCTTGATTGGATCACGGGAAAAGGGTTAAAAATCGATCCAAAGTTTTTTTCGGGAGACAAGCATACGCTACGAGTTAAAAGAAAGGTAATAAAAATATATGCTGGTACATGATAGAAGTCAAAAATTGAAATTATTGATGTGTAACATCTTTCTTCTCGTTTTCCTGCGATTTGCGGCAGTGATTTCGTGAAAATGGACGGAAATGCGTAATAGAAAATTAAGACGCGCGCAATATCACATGAGCAAGGAGCGCGATTGAGGAAAATCATGGATCATAAACGAATCAATGTCCAGCAAGCGCCATCACGGCGAAAACGCACACTTCCAACAGCCAACGCTTCTGATTTTATATATATGCTACGCGGCTGGAGTCAAGCGTGTGGATGTAGTAACTTTGATATATTTTGGCTTATAGCTTCGAAACTATCCAATAAATACTTATTTTTTTACATTAATGTAAACAATAACTACCCATAATGATTTACATTCTCAAATTTTACGTAATTTATGTGATTATTTTTAAATATTTATTCAAAGTTTTCATACTATATGTATGACGGCACTCTACCGCCATCTATGAAAATAAATAAAAACATATAATTGACCAAACACATTTCTAAATAAAAATGCGTATATTTACTAATTAATAAATATACAGGTATTAGCTTTTTTAAATTTTGAGGTTAATTTATGTCGCTGCTCAATTGATATTTTTAATTGTGAGATGTCAAATGTTGCGTTTTTTATTTTCAGGCATATTCTAGTATATATGTTTAATAATTCGAAAGAATATCTTATATACGTTAAAAAGGAATATTGCTAAAAAAATCTCCAGTTTAAAAAATAAAATCACCAGGCTCCCTTATATCGCACTACATAAACAGCCTCACACGAGAACAGACCACATTGGTGTCTATTAAAAGGAAGAAGAAAATTATTATTTTTTGCCAGAATATACGTTTGGTTGTAAATGGGTCAAACTCGAACGCATACACATGATGATGTACCGTCTATATTATGACCGGTTTTAAAAAATAACCCAATCGTATGAAATCAGCAGGCAATAAATGGGTGATAGTTAATCGCAGACACTTATAGTCGAGTGGTGGCCACAATCGACCGCGTACAGCCGATAGCCAATTGCCGACACCAACGGTCGGTCAAATTGCTTAACCGGTCGGGTGCCAGAGCGCAGATCTGCGCTCCCTAGACACGTATGCGAATTCGGCCTATTTTACCTGCGTTTATGGGTTTTTAAAGCTTATCATTGGTTATATCTCAAGTTTTTGAATGAATGAACGAGTTCTATTTGTCGAGTAACCTCATTTGCCGGGCAAACCGGACAAAAAATCATTCCAAATGTCGTCTTCGAACCGCGCATTAATTGTGTTATTTATCTGTTAAAAAAATTGTTGTAAATTAAGTTTTTTTACTCCCTTTATATTAACTCGAGGCGTCTGCTTGTCTTCTTGTCTGACGAAAATACTTTGGATCCATTTTAAACCCTTTCCTTTCCCGTGATCCAATCGAGCTGAAACTTTGCAAGCAGACTCGTGGCGACGATCAAGAAGATCTATCAAATTTTCGTTAAAAGTAAATAAATTTTTGGATTTTTCAAATTTTGAATGGTTTTTTCATACAACTCAGTAAGTTGTACGAAAATACTCCGACGCATCTGGTAGACATGAAACCCGAAAATGAGAAAGGGAGTATTGTAAAAACTTGGTTTTTATGGGTTAGTTTTTTATATTCTTTGATATATTTAGATCGAAAATATTGAAATACAATATCTTTGGTGTTATTGCTTCCATGGTTTTATTCGATAAACATGTGCGTACATTTCTGACAGTAAATTTCGTTACTTATTTTCATTATTAATGAATAAGTAATTATTGTACAAGTAATTATTGAAATATGAGTAATTATTGAAGTTTGTATATTGAGAAACAAGAAACTGCAATTTCTTAGCGATTATTGTTGATTTTTACATGAATATAATCATCACAAAAAAGTGCCTGAAAAACAGCAATCGTGCGCGAAATTGCGCGGCATACGACCGGTTAACCGCCAGTATACTTATTAGAGTGACTAGTAAATTAGAAGAATCGTGTGATTGGCTCAATTTTATTGCTGTACACATATTTTTGTTTAATTTATTAAGCTCTCTGTGCAAACTGCGTTTGATTCATTGTCTGTGTGTTATACTCGTACAGTGTGATAATGGGTAAGGCGATTCTTAATTTATCTCTCGCAGGTTAAGCAGGACACATATCTCGGGTTTTGAAGCTGCGCACGGAGGCGTTGACACGATTTTTGGGATCTCCAGAAAGAAACAACACTTGACTATACAAAACAACCGAGCAGCGCTTCGTTAGGTTAGAACAGCGGTACTCAACCTTTTTTCCTTCGGGCCACATACACATGTTTGCTAAGTTATGCGGGCCGCAACATTATATTTATATAACGAAAAAAAATCGTATAGGTAAAAACAAACGTTTCAACCAATACTGTTTTTTCCTATATTAATTTTTTTTCGTCATATCAGTATAATGTTGCGGCCCGCGTAACTTGGCTAACATGTGTATGTGGTACGAAGAAAAAAAAGGTTGAGTATCGCTGGGTTAGGTCCTTCCCATAGCGATATAAACCCTTCCCAAGTTCGCCGGCTTCCCGCGACGCTGGCCTCGGGGAAGCCCTACCAACACCGAGTCTGACTATCAGTCAGTCGCTTCGGCAATGAGCCTAGAATACAATTCTACATTTCTTACGCCGGCCGCACACTGGATGCGTTTTCGTACGAAATTGAGTAGTACGTATACGTACGAATACGCAACTACATTCTTCGAAGTAGTATTGAACATGATTAGAAGTGCGTGTACGCGCGTATAGACGCGACGTCCGACACGATCCGGATTTGTTCGGAAATTTTTGCGATTTCGTACGATGGGTATGGAAAATTTTGTCAATTTGACACATGACCACAAATGTTTGTGGGACCAAAGTGATTCGACTGCGTGACCATCAGCGCAGATCATGGCGGAGAATCTCTAAAGAACTAAAAATACCTGTAAGTTAAATAATTTGGTTTAATGAAGGTGAGGTATAAAATTATGTACTTCGAACAAAAAATATTTTAAATATTTCTCCGATGTTATGAGCTCTAGTTGCACTTCGATTCTCCCCAGCATTTGTGAATCTATTAGATAGTCATGAAATTTGCCATAATAGAGTTCTTCAGAAGATACAGATTATTCATTTGGCACACACGTTTTTGGAGAAATGCGAAAAGTAACTAACTGATCCTGACCAACGCAAGGCCCAATCAATGTGCGCGCTCCAAACGTACGAAAATAGTCGTACGAATACGTACGTAATAATTCGTATCCAAAGTGCGACCGGCCTTATTCACAATCCAACATAACATCTTTCCTCTCGCTTTCCTGCAATCTGTGGCAGTAATTTCGTTAAAAGGGACGGAAGTGCGTAACACGAAATAAGACGCGCGCAATTCCATTTAACCAATGAGCGCGCGCGGAGCACGCGCGATGGTCAAAAAATCATCGTTTATAAACAAATCCATATAAAGTCCAGCAAGTGCCATTGCAGCGAACACGCACACTCCCGGCCAACGCTTCTGATTTTGTATATATGTTGCGAGGCTGGAGTCAAACGTGTGGATGTTGTAACTTTGATATGTTTTGGCTTATATCTTTGAAACTATCCAATACTTTTTTTTACATTAATGTAAACAATAACTACCCTTAATGATTGACATTCTTAAATTTTATGTAATTTATGTGATAATTTTTAAATTTCTAAACAAAATGCGTATGTAGATATACGGTACCTACTTAGTCCGTCAAAATTCAATAACAAATAAATGCACGTACATTTTCTTTACTCGTATTTACGAATTAATAAATATATGGGTGCTTTTTTAAAATTTGATGTTAATTTCTGTTGCAACTCAATTGATATTTTTAATTGTGAGATGTCAAATGTTACACATCATATGCGACTACAGTAAGGCTCGCTCGTTTTTTTTCATGTCCGATATATGTTACTGTAATGATAGTCCAACGTTTTACAAAAAAGAAATCAGAAATTATGAAAAAAAAAATGCACAAATAGATGTCCCATATTTCCATAACCATTGATATTAGTCATGATTGCTTGAATATTTTCGACTCATAATCAAGGCAATAATATAATCCTGCGAGGTTACTGACACAAATAACCTTGTATATTTAACACTAAATGTAAATAATGTAAATAAATTTATGTGGGTTATGAAAACAATGGCAGCAATATAAAAAAAACTGAATGGCAGTCATCGAGGATTACTAATTTGTAAAGTAGTACTGAATTCGAGATTTATGGGAAACACAGCCTATTTTTTATAGGAACCATGATTTTGGAGGGATAGATACATAAAATCTAGAATTCAGTAAATTCTAAATTAGTAATCCTCGGTGACCGCATTCAAAACAACAATATATATATATATGTATTGTATTTTGTATAAGTAACCATGTATGTATTCTTACTTGCATTAAGTTAATTATTTATCAAATTTTTCAATTACATTTTGTTGACTGCTTTTATTTTGTTTTCAAATATTTACTCATGTTTTAAAAGCCCCTTGGGCGTAAATAAATAAATAGAAAAATTATTATAAAATAAACTGTTTTATAAATTTCATATGTATGTATAGCATTTAAGTAGCTTGTTGGTCTTGTGGTTAGGGCTCTCGCCTCGTGATCCAAAGGTCGCGGGTTCAAATCTCACTCCAGATCACCAAGTTAGTCCTATTTTCATAGCACAAGCGTTTAGCTTAGTTTGAAAATAGTTAGAATATTGATGTGACACGTATTCCGTGTTCGCATCACTATTTTTTTTTTTTAATATGTATACATTTGTAAATGACCACGCATGCTGATATATATTTACTAGTGATGCGACGAATACTACTTTTCACGAATACGAATAGGAATATCAAGCCTAGTATTCGGCGAATACGAATAATTCAACAAGGTTGAATTATTACTATTTATTACAACTTTTCTTTATTTACTAAGAGATTTAATAATTAAAATTTACCACCGGCAAATTTTTGTTCAAGAAGCACAACATTTATTTAGGTCGAAAATAAATATCACCTTTTTCAAGCTTACGAGAGGTCATGTTATTAGATTTAATTTGAAATTATTTTATAAGAGTTAACACTTTTACACACAACGGAAACAAAATGGAACGAACAATACGTATTACAAAACGAAAACTACATGAAATGAGCACCTGACCTTATTAATAACCCAACGAAACTAGATGAAAGTACTCATGCTATGCTGTGAAACAAGTAACAATCGACAACTTGTGAACACAATAAATCCATTGATTCAATGTTAGGGGAATCTCCGATAATAGAGTGCGTAGGATACACGGTGCACAGCCAAACCGTAATTTGCGTTGCGTTCAGTTATAAATAGTTTGTTTTTAATATTCGTGATGATTTTCGGCGAATACGAATAATCGTATTCGTTGCATCACTAATATTTACATTTATAATGTAGAATATTTTGAGTTTGTTCAAATCTTTCAGAACAGTAGTGGATTTCATATCACAGAGACATTATTAATCAATTAATATAAAGTGATCACTTAAGCCAACCATAAGATAGGTCATACGTCCTATAAACCTATACATACCTAAACCCGAAAGACTTCTATACCTACTTTTCCATAATAAAAAAAAAAATAATAAAAAATAAATAAAAAAACTACATTTTCGTCTCTGTGAGACATCTATAATATACATTAATTTATAATGTACACTGTTATCTAGATATGTATAAGATTTTTATATTATTGTAATAGGTGTAAACCGTAAAAATTAAATAAAATAAAAAACATTTTGTTTGTTTTTTTGCCATTTGCTGCCTTTTATACTCCGCCTAATATATACACACATACGAATTTGCCGAGCCGACTATTCGCTCCAATCGCGCAACAATCGGGTCACAGCTGATAAAACGCACGGCTCCTCGGCGATTTCGCTTTTCACGTGATTCAGGCGTGACCACGTGGTCCGGCGAGGCCGTGACGTCAGTTCCGTTCGAGGATCCAGCGGTCTCGTCCCCGACGAGCGAACTGGCCATCACCCGACATTGTTTACGACAATACGGCCATCTCGTCGATTATCTTTGCCCGCTTCGCGACAATTTCAAATGTCACATACTAAATTGAGTACAGGTGCCTCATAGCTTATAGCAAACACTTAAAAGATGGATAGCTGCCTCGATAATGAATCGAAAATGTTCAAGAAACCATGTCAGGAATCGACTTGTATATTAAATAGTGATAACGAATACTACTGTCACGAATACGAATATCAAGCCTACTATTCGGCGAATGCGAATACGAATAATTCAACAACGTGATAAATAATACACCACTGTTCTTTTTTTACTAAGAGATTTAATAATTAAAATTTACCACCGGCAAATTTTTGTTCAAAAGGCACATTTGTTTTATCCGTTTGTACATTCCCAGCGGTCGAAAATAAATATCACTTTTTCACGCTTACGAGAGGTCATGTGAATAGGTTTAATTTGAAATTATTTTATAACAGTTAACACTTTTACACATTACGGAAATAAAATGGAACAAACAATATGTATTACAAAACAAAAACTACATGAAACGAGCACCTAACCTTATTAATAAACCCAACGAAACTAGATGAAAGAACTCATGTTATGTTGTGAAACAAGTAACAATTGAACAAATCCATTCATTCAAGGTTAGGAGAATCCCTGATAATAGAGTGCGTAGGTGTGATCGGATAAGCAGTGCACAGCCAAACCGTAATTTGCGTTACGTTCAGTTATAAATAATATGTTTTTAATATTCGTGATGATATTCGGCGAATACGAATATTCGTATTCGTTGCATCACTAATATTAAATTCATCGAAGTAATCCCCAGTCTCTATCGATTTCCTTCTCGTCTCGATATCACGGAGCCAGTTTTGACACTGCAACATTGTATATCAAAAAACGTATTTCAATTGTTCCACTTAATGGTGTGGTTGGTTGGAAGAAATTGATAACTGGCAAGAAACCCGCCATTATAATGAAATGTACACAAAAGTGAATAAATATATAAATAAACAGAACTGCTGCGAACCCACCAGAGCGACACCAGAATAAAGGCCTCCCCAAAATAACATAAGGACAAAGTCACTAAGGGGTCACTTCATCCAGCGGTTCAGCTTCGAGGAATTCAAGAAAAGTATGCATCAGGGAACAAGCAGCTCGCGGGAGACAGATCAAGTATTATGTCGCCTAGGCTTTAAAGAAAGGCAATTGATTTGCGATTTTCTTTTAGAAAAGTGAATATTTTTTGAGTAGAGTACGGTAATACATTTGAGTATAAAAACGGATGGATACCGTTTGGTTAAAAAACGCATTTCTTAATCCTGGCGCCACCTAAAACAATTATGGCATAATATATAATATCAATCGTCATGCACATATTATACAGGCTACGAGGAGAGGTCCAAAAGTCCGCGGAATGGATGGGCTGTTAATTAAATAAAACCGTTAAATTAGTTTTCTCTTTCAATATAATCTCTCTCAAGCTATGTGCATTTCTGAGATCTTGAAATTAGCTTTAAAAAAATACATGATTACTCTTTGTCCTCAAAATAAGCCGAAATCGTCTTTTTCTCTTCTTCATCGGAATATTTTTATCCCTTAGCTCATTTTTTTTAAATTTGGGAACAAATAATAATTGTTTGGTCCAGACTATAAGGTAGATGAGCAAACGACTCAAGGCCACCATTGCAGAGCGGTCGGTTTGCTCTTGCGAACTTGTGCGTTGTCTCACAAGAGCAACATTGCTCGCGTGAATCTGTGCGTTGTCTCGCAAGAGCAATATTGCTCGTGTGAACCTGTGCGCTGTCTCGCAAGACAAACATTGCTCATGTGAACTTGTGCGTTGTCTCACAAGAGCAACATTGCTCGTGTGAACCTGTGCGCTGTCTCGCAAGAGAAACATTCCTCATGTGAACTTGTGCGTTGTCTCACAAGAGCAACATTGCTCGTGTGAACCTGTGCGCTGTCTCGCAAGAGAAACATTGCTCATGTGAACTTGTGCGTTGTCTCACAAGAGCAACATTGCTCGTGTAAACCTGTGTGTTGTCTCGCAAGAGCAACATTGCTCGTATGAACCTGTGCGTTGTCTTGCAAGAGCAACACACTCCAAAGTTGTGTACAACTAAAAAAAACGATAATGCGTGGATGTTCTTACGGTGGAATTGGTGAACATTGCATTAATCCAGCTCACACAGGTTGTAAGCCCTGGTCTAGCGTATAAAAAAAGACTTCCATACATGTTTTTTGTCTCTCTGGGACTTAGTCTGTCTGACAAGGAACTTTATAACGGTGTTCGATGTTTTCCGTACAGTTTCTTTCAGATTGAGTTATTTGCAGGGCGACATCTCGCGAACGAAAGGCGTCGCAGGGCTGAAACTTGGCATGCACAGTCACAATGAGATCCCGATTTGCGTCACACTAAGCAAGCGGACATACCGGTCTCGCTTCCCCTCAGTTCCGCGGACTTTTGGACCTCCCCTCGCATACTTCGCTCCGTCGATACGCGCGGGACGAGCTGTCACAAGGCGGGATTAAATACAATGAACTCCTCACTGAACATTCCTGCGAGTCTGTCCGTCAACGTGAAAAATCGGGTAATCATCTTAGCCGACTAATTTGGCAACCTTTCCGTGCGTTTGCGACGCTCACTGTTTATGTATTACCTCACTATTTATTTATTTATTCGCGGTGTTTAAGAACGATCCGCGACCGCTGTAGTCGTGTCGAGCGGCGATGGACGCGATCTAGAAGCTACCATCGCGACCTGCCGCAACACGGCAGTCCCGTGCGGCGATAACGGGAGCTGTCCAAACGTCACGCGTTGTGACGATCCTCGACAAACAAAATAACGAGACAGTCCAGACGCCAGGACGAGTGGAGCGGCGACCCCGACCTTGGTCCCCGATATCGGGTTACGAGGAGTTTCGCAGCGCGATGACGCTCAACACTTGTCACGAGCCTCGTGACTGCGCGCGACGCGTGACCCGGCGGAAGCTCGTCTCGGGGACGTACTCATCTATCGGCGGCGGCGACTGCACTGGCGGCCGCGCGCTTTCCACTCGGCGCCCGCCGCGCCGCACCGAAATACTCCGACCCGCGGGGCCGACACGCCGGCGGAGGAGACTCCTCGAGGAGTAACCTCGTACCACCAGTTACGCAGATCCGCAATGCGAAGTAAAAGTGATGTGCATCTATCCGTTACGTTACTACCCGGGGTACCCGGGTTCCCAGAGTGGATGGACGTGCTCCCGTGCATTACTTTGTTTTGTATGTCACATCTTGATATTTAGACAACGGAAGACCCCCTGGCAAGAAGTCGTTAAGAAGTCATTCAAGTGAGATAATTAGACATTTGCATTTCGCCTTTGAAAAATATGTTTAATTGCTAATTCAAGATTAATTTCTATTGATTTATGGCACTAAAATATCCAAAAAGTATTTACTAAGTAAAGAAAACGCACTTATGCACATAAAAATAAGAATATACTATATTTTCCTAAAAAAAATAGTTAACAACCGTTTTTTCGCCTCTGGAACTCATTTTTAATAGAATAACACCTATTTAAGATTGTTAAAACACGAACATCAAACAACCCTTCGAATGCTATTTGTTTTTACCATCCATTATCCAAAATTACAAAATACCTGGCATGTTAATTAATAATACAAAACGTGGTATGTACCATTTAAAATTATTGAAAAATAATATATAAGTACATATTATAATAGTCTTCGAATAAAAACAAATATATGACAGTACTGCCAGAGTAAAATTTGTATTAACCAAAAATATTCCCATCAAATTAAAAGGCGTGTTAATTTCAGAATGATGGCATGAACATGTTATTATGTTCTTCCCATTACTAACTGATTTGATTTTAATGAAAAAGTGTAGTTAACATGTTCATCCCTAAGATTTGAACATGTTCTAATTATTTTTAAGTTCCGAACTTATTGCTAATGGAAAGAGCGTATAATATTTAGCTTACACGGCTTATTAACTCATTTCTGACAAAAATGTTAGTTAACAACTTGTTGTCATGGGGTCTTCAATGGTCATATAGCTTCCTATACTTCTCGTAGCAATGTCCGTCTCATTGTACTTGCTTAGTATTTATTTATTTATTTAACGCTTTTAATGGGCTTTTACAAAATATATAAAATAAAAATAAAATCGCATAAGACAGATACGTAGTTAAAAAGATTCAAGTACATATTACAAAAGATTAGTGTGAATTTAGATTGTAGATAAAAAGATTCAAGTACATGTAATAGATTTGTGTAAATTTAGATTGTAGATAAAAAGATTCAAGCACATATAATAGATTTGTGTAAATTAAAAGAGAAGTTTAAACAGGAAGAGGAAAAATAAAAATTTATTTATTCGTTAGCATTTAGTTGAGACGTAAAGAATTGTTTCAATTTATTCCTACACACAGTTATACTATCAGCACAAATGTTGACCACCTCCGTATGCTCATTCCCTAATGAGTTTGCTAATGCATTAGTTTTGACATTTCCTCTATAATAGAACAATGCACTGTGTCTTGATGACCTCGATGGTGCATATAAGTCGATCAGACTAACAGTCTGGGGGCAATCAATCATGTTATTTACGATCCTATACAGATATATTACGTCTTTCACAGTGCGTCACACAGACAAGTTTATAAGTTTTTTTTAATAACTAACATTAGCGCCGTATTTTTCATTTATATCTTCAGTTCTGGCTACGGATATGTATTATGTGCAGTTTATTATATATTAAATTTATAGCATTGAGATCTTCATCGTCTTTACTTCTTTGAAATAGCTAAAATCAAGCAATATTAATTGATTAATTAATTAAGCAGTTAATGTTGATTGTTTCACTGCAATATAAATTATTTTCTTAAATAATGGGGATCCGAGCGGATAAAAGCATCTGACGTTTATAAATAAATTTATTTAAACTTGAAGTCAAAAAACTGGTAGCCGGGTAGTAAGTAAAAAGCCATAGATAATTAATTGGCTAGAATGAATTTAAAAACAATTGTAATGATTGGAAATTTTTAACAACGATAAAACGTGTAGAAATTTTGATACTAGAATTAAGAAACACTTACGATGTTGAGACAGCAACAACTATTGTGAATTTTCTAATCAGCTTTTGGAAAAAAATATTTTTTTTTAAATTTTCCATGCCAATAACATTTTACAGTAAGATAAATTGAAATTTTTAGAAATTAAAAAAGTGTTAATAGCAAATTAAATATAATATATAAATAACCAAATCCTTTTTGCAAAAAGGTACATTTCAAATTTGTTTTCACATTAGTTAGAAATTAGTTATTCAACTCGGATACATTGTATCCTGTATCCTGACGAAGGGGTCATTGGCCCCGCAACATGTTGATTATTCTATGAATAGTGGTTTTATACAAAATGTTTTATTTTTATTATTGATTATGCCACTAAACTATGTAATGCATTTTGCAGTTATGCCAAATGCAACGATATACAGGGTGTCTCATAGCTAGTAGCAAAAACTTCGGGGGAGTCATCTTCACGCAATTTAAAATGGAAAATATTTTTTACACTTTGGGTGAAATGCCGCCAATTACAGACGTAAGCGACATGTAGGTTTGCATTTTTTTCAATATTTTAAACTTATTTCCAGTAAAACGTTGGACAGTTACTAAAAGTAAAATAAAATTATTAAAGCCTTGCAGAAATATGAAAAATATTTTTTGTCATTTTATTTGACTTGCACTGAATCGAATAAATTTTTGATACTCCGCCTAAGCTGCAGTAGCGACACTTTAACATTTTACGGTACATAAGTAAGAAATATTGAAAAAAAAAATTACAAACTTTGATGTCGTATTTCCGCAACTGTCGATACTTCGCCCCAATTATAAAGAACATTTCCTATTCAAAATCTAGCGAATACTCCCCGGAGTTTTTGCTACTAGCTATGAGATACAGTGCCTAGTGTTTCACGGCCGATCACGCGCGGCGCTCTAGATCCAGACAGCTCTATCTGGTCAATGTTTGTTTGTTCTCATTTGTCGCGATGCACTTTGGCGCCTTCCCGAATTAGGCCAGCACGTGCGGCCCGACATCGGGGCCAGCTGACCGGCCGATAGCGTTTCGCCATCGTCCAGCCGCTGAGGCGACGCCATTTTCCCGCGTTTCCACCATTCGAGGGTAAAAAAGCGAAGGCAGCGGTACCCGAAAAAATGAGCACCCGGGTACCAACATAAACGGCTAAAATGAATTTAAAAAAAAACAGAGTTTACAAATTAACTAATTTTTTTAGACACTTTTTTGTGATGGTTGTATTCATGTAAAAATCAACAATAATCGCTAAGAAGTTGCAGTTTCTGATTTCGCAATAGGCATACTTCAATAATTACTCATATTTCAATAATTACTGCTTCATTAATTATGAAAATAAGTAACGAAATTTACTGTCAGAAATGTACGCACATGTTTATCGAATAAAACCACGGAAGCAATAACACTAAAGATATTGTACTTCAATATTCTCGTTCTAAATATATCAAATATAAAAATACTTGATTTTAACACTTTTAAATTTAAAAATAACACTTTTTTAACACATAAAATGAGGTTAAATGACAATAGAACTCGTTCATTCATTCAAAAACTTGAAATGCAACCAATGATAAGCCTTAAAAACTCATAAACGCAGATAAAATAGGCCGAATTCGCATACCTGTCTAGGGAGCGCAGATCTGCGCTCCGACACCGGACCAGTTAATTTGTAATGATTGGAATCATTTTTATATCGGTAAAACTTGTAGAAATATTGATATTAGAATTATATTATGTTTTGAATGCGGCCACCGAGGTTTACTAAAGGAAATATGGCTCTGTCAGGGGCGTGCAGTGAGAACATTGCTGCATGACTTTTTTTGAATTTTTTAAAAATAAAATATAATATATTTCCTAATATTCCTATCACAGTAATTTTATGACATGATAATATTCATGTCGAAAAAGTCATGCTTCAATGTTCTCACTGCACGTGCCTGGGCACTTCCAAAATGATGTTTCCAAATAACTATTAAAAGCAAAGGCAGCAATATTCATTTCAACCAAACAACCCCCAAGGATGTGTGACGTGACAAAATGGCCGCTTCATACTAAAGTTAGAGTTGATGTCGATGTTAGACTGAAACATCATAACAAAGACAGCAATATCCAATTATGTAATGCAGCAATAAATCAGAAATCTATTAGTAGCAAACACAACAATATCCATCCCAATTATAATAATTTCGCTGTCTGTTTGTGTGTCTCGGTAACTTCGTGTAACGTCCGTAACTTCTTTATAGTAATTTTTTCCTTTTTTAATAAATAAATAAATACCCGTTTTCGACGGGTTACAGCTAGTATTTAAATAATCATTAAATTACGTGAAAAACATTAAATCTGTCAACTACGCGAGTTTAATGATATTTTTATATTTCACTGCTCAAGTTTCTAGAATAACAGAATCTAACGACTCATGTACAAGTATAATAACATTAATCTTGTTGAAGTAAATTTCATAGTTGGATGTCATTACTAAACGTAATCATCCAACGTCACGAATAATAAAAGGCGGGCACTTGCGATATTGCGAGGGAAGGCGCCCACGCTTTTATTTGGAGAGTGACACAAAAATTTTTTGGCCGAAAATTTATTTAGTAACTACATATAATGTAAGCATGGTTAAAAATATTTTTTTCATGTACCCAGCGTACAAAATCACTTGTGGTGAGCTCATTAACTAGTTTCCCATATAAAACTTTGATCAATTGATTGATTCGTGTATTGTCATCGAGAATACGTCCGTGCGCAAAATTTCAGCTCGACTGGACGTTGGGAAGCGGGTGAAACATCGATTATAAGATTCCGCCCAGACAAACAGACAAACGGTGTAGTTAATATGAGCGTGGTAAAAATCAATTCAGAGAAGTTTACCGACCACCCGCTTGCCCCGGTCCAAAATACTGGACTTCCGCGGATATCTGCGCGTAAAAACCTTTTATGCATTTGAAAACAAATTGATCACGATAAAAATAAACAAAAAAATTGGTCATGCTGTATGTTTATTTATCTATGACGAACAACTATTATCTTTGTCCACTTACATAGAAAATAATGTTATTACGGTAAAATCTTGATTACACGTTTGCGCGTCACGCGGCCTGCCGGGACAGTCCAGGACAACTGTTTGTTAAAACGTGGGGCAAGCGAGTGGCCAAAGACGATCCGAGCGTATTAAATGTTTAGACAGACCTGACTCCTCCAGTTCCGGTCGCTATCGCCTGCACTTCCGGCCGCACTGCGCGCCGGCACTACTCGCGATGGCAACGGCCGCTGCGCATCGCAACTTCGGCAAGGGAGGGGGGAGGGTTGTACACAATAGTCAGGGGCGCTAAACCGTCGACAGAGATTGTCCAATTTGCAATGCGCCGCCTCGGGAACAAGATCTCGAAACTCGTTGACATTTTTCCTCGTAGGAGCATAACCGAACCAAATAAATACTTAAAGCCATGTATTCACTAGGGGACAAATCGCGAAACATTCCGCTCGGCATGTCGCATCAACATCTACGCTCATGTTTCGGGGACAATGACGCGGTCATTTGACGTGTACACACCGGGACTCGCATATCTTGTCGCGGAAATGTCACCCGATGACAGTTATGTTACGATGACAGCTGCGGTATCTCATTTGGCGAAAACGGGGTTCCGCGCAATTCGAAATGTTTTTTTTGGGTCGCAATTTCAAATTAACGAGGTTTTACTGTAGTAAATTGAATATTATTAAAAACAAGGTCCTTTTTGCAAATAATTATTGTTTTCCAGACGTCGCAGAAATATCTCGCCCTATGAGGTTATATGATAGCCACGTATCTGTTTATGTTAATGAGTTTATCGAAAAGTAAGAGGAGAAAAAAGGGGAGAATGCGAAATTATTTACTGCAAAGAGAAAGAAGGACGGACATTCTATGCGATCTTCGATCGATACAGCTCGATGAGTTCAAGAACGATTTCGTTTCCTCGCATTGTCATCTTAACAGATACAGCGCATGCGTATTCACTTGTAAACATACCACGTGGTACTGACGCTCCGCGGAATGTTGCAGTGAGTACGCTCGGGTACCGTGCGCATGGCAACGTTGCCACGGCACGTAGAAATGCCGCGCTATGTTGTGCGCGAGGTCGCGGAACAGTGCACGACGTTGCAACGTCACGTAGACTCTATGCCGCGCGTGCTGTTGAGGGACAATTTGTCCCCTAGTGAATACATGGCTTAAGACTATGCCAGTAGGATCGAGTATAGTTAAATGGACTGATTCTCTACTAGAGGTAAATTTACAGTTCACGTCTTAGCTAAGCCCTGCTTTTACAACTAACTAACGCCGTTTCTCCGCAGGGGCAGGCAGAGAGGATTGAACGCCGCACTCTTCTATCCTGGCACACCACTTTTACTCCGGCCACATTCATACATCTTCTCGTACAAGTTCTACGGTTGTTGCGGCTTTTAACAGGGCCATCCTCAAATACCTGTAGTACAATGTATAGTATATTTTTGACGGGTCAAGGAGAAGCGATGTCATCCAGTAGCCGCGCTGCCGTCCGCGCGTTGTAATTTCGTTTTTTTTTAGCTGTGAATTTCAGAAAGTTACGGACTTACGGGGCAGACAGACAATTAAATTATTATACTTAGATTTTGTTATTGTTCATGTTTATTTAAGTTTTTTAAAGTGTTAATTTTTTTTAAATAAATTATATTCATTGCTCATTTTTTAATTATTTTTATAACGTATTTATATCACTATTGTTTCATTTTTTAAAAATGTTTTATGCTAAGTATAGAATTTTGCACTTTGTATAATGTTGTGAAAGCTCAGCATGCTGTTGATAACAACATAACATAACAAAATACTCAATAAATTAATTTTATAAAAACAATTCTGAATTGGTATATCACTGCTAAATGTGTGCTAAAGATAGCAAATTTACATAAGCTTCAGGCGAGACAACTCATTTATACAAAATGTGCCGACTTTGTGAGAAATACATCGGCCTATCTGTTCAGTAGTGCTATAGATTTTCAGATATAAATATTTACTGATCAACTTAAATATGGACGAGTAATATTATACATGGTGTCTCTTAAATACATACTAGCAAAATCTTCGGAAAAGTATTTTTCATTAAATTTTGAATACAAAATATTCCAATTAAGATAAATTACGTCTCAGTATAATTACGACCTGTATGAGCTGGCTTAAGTGATCACTCTACACGATGCGACGTTCACGATTCCACCGTAAGAACATCCGCACACTATCAAAATTTTGAAAATTGCTTACATGTTCCATGTATTTGAAGGGACTATGCTAGAGACATCTGTAGTCCTCCTCATGAAATAGAATACATTGATTTCGCAGCTGGTAAGACAGCGTTCATAAACCACGTGGCCCGAGCAAGGGGAGTGGGGTTAGGTAAAATGCTACGCTGGACTACGTGAGGGGAGGGGGGGGGGTCAGAAAAACGCGCCAAGTGTGTAGTGGAGTATAATATGGCGCTACACTGTAGTACTTAGAGCAGAATAGACCCATCACTGCACCACAGCCAAAAGGGAGCGTTCATAGACTATGTGGTTCTATTTTGTATCAATTGTGCCAAATAAAATAAATGTTAGAATTACGTAGGTAGACTCTTACCCCCCCCATACCCCCACGTAGCATTCTACCTAACCGCCCTCCCTTGATCGGACATGTGTGGACGCTCCCAAACTATCCGACACCAGCCGTGCAACTCCTGACCCCTTCCTCAGTAGCAAACTTCGCTGGGTTCGTCCGTCTGGTCGGCGATGTTCCCTGCCTCGTCTGCCTATTGGGTACGTACGTCATGCCTTATGTCCAGTGAGCGCATTTGCACAGTGGAAGACGTTAAAACAATGCCAATTTTGACTGAGAGAAGGCAGGGCTGATGTGGGAGCTTTTGCTATCATATTATCGCTATTGCGTATCAAATTCACATGGTTCCTTGCAAAGAGGAACTGTTTTTGTCCAGGATCTGACATGTCTCCTGTGATTTTTCTCACTCTATCGAACGGACGATGCAGGAGAGCTGAACCGGAATGCAGGAGAGTTGGCCGGTCTCGACACTAATACAACTCCCGGGCTTACTCTTCCCTCCCACGCGAGAGGGCTCGGTGCCAAAACAACCAATCGACACAAACTTCAGACAAGAGAGTTCATTTATATAAAATGTGTCGGCTTTGAGAGAAACACATCACTCGGCCAATCTGCATGTAAACATTCAGTAGTGATATAGATGTTTACACGCAAACAGTGACGAGGCAACTGATATCTGGACACGTGTTTATATAATAGTGTGCGTCGGTTCTCTCACTGAGCGCGTGTCAAATTAAGATTTATTATACAGGGTGTCTCATAGCTAGTAGCAAAATCTTCGGGGGAGTCTTCTTCATTCAATTTAAATAAAAAATATTGTTTACACTTTGTGTGAAATGTCGATAGTTACGGAGATATGCGATATCAAAGTTTGTATTTTTATTCTCAATATTTCCGACTTATTTCCTGCAAGGGGCTGGCAGAAGAGGAACGAAAGTAGACTGAATGCTGTGGAGATGAGGTCCCTTAGACGTATGTGTGGCAAATCCATTTATGATAGAGTAAAGAATGAAGATTTTAGGAATGAATGTAAAGCTGATCTTAGTATAGTTAATAGAATTAAAAAAAGGGTCGCTCAGGTAGTTTTGGCATGTCGAGTGCATGAATGAGGAAATAATGGTGAGAAAGATGTATAATGCAAATGTGGACAGTGCTAGAAGGAGAGAGGGACCGCGGAAGACGTGGCACGACTAGATTAACCAGATACTGGAAGATGGTTCCGTTAGAAGCCTCAACAAGAGTGTGGCGCTCTATCCTTTCTGCTTACCCCTACGGGGAAACGGCGTGGTTGTAATAAGTAGTTTCTGTAAAATGTTGGGGTATCACCACAGTAACTTATACGAAGAATTAAAAATTCCTTTGCTTTTAATACAAGTTAAATAAAATGACAAAAACCTTAAAAAAATATTTTTCCAAGGTTTTAACAATTTTATATAACTTATATCAAAGAAAATAAATTTTTGATATTCCATATAGTGATAGTTTAACTGAAAAAGACAAAAACATTGGAAAAAAAATGCAACTTGGATGTAGCTTATCTCCGTGACTTTCGACATGTCATCTACAGTGTAAAGAATATTTTCTATTTAAAATTTCACAAATACTCCCCTAGGTTTTTGCTACTAGCTGTGGACACCTGTATATTATTTTTGAAGTTATACTTCTTTACATGCATTTAGGTGAAATTTTAGCTATCCACTCGCTTTCCCGGTCCATAATAGTGAACTTTCGGAGAGATGCAAACGATGATAGGACAGGAGGCACTAACCTCTGGAGAACAGACCACATTTTGTAAATTTTCGGAGTTATTTTAAAATGTGTACTGCCTTTGCGATTTTTTTTATTGTGTACTTTTTTTTAATACCGTTTAAACTTTGAGGACGCCTCTTTGTTTTTACTCATTTTTAACTATGCACCTTATCCACACAAATAAATAAATAAATATTATAATATTTTTTTTTAGTTATTTCAGCAAACATTTTGTACAAAGTTGAGTCAGTTTCAACATTTATAAATACAACTAAAAAAATAAATAAAAATAATTAGCTTGGGAATTTTCCCCTTTTCTAGAAGATATGCTAATAGCTGGACTATATGATGATCGGTCTTTTCTCTCGGAGATGAACCTCCTTGACCCGGCGAAACGATTGTCACAACACTGGGTTATTAATAAAACGGATTAGACAGCTACTTGGCAGAGGGCCTGGCTATCTATCAAATTGAAACGGTTGCATATTCCACACATCTTGACGATTTTTGTAGATACCATGCTCATAAGCTCTAAATACTACAATATCGGCATGCTAAACAACTAATTCTGGAGAAGACCTAAATACTGCAATTCTACAAAGAACCTCATCTTCGTAAAATCAAAACAAACACACACTCCCTCGCTACCTGATGAAGATCACTTTGTCGAATCCACTTTCACAAGTCTTAATATAACCAATAATGCGTAGCAACTTAACTGGACCAAAGATGAAAACTAAATTCGGTTAATGGCAGCTAGCTTCCTCGCATAATTTTTGAACAATGGCTCACAAAAAAGGCAGTGAAACTAAATAGAAATCCAAACAATTATTAAATATTAGAACTAAATTACTTTCAAAATAAAATTAGGCAAATTCTACACATTAAAACATATTTATCAAAACTTCTTCTTTTAAATGATTTTAATTAATATCGGTCGGGCATACTATTTCTGTGTGTGAGTATCGTCAAGATCATAGAACAATGACGGATGTGCCAAAAATTCCATATTGACTTTTTCGGATCGTTAAAAAGTGAAAAAAGAAGCAATCTAATGGTATATAAAAAGTGTTTTTTCTCATTAATTAATTTAGAAAATACGAAGTCGGTATAACAACGGTTCTGATTTGCGATCGTAGAACAATGCAGCATGTGTAAAAATGTCGTTGTACTGTATCGACTTTAAATAACTAACCCAAGTTTCAAAGGAAAATCTTTTGTAGTTATCGAGCTACGACACAAAGTGTCTTTTATGTAAATAAAACTTCAAACCGCTCTCCTGCAAACTTGAAAAAAATCACATGCGTCATTGTTCTACGATTACGACGATATGGGATGTATAAAATATATAATTTTGTTTGTAAAGTCATTTGAATAATAACTGTACATAATTAATTATAGTTTGAAATACTACTAGGCGGACCAAGAAGGAGACGAGGATTCCAGACAACTCACATGTTACATAGTATTGCTACTAGGAGCAAGTTGCTGCTAGATTGTCTACTAGACTGTTCCACCTGGCTGCCAGCAAGCATTAGTGATGGACAAACCGTTATTTTAACCGGTTACACGTGGAACAGTTATATGAGATTTGTAACCGATTGTGTGGTTGCCTGTCGAATTGCGAAAAATCAGTAACCAACAGAGATCACCAAAATATATAAACATGAATTAATGGAATTTTTTTGGTCCACACTCTGGTTCAACGCTGGTACCATTGTTGACTCGTTTAAAAAATTTACTGCGAGCTCGTAAATTTTCAAACAATTACGAAAAGGTCAACCTAAATACTCCTAAAAATATAATTTCTTGGTAGATGAAACGCACTTTATTACAAAATGCAGTTTTTACTTGGAGACTCGGATTGGAATGAATTTTAAAATTAAAAAAAAATACATCTCTTGTAAAAAATATTTTTTGGTCACTAGGGGATTTGATTATGCAAGAATAAGGTGTCTCATAGCAAGTAGCAAATACTTCAGGGGTGTCTTCTTTGTGCAATTTTGAATAAAAGTGTAAAAAATATTTTTTATTCATAATTAAATGAAGAAGACTTCCTCAAAGTTTTTGCTACTAGACACCCTGTATATGTGAGGCGGGACATACTTCTGCTGTGCCCCAGTCCCCTCGCCTAAAGGAGTTTAGTTCAGCTTTGCATAATTTTGAACTGTGTGGTTACCAATCATCGACACATCATCAGATACAAACGTTTACAGGGGCCCCGTTTAAAATACCATCACTAGCGAGCGTATGCACAATACACGCCAGCGTACCGAGGGGAATATAATGAGGACGGAGCGAGTACTCACTGAGCGGCTGGGCGATGACGCTCTTCTCAAGGTTGTCGTGCTGCCGGGCCAGCTGCTCCACTACCTCCTGCAGGCGCTGCTTCTGCTCCCGCTCGTGCTGCAGCAGGCGGCCCCAGCGGCTGCCCTGCGCCCGCGCCACGTTCAGGTACTCTTGGCAGGCCTGAAAGACACATTCCTAATCAATATCTGTTCTATTCTACATCACTCGAGGGGTAAAAAAGCAAAGGCAGCAATATCCTACTGAGGTGCTTCTGAGATGAATACAGAAAGTTACGGACAGACAGACAACGAAATTATTATTAGTGGAATTTGAAAACATGATTTTGGAAAGGATTAAGCTATATTTTCATAAATATGGATGTTGCTGTGTTTACTACCAAATAATAGACATTGTTTTTTGTCTTAGCTATGATGTTTCAGTCTAAGATCGTCATCAAATTTCACTTTAGTATGAAACGGCCATTTCATCATGCGACACACCCTTGGGGGTTGATGGTTGAGGTGGATATGGCTGTCTTTGACTTTAATAGTGACTGGAAACATGATTTTGCAAGGGATTGAGCTATATTTCCAATAAAATCTATAAAGTCAATGCATTAAGAACATTTTTTTAGTTTTTGGAAATTGCTGCTGTTATTCCAATCATTTTCAGGCAAAAGGAATTTCAAATAATGTAATAAATAACACAGAAACAAAAAGCTACTCACGTTCATCATGACGTTGGTGGCGATCCGGAAGAGCGTGGCCCTCTCGGCCACCTGCTCGTCCTGCTGGCCCAGATCGGCGAGGGCGCGCTGCAGGGCCGCGCCGTGCTTGCTGATGAGCTCGGCGCACGTGTGCAGCGTGTCCAGCCGCGCCGCTAACTCCCGCGTGGCCGTGGCGAAGGCCTCCTCAGCGGGCGCCGGCGCCGCGTCCTCCTCCTCCTCGCTCTCGGCCGCTCGGATGGCCTTGGCCTTGGCTAGTTCCAGCGCCGTGACCCAGCTCTGCCGCTCGACCTCGTTGGAAGCCTTGATGTGGAAAGTCTGCGTGCCCCCGTTGGAGATGACAAAAGTGCACGAGTCCACCGTGTGGATGAGCGCCCCGCCCAACGTGATGGTCCCGCGACACGTGTGCGCCATCTCCGCCTGGTTCCTGCGCACGAGAAGTTCCATTATCGTCCCCACCGTCACTGAGAAAGCGGCGGTATTCCCGTTGCGAGAACGGGCCCCGAAAGAGGGGCGCTCGAATCAAGCATTTAGAATAAAATTTGCACAGCATAAAACACAAAAAGAATAGGCGATTGGCCGATTACAGTTTTTTTTATCAACGCTAGAAAAAGGCCTCCGCACAAACACCTTGGATTCATTATCTAAGTGTGTCTGATAGGAACCATTCCATAACTATTAACTACTAATTATATTTAATAATAGGTGAAAAACAGTTAACGATTCCAGATTGAAAGAACGATTCTGCTCTGAACACACTGTAAAAAATCCTTACATATCCTACAATTTCGGCCTACAAGTTTCAACAGTCACCATTAGGAGACAGAGCGCGTATCAGAGAAAGGTTTAAAGTAAAAGAATTACATATCAGCAGAAAGAATGATGAATTGTCTGTATGAGATTACAGTTTAAACTGACGAGGTCAATTTCGACAAGTTGTTTTGTATAAGTTGCAGGGGTTCTAGGCCGTTTTTTCTCACCAGAGATAAGCTTGCCCTTGCTCGCTGGTACCCGCACATTGGCAGTACCCGGAGCGCGGATGTTTCTTTATTATAAAGAAAGTTGAAAGTATTTAACCTTCCATTGCACCTTATAGCAAATTTGCTACATGTAGTACAGTGTAGTAATGAATGTTTGTTTAATTTATAAGTTGTAGAAAAACAAAATAATCTTTATTATTAAAAAATAATAATTCTAAATCAAAAAGAGCCTTTGTTTTTTCATAAATTTATTTTTACAATTGATAAAATTAACAAAGATCCTGGTCGCACTACCTTGGTATATGTTAAAACTTGTATACTGTATACAAATGTATACGGAGGTGCCATTGTAAATGGTGATAAAAATCGTAAGTGGTTGAAAATTTGCTACAGACCGTTTTTGTAATAAAAAAATATACAATTAAAAATAAAAATAAAAAAATAAAATATTATTTTATCCATTTCCTATTCTGCAAGAGTGTTAGAAGGAATTTTTAAAAAATAAATTAATGAAATGAAGAGTTAAATAAGAGGATAATGCAAATCTCAATTTATTTGGCGAGATAAACTTCAAATTCAGATGAGTAAAATGATGAAAGAGTTACTTAAATGAATGAGTGGGAAATTATTTTAATTTAAACTCAACTAAACATTGTACATCGCACATACAGATTTTTTAATTCAATTAAATTATTAATATAGT
This sequence comes from Agrypnia vestita, assembly GCA_016648135.1. Taxonomy (NCBI): domain Eukaryota; kingdom Metazoa; phylum Arthropoda; class Insecta; order Trichoptera; family Phryganeidae; genus Agrypnia; species Agrypnia vestita. The sequence goes on from JADDOH010001528.1 coordinate 63,299, forward strand.
TAAGTAAACAATTACAACTGAAAAATAAAAGGGACTGCTCCTGACACGCATTTGGCCATTATGAACAATATGTAAAAAAATTATTTCACATTTTTAAAATGACTTTTGAAATTCGTCCCGGATAATCCGCATACCGGTTAATCAGATACCGGATACAAAGTTTAGTTGAGTGTAAATTAAAACAACCATGTTGCAGCATAAAATATCTGTTATTTAAATTAATAATACGAGTGAAATTAATTAAACTAACATGCATGAATCAAAATGTTCCTGGAATCGTATCAGGAATGGCGTAATCTTCCAAATGCATTCCGTAACTCATCGTGTTAGGGGACCCCGAACACACACAATACAAACATTTCAGGATTGGGCAACTTTTCTGGCCAGTGGACACATCCGGAGTCGGCGTGTCACGCTCCTGCCTAGAATGTCGATGATTCTATCAACACGCTCTAATCAGCGATGAATCAGCGGATTACATTCGTTTGTACAAACTTTCTGAGGACGCTTTGAATGAACAAAGTTCAAACTTGTATAGGGGTAAGAAGGGTATTGGCGAACACAGGCTAGTAAGTGAACATGTCATTATTGAGGAAACAATGATATATAGCGATCTCTCTGCCTCTCCTCCTAGATGTTCTTAACATACAACGCTTCTGTATAAGAAGCATGCAAAAGGATTTTGTCTTTTCATATGAATCATATTTACATAGGAGATGAGTTTGTTACTATGACTGTTTATTAATATTTGAATACTCATTCATAATGGTAAATGCCAATGTTGGTAACACACGTTTGATATCTTTTATTTTGTTTGATTTTTTCTATAACATAATTTAAAAAGTTCTTTTAAAACAACAGTGAAATTTGCCAGTGTCGTCAAATACTGAGCCCACTGTTTGGTATCCTCCGAAACAATGATTTTTGGTATTTTCCATTAATTCAGTTATAAACTATTTTTTCTATGGATGAGCAACTTCTGATTGATTATACACGGACGACTGATTATACACTGGGTGTAACAGAGCTAGTTCAAATTTTTTGTAAGTAAATATTGTATCAGTATTTTGATAAAATTAAGTCAAAAGAACATTCACAACTGTGCTGAATGTGTTCACCAATTGCCATCTCTCCCCTAGACAGTTAGGTCAGGGCAAAGATCTTTGAAGAAACCTCGAAGCATCGTTAATCCAGATGCTGGTGAATGGCCTCACTCCTGAGATCATTGTCTATTGAAGTTCGCTTGTTAAAAAACCTACAAATGCACATAGTACTAGATACTCAAGCATAATCCAGTTTAATGCTGAAAAAGACATGTGGAAACTGTTCTCCATGTCAGAGATGAATGGAGCGGCCGGTCTATTTTGGAGAAATTGAAAACCTCTAAAAAATAGACAAATTCATGAACTATCGGAGTTTATTCTAAATACGAATATTCAACAACGTAGAAATGTTTCTGTTCCCAAAATGACTCGTAGAAAGAAAAGTAGGAAACACTCCCACATGGGGGAGTACTCTTGAGAAGCAGGAGGCGAGGGTATTTGTACAGAGGATGCAGTATTCAAATAGCAATAATTACGCTAAGGTTTTATGGAGCCGTCCACATTTGGTGGCCTTAGTGACAATCATAACTCAGTTGCTATATAACGAGGAGGTTTAAGTGTTGCAGTTTTCAGTGTGTACACCTCCAACATGCTTCTGGAGATATTAAATCAGATGATTCGAAATTCTAGCCAGAAAAAAATAATTGTTTTAATAACTGTTTTGATATACCTACTTTAACTTTTATTCAACAAAATAATTACATACATACTTCCAGTTTTGTTCCATTCTCAACTGTGTAGTATTTAGCACTTATCAAGGTCCAGCATTCGAACTTACCGGAAGATAAACCTCGATAAGCATCATTATTGATGGGTTATCTTATAATCTTCCCACTTCAAAAGGTTCAAAAAGTACTGATATGGAAAAATTTATATTTATCTATAAAAAAGCACAAGCTAAGAACTGTTTTCATATTTTAAAAAAAGCAGTGCGGTGCGGAGCTAAATACACTTCCACGCATATATGTGGAGTCACGCTCGGGTAATGTAATAACGTTACAGAATGCCAATTGAAAAGCTCAGTTCAAATCTAATTACTCGTTTGTCAGAATCATAAGACAAATGGGCGGGAGCTGCAGTCATGAGGATGGAAGTGCTGAAGCGGACATTGCGGTGCTGATGAGAGGCGGCGGGAAGAACCTGATGTACTAAACTCTACTGAAACAAGCTTTAATGCTCGACCATTAGATAAATAGATTCGATCTACCGCTAGCGGCGCGAACGCTACTGCTCCGCCGGCTATGTTCTACGCTTACTCCTAAGGAAGATTACAGAAGCGGGTGGAAGGGAAGAATGGGGGAAATGAGAGGAACTGTCTAGACTAGAGAAGATATAGGAGTAGTGTAATGGAGCGAGGACTCACCGCTCGCGGGGCCGCGGCTGTCGGCGCAGGGACAGCGAGCGCACGGGGCCTGCACACCTACAACACACACACACGCGCTACTCTCTACAAGGTACGCCTTGCTCCGCTCACCCGGATATAGCGAGCATTCTCCGCCTTCCATTTTATTCTCGTCTAGAAATGTTTCCAACTTCCGCAATGTGGTAGAGGGTCATCGGACGAATGTGGTGAGCGGAGAGTCAAGTGGCAGTAAACAGGTAGATATCGGTAATCTTGACTATTCAATATCTCGACACCAAGATAAGTGACGGAGGTTATATTCAATAAATTAACAACATCAAGGACAAACAGGATGGGAGGGAAAAGTTCCCATTTATAATAATATGTACCTCACAGTGTCTGCATCACCTAGCATCTGCCATCTATTCATTAAGGTCTTCAGAAAAGCAGAGAATGCTCGTCATCCGACCGCGCCCCATCGCCACGGATAAAAACGCGCATGAGTGAGAAATGGAGGTAAAAATAGTAAGAGAAAAATGACAACTGTATCAATACAAGCTGAGGAAGAATGCGAAGAAGAAATATGTCGGAAAAGTGCACGCAAGATACTCGGCTACAATAACATGATATATATAAATATACGTAGTAAGGAAGTCAGATTCTAACGAATATTATTACACCATTACATCCCGTACAGATAAATCAACACCTTAGTTATCAAAATCTCCATTTTATTCTCGACTCAATTATTTGTTTTGACCGTAACGAAACTCTCTTCCAGGAAGCGCTCGCTATATCCGAGTGTCGGTGATGATACTCCCATCCGGTGCCTAGTCAATAGCCCGTCACAGGCCAGACTACCTTCTTAATGATAACATTGGCAATAACATCACATTACATGTCACGGGTGCAATGCGTCTAAACAATCGCAACTCGTACAGTAAATTCCTTGACCCGCCTGCGTGACGGTTACCTGACACAAACATACAAAGTTTAGCACTGGCGACATAAGTGCATCTCGGTACTTAGAGAGCTTATTAGAATAATGTTGAAATGGGTGTACATCAGGCAGTCGGCAGTACTGAAGTAAGCTGTACGTAATTGTATATTTCGAAAAAAACAAATTTAAAATTTATCCAACAGAATATTATGATGTGTTAAATCAGAATAATATGAAAATATCAATAAAAAGAAAATGTTTTGTATAAAACTACTCTTTACTGAATTATCAACATGTTTCGGGCCAATGATCCCTTCTTCAGGATACAATGTACACTAAAAATTAAAATTTGAAGTATAGACATTATCAAAAAACAAAAAATAAATAAATGTCAGTTGAATAACTAATTAAGAACTTGAAGATGAATTTAAAAAATAACTATTAGCAATGGTATTTTAACCGTTAGTGACACATTAACCGTTATTTGAGATTTGTATCCGATTGTATTGATGATTGGTAACTAATTTTTGGCAATTTAAACAACACTTATATCTCAGTTACCAATTATCTAATTAATATATGACTAATAATTACTTAACCCAAAGGATAAACATCGGTCCTTTAATTCAACTTAACGAAAATAAGTTTACAGTTCTTAAAATATTTCAAATTTGGTATTCAACATACCAATAATAATATGTAATGATGGTTAGCTTAACTAATTTGTAAAAAGATACAATGCCAAACATTGCTCTGAGAGATATTTTCCAACTGTCGATCTATGTCTTCTAAAGGCGACACCGGGTCTGAGAAGGCAAATGTGAAATTGAAATTATAAAATAAAAAGTCTGCTAGGCTAAATCCAAGATAATGGTTCCATTGCATATACAACGAAAATGATTGTTTCACTATATTATTGAATGTGCTAATAACAAAATTAAAGATAATTTACGTTTAAAAAATAAGTATTAAATAAGATATTACACTTTAAAGTTCCGAAAAATGCACTGCATATTTTGACATTTCATAGGCAATATATGAGGTTAGGTTAGGTTATTAGGTTTGGTTTGTTTAATTTAGATTACGATTATTTTAGCTAGATTAAATTAACAGGACATTCAATTATATAGTGAAATACTTATTTTCATTGTATGAACAACGGGACCATAGTCTTGGATTATTCCGTCCGCTATTGTCGACGGGTAAAACTAGTTAGTTCTTGTATCAACTTGGATTATAGTAATCATTCATAAAAACATTTTTTTTACGAAAACGGGTAGTTTGATTGATGGAAAACACAAAAATCAATGGTTTAAATGAAAGACGACTGTAAACCAATTTGACGTAACCGGCCCTTAGTTATACAACGCTCATGTATTTTTTTATTGTTGTCTTTCATGAGACAAAGGGACCATCAGCCCTGAAACATATCGACAATTCAATAAATAGTGATTGTGTACAAAGTTTTTTCTTTATATTAACATAAATAATGTCGCCACAATGTTATTTTGCTTTTATTGAAGAAAATAAGATAATAATTGGGATGCATTTTATTTTGCAGAAATTCTAATCAAGTACAGCTTTATTCCAAGTACTGACTGCGTGAAATTGAACACATACTTTTGTTTCCGAGACTACATTTCGCGTGAAAGTAAACAGGTAAATAAATCTCTGTCAGTATTCACAAAACTTGTTGGATTCATCCTTCGGAAATCCGGGAGCGACATGATCGTGAAAACTAACCCCGGAGAGACAACAGAATGTGTTTAACGCGACATATTAAGATTTGTCGGGAGACAATGTTATCAGAGTGGAACATCGCCGCAGTCATGCCGCATGCACCGCTCCGAGCTGAGCGCGGACCGCGGAGCGTGCAAAGCGTCCTCCGTTCTAGCGCTGGGTCTCGACACGGCAGGGAAGGGAGCACTTGACAGTAGGGAGCAGCGGGTACCTGTAGTATGACAGCACCCCGTTTGACAGCACGAACCACCGCCGCTGGTATCCCTTGAGGTAGTTGGTCCACTTGAAGAGCCAGCCCTTCATCTCGGGGTCCGCCTGAGCGGGCGGGCTCTTGGCTGGCACCGCGTCGGACATTTTGCTAATTATTTTATAATTTTCTACAAAAACATACTAGACACAGGCCACGTCCACCATACTTTTTTAGGCCATAGACAGGTTATTTCTTGTATAATAGATATTTTTATACTACTTCATAGATAATTATCGGCACATCTTGTTGACAACATTTTAATTGATTTATCCGGACTTTTTAAAGCGGATTCAGAGTAAAAGGGATTCTGTTACACCCGAGTACTTAATAATAACTTGGGACAGGGTCGTAATAAGAATACGCTGTAAAACGCAAAGCCTAAAGCCATGTATTCACTAGGGGACAAATTGTCCCTCAACAGCACGCGCGGCATAGAGTCTACGTGACGTTGCAACGTCGTGCACTGTTCCGCGACCTCGCGCACAACATAACGCGGCATTTCTACGTGCCGTGGCAACGTTGCCATGCGCACGGTACCCGAGCGTACTCACTGCAACATTCCGCGGAGCGTCAGTCCCACGTGGTATGTTTACAAGTGAATACGCATGCGCTGTATCTGTCAAGATGACAATGCGGGGAAACGAAATCGTTCTTGAACTCATCGAGCTGTATCGATCGAAGATCGCATAGAATGTCCGTCCTTCTTTCTCTTTGCAGTAAATAATTTCGCATTCTCCTCTTTTTTCTCCTCTTACTTTTCGATAAACTCATTAACATAAACAGATACGCGGCTATCATCATAACCTCATAGGGCGATATATTTCCGCGACGTCTGGAAAACAATAATTATTTGCAAAAAGGACCTTGTTTTTAATAATATTCAATTTACTACAGTAAAACCTCGTTTATTTGAAATTGCGACCCAAAAAAACATTTCAAATTGCGCGGAACCCCGTTTTCGCCAAATGAGATACCGCAGCTGTCAACATAAGTTCATCGGGTGACATTTCCGCGACAAGATATGCGAGTCCCGGTGGGTACACGTAAAATGGTCGCGTCATTGTCCCCGAAACATGAGCGTAGATGTTGATGCGACATGCCGCGCGGAATGTTTCGCGATTTGTCCCCTAGTGAATACATGGCTTAAATCTCGTGCCTTCTCTTCCCCCAGAAAACGTTTCTAAGGGGTCATGCCTAGTCAGAATTTTGAAAAAATCGTTTCTTTTGTTTCTTAAAGTATTACCTTTCGAGAATATTCTCTGGAAATGTCAATACAATAAATATTAATGAAATTATAAGAATTTTAAGAAAACCTTTAATCGCAACGTAAACAACAATTTATAGGCATTTTTCTCAAAATCATATTCTTCTGATTGGTGACCAAAATATTTCAAAGCATCCGATTGATTTTTTATAAGTTTACAATTATTTTAGTTTTTCTTCATCAGAAAAACTAGTACCTTACGAAGAATATTTTTTTAATTCAACGAAAAAGAGTCAATTTTCATTGTGAAAGCGTACTTTTCACTTAAAACTGGCATTTTTTAGAAAATCAATATTTTTCAAAATCTTCGATTAGATTAGGTTAGGTATCTAATAATAAACCAGTTGTTTTTTTTACTTCAAAGGATTCAAGTCCGAACTAGAGGTCATCGTGGAGTGGTCACCCCCAAACTCGTTTTTTCAAAGTAGTCTAGCTCAATGGCTTCATTACATCCATTTAATATATTTTTTAAATAAAACTTGCTTGATAATACTCGTCATATTTAACATTGAAAAGCGGGCAACATAGGTTAGCAAAAGCAATCGGTATGAAAACATTAATCGTGATTGCGAAGCGGCCACCTTCCTAGCAGTACCTTTTTGCTAGTAATTATGAATTTGCCTTTACATCACGGACAGTAAAAAGAATAACAAGATTGTCTATGGGTATGTCTAATAACAAAATTTGAATTCATCTGACGTCTGTTAACTGTCAGCTGTCAGATATTGAATTAGAAACTTTGGAGGTTATTTTTTCAAAGATCTTATTTACTTTTAGTTCATAAAATTGGTAATGACGGAAGATGGACACGATAGACTTGTGCTCTGTAACCAGCGAGGACAGCCGGTCCCCCGCGGTGGAGGCTGATTATGATTTCGTCAGAGGGTTTATTGATTCAGGTAATAATACATTGCTAGAGAGCTAGGGAAGACCACGTAGCTAGAGTTTTGGTCCTGCGGTAATTCCAGTTGAGAGTTGGGACTATACACGAGCCATTGCGATGCGTGTTGACCGCCAGAAAGCTCTAGACCGCTTCTTGCGCATTATCACTCTGATACACATGATTATGATTTAATTTTGACTCAATTGGCTTGAATACAGTAAGTACTCGGATATTTTTGTTAGGTTTAGTTTGTGCAATCTTATCTGATGGAGACTTATTTCGTGATGGATGTGGAAGTTTGATCTGATTTATATAGCTTATACTATGGTCCTGTTGAAATCTCAACAATCGACAAGCTTGCGTGAGAAGACGTATGAATGTAGGTGTGGCGAGTTGTGCGTCGAAGCAGAAGAGTGTGGCATTGCACCCTCTCTGCCTATTCCTATGTGGAACGGCATGATAATAAGTAACTTAGTTGCATTGTTTTTGGATTTGTTCTTAGATGATATTAATGTAAGTATGATAACTTATAACTATTTGCAACCCAGATACTTTACTGTTTTGTATTCAGCGCACTCGGTTCTACCAAATGTTTTTTTGTAAAAATCTGAAAGTTCTTTTTTTAAATTAATAATAATCTATATACATATATTTGGAAGGGGTTTGGCATTAAAACACCACGCTTGACAGATGGGTTGGTGAGTTTTGAAATCAGCTGCCCTTAACATAGGGAACAGACTCTGTTTGTAGCCGCCCATTATGCGTCAGACGCTACTGCCTTTTGGTCTGCAAGAGGTATTTTATTTCCCTCCTACCCTCCATATCTGGTGAGCTTTCCCCTATCCGCACACCTGGGGTCACATCTTCTAAGAAAGAAGAAGAAGAATACGTATATATTTTTTACAGCCATCTTGCAAAACTGTATACGTTGTTTGTGTGCAAGAATATACTTTATAGTTCTCAAAAAAATGGTACAATATTAAGAATACATTAAATTAAGTTATCACCATATTTCACAGCTCACTCTTTAATAATTTTTCTATATTTTAGTTCCCATTTAATTTTTTGTCTGTCCAGTAATTTGTTAAATATTATTATTTTGTTATTCGGCAATCATGGTTTAATTTAAAAAATATATATGGCCCACAAATTTGTTTCAGAACTGAGCAAAGAGCCTTCCAGTACGGACCTCGCGGAATTAGTTTATAACAAAAGTTCTCAGGAAGATAAGGAACATGGTTACATATCTCTGCTGTCTGATGATGAGGGAGATTGCGCAGTTGATAGGCCAATACCACTCTCTAGCAATCGGAGCCCTGTTCCGGATGGAGCTACTTCCTCTGGGGTTTCCAGTCTCGGCAACAGTCAAGAATGGGAAAATCGAGAGCCAGTCAACAGGAAGAGAATTGCGGGCGGGAAGGATGGGAAGGGCAAGGACAGAGAAAAGGCTGCCAAGAAAGCTGTCAGCGCGCAGCACAAAAGCCTGAAGCCGGGGGAGTGTATGAAGGCAAGTATGTATTGATTTTTTTTGAAAAAAATATAAATCTAAACACTGACTTGTAAAGTAAAAGTTTAACTCTATTACTGCCATACATTTTTGCATATATTTTTACAGCCTTAATAGGAAACAAAACATTACTTAATAACCTAATTCTCTTAATTGATTGGCAGATTTCTCAAATATTCTGTTCTATATTCTGTATTCTGAAGCATTTTTTCTATGTTATTATTTAAACTATTAGTAAGCATTATTTCTATGAATCCTTCCACATCGCTAGTAATATTGCCAAAATCGCTATTCCATACAAATTAATACATTGACAGTACCAATCTGGTATTACTAAACCAAATAAATGTATATTTCTTAATTTATTTTAATATTTATTTTGTTCTTTTTTGCATATTGCCTAATATATAATTTTATAATTGATTTTGTATTATAAAAGTATAGTCCAAGTATGAAAACAATAATAGTGATGGTTAAATCGTTATTTTATCTACTTACACACGGTACTGTTACTTGAGATTTGTGTCTGATTGCATTTGATGTGCTATATATGTAACTAGGTACTTTGTAGTACCAATAGTTGCCCGTCAAATTGTGAAAAATCATTTACCAATCATAAATATAATCAGATAAATAGCAGTTAGTGTGTCACTAGTTAAAATGTCATCTCTAAACAATAGTCACTATGAAGATTGAGCACGCTGTCAAACATCGAAATTCAGAAGTAAGGTCGCCTATGTAAATAAAGTATAAGGACATTTGAGACATAATAAAGATTATGTCACGCCGATTGTAGATATAATAAAGATTATGTCAGTTGCTGGGCCATGGTGGAAATATTAACTGGCCAGGGCAGGGTTAAGAAAAGAACTAACCTTACAAATATTTTTTGCAGTATATGACTGTGGAGATAGATCCTGTTTTGCTGAGTAGGCCAGAGTTCCTAAAGGTGCAGAGCATCCTGGAAGCGGCCGGAGCCGGCGTGTCTCCTTCAGCTCCCCAACATTGCGCTTCCTGCCTGGGCTGGACCCGAAGACAGCCAAGGTATCTGCTCACACAGCAGGGACAGGTGGGTGAAGGTTCCCTCGGTTTGTATGTCCACATATGTCCAAACACGTCCACATACATCCTCTTTCATTTGTATGTCCATACAAGTCCTCATATTTTCTGATACTAATGTACAGTTGTGCCCCTCAGCTTACCATGTCTCCTGAGATCTCGCGGCAGCCACATCTATTGGTGGTGTTTACGATAAAAGAACTGGTGGAGCTCATGAAGTCTAGGACTCTCCACTCCCATATGTCCTCCATTAGAGAGCAATCTGGAGACAGTCAGCTCACGTTACTCCTGTACGGAGCCACTGAGTACTTCAGGTATGTTCGTTAACAAAATCAGATATGAGATTAACAAAATCACAATTGTTTTGTTATTTGTAAAATAATATTTTATTTAATACTGTTTGATAGACTTATTTTATACTAGCTTTAATTCTTGCTAGTCAAAAATGACTACTTTTACATGTCGGTTCCTAAGAAATAAGTATTTATTTATTTATACAATATAAGAAAAGAAAGGGGAAAAATGACCTACGAACCTAAAAAAATGATGAAAAATACCCAAAAATAAATTTTTATGTAAAAAAAAATGAAAAAAATGTACAGAGAAATTTTTACATAAAAAAAAAAAAAAATAGTAAAAAAATAAAGGAAAAAAAAAATTATTTAAAAATAAATGAAAATATAGTTTTAAGTAAATATTTTTTTTTTAAAATATGAAAAAAAAATTACCAAAAAAAATTCACATATAAATTTTATGTAAAAAAAAATTACATTAAAAGAAATGAAAAAAAAATCTTTAGTTTTTAAGAAAAAAGGGGAAAAAAAATTCTGTTAATAAATTACGGATGTTACACGAAGTTACGGGGATAGACAGTCAGACTTTATTATGTATGTATTATTATGATTGGGATTTTGTACCGCTGGGTGATAGATTAATTTTATATTATGTAGCACTATGTATTAGACCTATTTTATATTGTGTAGCGCTGGGAGATAGATTAACTTTATATTGTGTAGCGCAGTATGCTAGACTCACTTTGTATTGTGTAGCGTTATGAGCTAGACTCATCATCGTACTCTTTTTGGTTTTTGGAGCATTGTGTGTTAGTATGTACATTAATTTTAGTTTCTCTACAGGAATCTGAAAACAAAAAGAAGCAAAAGGTGGAAAAATAATGTGATGGGGATCTCAGAACCTTGTGGGTCGGAAGCTGGAAATGGGTCAACAGTCACTGAGAATGATTTAGATTACTACTTGACTAGTGAGTTCACTTGCTCAATGTGTTATTCATAATTATTTCTTGAAACTCACAGCTTTATTTGATTATAATACTAATTTTTTGTGTGCAGAATTATTATTTGAGGAGTCGGTGTGTTGTACGAGGGCTGACTCCCCCGAGGAGCTGGCGCAAGTCGTTCTCCAGTTTACTAAAGCTGTCGCGGAAGCTCCTTACAAGTTAGTTAGTATACATATTACAATTATAATAATTTAAGTCTGCCAACTTCGTTTGGCGCGGTGTTATTCTGTGAATTTGTTGTAAACTGGAAGTAATCGTAAGTAAGTTTTGGAATTGGTTAGAGCTGGAAGTAATAATAAGTGTTTTTTCTAGAAAAGAAAAATACGCCCAGGACCTTCAGGCTGACTTCTACATGCGCGGAGACAACAGGGACTGCGTCAAAGTTGACGCTCAAGGTATTTCGCTTTGTTAACTTGTTGAGCATTTTTTTAATCTTTCCCAGACTGTGCATGTTTAAACGCGCGTTCCCGTGCTGTAACCTTAGTGTACAACAAACACATGTACAATTTTTAAATTTTCAAGTCGGATAAATATGAATATTTTGTATTTATTACAAATAATAGTTGATAAGTTGATATATGTACATATATACAAAATATAAGTGAATATGTATGCCTACATTTCATTTATTGTGTGTAAGTATTGAAAATGAGAAAAAACATTGTGATTACAAACGACAGCAAAAGGATGCATAAGACACGACTGCACAGCTGCCACTCAAGAATGAAGATCAGCAATCCGGCAACTCGCTCACCATGCTTTCTGCACCTACAACAGATACACGATGGCGAAGCTTGGAGAATAAGATACAATGACGAGCTATACAACACCTTTCAGGCTCCCAAGCTCTCTGTTCACACTCGACTGAGTTGGCTGAGATGGGCGGGGCATGCAGAGAATGCCCAGAAGAATCTTCGAGAGACACCCAGGTGGATGAAGAAGAGTTAGGGGACCTAAGCTGCGATTGGAGGAAAGATCAGAAGGGATGCGGACCACATGTATTGCAGGTGTCAGACTGGAGGACAGCAGCGGGAGA